>CANTUR010000035.1:1800000-2265038 GCA_947683625.1 Mallotus nudiflorus
AATGCATGCATGTTAGATTCTTACGTCCATTTTCTAGATAGTGCTCCCAGAGACATGCGTTTGGCATTTTATATTTAGTATTGTCAGATACTGTTATTCACCTATGCTGCTTATTTCAACTTGATTATTCTTGTAGGTTTTCTTCTGTTTTCCTTTTCTATAGCCACTTGACAAAATTTGCTCCACTGATAAACAAATCAAGATTTTTAAGTACAAATGGGCTCTTTAGATCATATCACTAATGATGCCGTTGCTGCAATAATGGTAGAACTGACATCTGAATATGGTGCTTATTCAAATTACCACTTAAAAGTTGTTTTATTGTTTTTGTCACTTAAACACGTTCATCATGTAGGGCAGAGAAGTATCGGTCATTACCAGATGTATATTATACATACATCTAAAATGACATGGTCATGTCTGCAGTAGTGGTATTTCCTAGATGCTTCTGCTTATCTTTGAACATATCCAAGGCAGGTGATCATGAACAAAACTGTGGGAAGCCCAATATGTTCTCGTTTATGATATTTGATGCACCTAGAGAAATATCAGACAAGTCTGTAATACTAATTTGCACAAACACATTTAACTTTTAAATTTAGCATATTATTTCTGTACAAAATCCTATATGTTCAAGAGTTTCTTTTCTATTATATGAATCTTATAGTTTAGTCATAAATCATATTCATCTTCCATGAATTCCATAGTTTCTTGCCTCTGTTGTTGTTGGTTTAACTTTAAATTATGCATTACTGAGTAGATGTTTCATGCTATTCTCTAACTTCCAATATTTCTTTCTTTGTTCTAAATTGTTAATTTCTTTTAGCAGTCTATGAATGTTTCTGCTGTTTCTGAAAGAATCAATTCCAGAAATATTTTTAGAGCTTGTCAATTCACTCAGCAATTGTAAACCAATTATTATAGTTCACATTTAGTGCATCTCTTGAATGTTGTGAGTTTGGAAATTAGCATTGTCTGAAATTTGCATGTGTTAACTAATTATTCCTTTCATTAACTATGCTCATGAATCAGTGAGTTGAGAATGTCATGCATTTACAGGAAATCTGTTCATGCTTTTGACTTTAAGTTGTCTTTCCTCTGCTTTTGTTTTGTCTTCTGCAGATGTTGCTCTTGTAACTTCTTTGAGGGATGGAATGAATCTTGTCAGTTATGAGTTTGTGGCTTGCCAAGATTCAAAGAAAGGTGTTCTCATCCTTAGCGAGGTAATAAGTTAGTTGAATTGTCTCATTCTCTGGTACTGTGAAGGAAACATATGTCTTAGCCATTACCTGTGCTTTTGCTTATACATCGTAAATATGTGAGTTAATGAGATTGTAGCAGTTAATTGTTGGTTTTATGCCTGTTTGATGAATCTCATATTTTTTGCCTGATGGGTAATAACTTTGAAAATGCCTTTAATTTTTAATATGCGATTTTGTTAACATTTAGAGATCAGGAATTTCAGAAATTTTAACTTAAACCAAAGATGAGAAACATGAATTCAGAAGTTGCAAGGTATCAGTGCAGCATATAGTTTGACTTTGAAGGATTAATCTTACAATTCTATTTTTGTTGTTTAACTGTTTTGTATTTTGTTTGGTTTTGGATGGACTTCAGAAATTTAAAGGTGACATTTTGGATGGCATACGATGACTTCTGTAAATAATTTGTTTATGCTTTTCCTTCTCTTTTAACTTGAAGTGCACTTGTATTTGTATACTGTAGTTTGCAGGAGCAGCACAGTCTCTGGGTGCGGGAGCAATCCTTGTGAACCCTTGGAATATCAGTGAAGTTGCAGATTCAATACGCCAAGCTTTGACTATGTCATGTGAAGAGAGAGAAAAGCGACATCGGCATAATTTTGCGCATGTGACAACCCACACTGCTCAAGAATGGGCTGAAACTTTTGTGAGGTATGGCTGAAGTAATGTTAAAACTCAAATGGCTTGTTTAACCACATGTTCTGCACAAATTTATTTATTTATTTTTTGAACTTGCACATTGCCCTATTTCACTCAAGGCTTTAACAAAACAGACAGGAAGGACCACATCTTATGGTTGCAGGAGATATGTTACACCTTAACTATGTTTTGGAATGTTACGTGTTATACCTTGTTGCCTATAATGTTCTTCCAAATATGATCTTTTTTAGAAGTTGGGGTGGCGCTTTAGGCTATTGATCAAGCTTCCTGTTTGGTTCATTAGGGTAGGTTCTTGTATGGCTTGCACTAATGACTATTAAAAATACATCTGAACTGGCAAGTTCAGTTACATTCTATGGTTAAAACTTTTGACCACATTTGGAATATATGTGTTGTATGCTATTTCAAATCTATCATCTACCAACATATATATTGTATGCTATTTATAGTGTGCTAATGTCATACACAATTGTATCAAATGAAAGCTATGTTAAATGAATAAAAATCAGATAGCAGATGTAGATGATGTTTGTTTTGCTGGATCTGCACAAATTAAGTATACATAAAATTCTTGCTTTTCTGTTATCAAATCATAAGTGATGCTCTGTATAAAGATCATGTACAACATGTGAATTGTGTTATGGCCCTTTTATCATCTCTATTGGCATTTAAGTCAGATTGAATAAATGCTGTGTTGAAGTCTTTAGTTCGTTTGTATATTGCTGTTATTGTCTTATAACATGCAAGTTCTTCAATTTGTATCACAGTGAACTAAATGATACAGTTATCGAGGCTCAGCTAAGGACTAGGCAGGTTCCACCTAAGCTTCCAGAAGAAGATGCAATTGAACGATATTTACAGTCTAATAATAGACTGCTCATACTGGTATCATCTGATTTATTTTCCAGCTTGTATTATCTTGTTGATATCTACCTTATATCATCTTGTTGTCATAAAAAAAAATATCGCTTGTCCCCTCTGCTATTAATTGACTTCTATCTTCACTTGGTTATATTCTAAATCTCATTTAACATCTTTATTTTCTTTAAATTGAAATATCTTTTTGGTTTATTTGTACCTTTTCGTCCCTTTTTATTAGTAACCTCTGACTATCTTCTAAAATCAGGGTGTTACCTGTCGCACATGTTTTAATGGGATTTTGGCCTCCTGATATGATATTTAGTGATACATTACAGGGATTGAGGAACAATTCCATTTCCTTTTGTTTTCCAAAACTTTGGAATGTTTTCTTATGAAATTTCATGATTTGAGTGATTAAGAGAACCATCTTCAGAACATCATCTCATATAAATAATGGCTCCAGCATCTGATTTTTCAAGGGTTTCATTGTCCTTGCCTTCCTCATTCATGGGTGTGTAATTACAGGGATTCAATTCAATATTAACTGAGCCAATAGAAACTGGGAGAAGAGGTGATCAAATTAAAGAAATGGAACTCAAATTGCACCCAGAGTTGAAAGACACATTGACTGCACTTTGCAATGATGCAAAAACAACTATTGTTGTATTAAGTGGGAGTGACAGGGGGGTCTTAGATGAGGTCAGTTTCCTAAATTCATATATTCTTTCCTAACTTTTCCATGAATTAAAACAGATGATAGAACTTTGGAGGAGGTCTTAGCCAATTTTTTGCCTTCATAGAACTTTGGGGAGTTTGACATGTGGTTAGCAGCAGAGCATGGGATGTTTTTACGCCTGACCAGGGGAGAATGGATGACAACAATGCCGGAACACCTAAACATGGAATGGGTTGACAGTGTGAAGGTACTTCCATTGAAATTGCATTCCTTTGTGGTTTTGCATCATTGTCTCACGCAACTAAATGACCCTTTGACTTGTTTTCAGCATGTTTTTGAGTACTTCACAGATCGAACTCCCCGGTCACATTTTGAACTTCGTGAAACATCAATTGTATGGAATTACAAGTATGCAGGTACTTGCTCATTTTTGGATGGCGAACTAGGCTAATCTACTGAGGAGTTACTATTTTCATCTTTCCTTTTTTTATTCTCATGTTATTATGTTTGTAGATGTTGATTTTGGAAAACTTCAAGCTAGGGATATGTTGCAGCATCTCTGGACAGGACCAATTTCTAATGCATCTGTTGATGTCGTTCAGGGTAGCCGATCAGTTGAGGTTAGAGCTGTTGGGGTTACAAAGGTGAATTCCAATTTGATTCACTTAAACCTTCTTACATAGCCTGATATTTTTTCTTGAAATTATGTAAATGTAAAAGTGATTTGTTTTCATTTTTGATGGCTTCATGTTTATTCAGGGGGCAGCTATTGATAGAATATTGGGAGAGATTGTTCATAGTAAGTCCATGACAACCCCGATTGATTATGTCCTTTGCATTGGGCATTTTCTGGGAAAGGTAATTTGAACAAATTCTTTTAGACAGGTCACCTTCTAGCTCATTCATTATTTTAAATGCAATTTAGTGGGAGTGTCAATCAGAGTTTATATAGACAGATATATGTTGATCAATTTGATTTTAGTATTGCTTATTGAATTTTGTTCAAGTAAACTCCTATTCACTATAATATATTGACATTATCAAACTGATTGTTGATGCAAAATCTAGAATGCTGATTGTGGTTAAAATGTGCAGCACATTTTGTTTCATGTTTGCAGCTTGATGAACCTGCCTTAGGATTTCAAAGAAATACAACAACTGCAACCAGCTTTTATGGATTGTTTTGCAGGATTTTATCAACCTTTTTTTTTTAATAAATTATTCATTTAAAGCAAATCTAACTTTGACCTGCCATATTCTTGATAATATTCTCATTCCTCATTGTGCAATCAATAAAGGAAATGGTCTTAACATTGGTGTAGGTTCACAAATGGGAAATTGGGAAGCCTCTTGCGTTGCTGGATAAATCTTTTTAATTGGGGATTTGTTCAGCATCAAAGTTGACTGCAATTCTTTTCAAAAGTGACTTTCTTGGAGGAACACCCAGTTTTTATTAGTTCAATTTTTAGTAGTAGCCATTTAGCAACAAGTCTCCTGATTATTTTTTGAACCCACTTTTGTTGAGTCATAATTTGAGAACGGCTTTTAATGGCCTTGAAGAAGCATAACAATTTTGCATTTATGCTTTGGATAGTCAGAAGTAGAAATGAAAATAGCTTTGAATTGGTTACGGCTTTTAAACCTTGGCATGCTCTTAATTAGAATATCTTCCCTTTTGTTTCAGGATGAAGATGTGTACACTTTCTTTGAGCCAGAGTTACCTTGTGATGGCATAGGTATTGCAAGAATCAAGCAAACTGATGGATTAAAGTCACCTGGAGAAAGGCGACCTTCTCTGAAGCTTCCAGCAAGTAGAACAGGGTCAAAATCATCTCAAGGTAAAACCCCACGAGCTTCAGCAAATCCTGACAAGAAAAATAACAATCACAGCTGTGGAAGTGGGCGGAGGCAGTCACCAGAAAAGATTTCATGGAATGTGCTTGATCTCAAGGGAGATAATTATTTCTCTTGTGCTGTGGGTCGAACTCAAACAAGTGCCCGCTATCGACTACAGTCATCAGATGAAGTTGTCACATTCCTAAAGAAACTAGCCATTGCATCTTCAGACACATAATGAAGCAGGAAAATATTGACCTCTGTTGTTTGTCTTGTACTCTCAGCTCTCACGCTTGATGAAGGAAAGTTCAAAGGAAGCAGCAGGAAAATATTGACCTCTGTTGTTTGTCTTGTACTCTCAGCTCTCACACTTCCTGAAGGAAAGTTCAGATGACCAGTTTCTGTATTTTGAAGGCAAGAGAGAGCATTTTATGTCTGATGTTGTTGTAGCATTGTTAACTATTTTAGAACATGCCTGTCTTAAGAGCAACCTTGGTTGCATCAAATCAAAAAGATTAAATTTGAGAATGAAAGAGAACAAGAACAAACCACAATATTGTTGAAAAGACTAACTATTAATTGTTCCAAGTGCCAATTACTTGGTTGTTCTGGTAAAATGAGAATTTCAAAAATGGGAATTTCATGTTATACACTCCCTAATATAACTTCTCTTGCATTGGCCTCTGGTTGTACATGCTTCATTGGAGTCCCCTCAAGTCTTCAATTCAGGAAAAAATTTTTTAGAACTACTGTGCGCAGTTTTGCACATTGAACTTTCGTTTGAAAAAATTTTGGTCGTGCACATTGAACTTTCTTTTGAGAAAATTTTGGTGTAGTCTATGGTTATTTTATTTGTTAATAATCATCATTAGATGATTTAATACACTTTCATTAATGGTTTTAAAAATAAAGTCAAAACAAATTAAATAAAAGATAAAATTACCTTCAAATATCTAAATAAGGAGTAAATTAAAAAAAAAATACACACACACAACTGTTGTGTGAACCCCTTCACACGCTTCTTCAAGTTGGCTTGAGACAATGACAACCAAAATGGATTTCATGTATACAAATTAAATTTGGAAACTTGTTGACCTTCCCAAAGGTATAGTACCTGTTGGATATAAATGTATCTTCAAGAGAAAGATTAGTGTAGACGCAAAGGTAGAGTCCTATAAAGTTAGGCTTATAGCAAAAGAGTTTCGCCAAAGATAAGGGGTCAACTATAAGGAACCTTCTTACTGGTAGCCATGCTTAAATCCATTCGGATTCTTCTTGCTATATCTGTTAGTATAAGGTATGCCCTAGTGACATTCTTGTAATTATTTAGACATTGTATATAATCCCTGTGGCAATTTTTTGAGTATTTTTCCTTTAGTATTATGTTGAATAAATTTATTATCAAAGAGTTGATAATATGAGTTGCAAATTTATTCAGTACATTTACTATAAATTGTTCGCAGTCGATTAATTAATATTTAGATAATATTAATCAGATTATCACTTCTGTCTATTTTCCTTGATTAGTGTGAGAAATTAAAAGTGGGAGGTAGTGAATCTCATGTTACTTGATATGAGTGATCAGAATAGACATGTGGATGAGTTAATCGAACAGTGACATTAGTATTGTGATTGCAAGGATATTCACATATAATCAACAATCATAATCTGGATTATAATGGTGCATATAGTCCTTAGACTTGAGGTGACATAATCATATACATTTAGGTGGTTAGAGTTTGTTACTGCTTACATACTTGTGTTAATCATCACATGGGAATATGGCGTGTGGTGACTCTAATTAGTTAAATGTAGGGATGAATATTTTACCAAGATGGGATTCATTACCTGGTGTGAACCGGAATAGATCTTATGCTATCTAAATTTATTCTTAATGAATAAATTCCTGGTCAGAATAAATACAACACAGTCTAAAAAAGAGTTTCAGTACTAGAAAGAGTTCTAGTATTTGTTGTATTTTATCAAAAATTAAAACTTAAGATGAGGTCATATAATAAAGCTACTAGAGTTTGATAATACCTTGACTCTAGGCTTTATCGGGATCTTTAATGAAAGGAATTTAGTGCATGGTAATTATGATCAGGTTCGAGCGAATCATACTGTGTATTCATTTCTAATTAGGTAGCTGTGATATCGATACTAGGGGTCATTCACAACTTATGAGAACTAAATGTGAATAATTGGGACTTTCACATTTAGAATTGAAAAGAGTTTCAAATAATATTAAATGTTAATATTATATTTTCTCATTGCCATTTAGACATGAACTTAGTAAGTCACACCTAATAGAGTTTTATTTATTCACTATAGTATTAATCTAATTATTGATTAAAAGAGTTTAATAAATTAATCAAGATTAATAGAATTAGATTTATGTTTTGAACAATGATTCTAGTATATCATGAAATCTAATTCAAATAAGAGTATTATTTATTAATTAATATTTAATTAATATTGGATATTAATTAATATATATTAAATTAATAAATATATATATGTTGTTATTTATTTATGGACTTATATTAATGGTCCAAATTAGTTTAGACATAGGCCAAAAATTTATTTTGGACCAAAGATTAATTAAAGTCCAAATCTAAGTATATGTATAATTTAATATGTAAAATAATACATTTGATGTATACTTTACATACAAATTTATACATTAATATGTGTAGGTGGCAAGCTCAATTATTGAATTAAGCAAGGTGGCATATTAATTAAGTGGATATTTCTAAAGTATGCCTAAGGTGTCATTTTTAATCATTTGGATGGTTAGGTGTATACCTAAGGTGGCACACTTAATAATTACTTAATTAATTAATGCATATTTTTCCTTAGTGGAAAATTACTACACATATATCATTTCATATATCTAAGGGAAGTCAAGTGACTTGGTAAGAGAAGGAAGAGGAAAAATAATGCTTAAGTGAGTTTTTGCTTAAAGAGTTAAGAAAAATCACTAAGTGATTTTGGTTATGATAAGATCATAAACCAAAAATAAACTCAACATATACTATATAGTTGTGCTCTTAATTAAATTAGCACAAGTTACTAAGTTTAATTAACACAAGTAAGTGATAGATAAGGCTTTGGTGTTTCAAACTAGAGGCATTACATTTGGAGGGCTAAACATTTGATTCAAGGAATTGAACAAAAGAAGGCTAAGTTCTACAACAAGTAAGTTTACAAACTTATAATTATTTAATTATTTGTTTGTATATTGCTTAATTTATTTAGTTGTGTATTTCAATGCAATTTGAATCCTGGGCTAATGAAATTCTTCATTTTATGAAGGGTTATGATGAGTAAATTTTTGAAATTTACTCTATTTAGACTTGTGCTTACTACACATGTATTTATGTCTAAATACCATAATTGATTTCTAACAATAGTTGCACACTATGATTATGAGGTTTGACATATGGATGTTAAGATTGCCTTAATGGTTGTGTTATGGAAGACATTTTAATGGAGTAACCAAAATGTTTTGAATATGAGGATAGCTCAAAAGTGTGCAAGCTTGATATATCAATCTATGGTTTGAAGCATGTTTCAAGCAGTTTCAATCATCATTTTGATGAGACTATTTGTTTTTATGGTTTTATTACGAATGAGAATGAGCATTGTGTTTACAAGAAGGTTAATGGAAGCCAACTCATTTTCCTAGTATTGTATGTTGATGACATTCTACTTATTGGGAATGATGTTGGTATGATGACTTATGTGAAAGTCTTGTCTAAGACCTTCTCAATGAAAGACTTAGGGGAGGCTACCTATATTCTCAGGATTTGAGTACATAGAGATAGAGTGACTAGGTTTCAATCCAACCTAGATTTAAAGCATTGGGTGGTAGTTAAAGCTATCCTTAAGTACTTAAGAAGGATTAAGGATTCATTTTTGACTTATGAAGAAGGTGACTTATAGCTTGTAGGTTTTATAAATTTTAACTTTTAGCTAGAGGTGGATGATATAAAGTCTATCTTAGAATTTTTGTCTTCATATGTAATAAAGGAGTGGTAAGCCAGAAAAGTTTCAACCAAAGAATCATCACTGATTCCACTATAAAGGTTGAGTATATAGCCACATTAGATGCTACTAAGGAAGATGTTTGGATTTGAAAGTTTGCCATCGAATTAGGAGTTGTTCCTTCTATTAAGTTGATTGTTCTTATCTTTTGTGACAATAATGGAGCCATTGCTTTGGTAAAGGAATCGAGGTCTCACTAGAAATCCAAACTCATATAAAGATGCTCTCATATTATTAAAGAACTTATTAGCAAGGGTGATGTGTGAAAGAATCAGTTATGTAACTTAGACATTAAAAACATGTGTGGTGAGCATAAGTCCAAGTAGAGTAAAATTTCAAAAATTTTACTTTACATAACCCTTCATGACATGGAGAATTCTATTCCTAAGGATCCATTTTGCATATTACATATAACTAAATAGCAAGATGACATATATATTATTATCAATCTAGGAAACTCTAAGTTTAAAAAAACTTACAAACTCCTAGTTTGATGAAGACCACATGGTGAAAATATACAAGCTTTAGGTGCTTGAGGTTCAAAAATTGAATCAAGAGCTCTAGCCTTACAAATGAAAGGCCTTTAGATTGAAACACTAAAGCTCCACCAAATCACCTTCTTGAACCTTTTGGTCATAATTATCGTGCACTAAAATCCCTTTATTAAAAGATCTCGATATAGCCTAGAGTCAAGGTTTAGTTAAACTCTAGTAGCTATATCATATGACCTCATCTAAAGTTCTAATTCTTGATAAAATATAAGAAATACTAGAAATACTTTTTTAGCATTGAAACTCTTTTAAATTGTGTCATGTTTGTCCTAGCCAGGAATGTATTCATCAAGAAAATACTTATACCGTATAGGATCTTATCTTGATTTACTCTAGGCAATGCATCCCATCTTGGTCTAACACTCACCTTTACATTTAACTAACTAGAGCCATCACATGTCATATACCCATATGTGATTAACACAAGTATGTAAGCAGTAATAAACTCTAGCCACTCAAATGTGGATGATTGTGTCACCTTAAATCAAAGGACTAGATGTACCATTATGACCTAGATTATAATCATTGACTATAAGTGAATATCCATGCGATCATAAATCTAACATCATTGTTTGATCCACCTATCACATGAGTATCCACCCATCACATGAGTATCCACATGTCTATTTTGATATCTCATATCCATTAGCATGAGACTCACTATCTCTTACTATTGGAATCACATACTAATCAAAGAAAATAAACAGAGGTGATTGTCTAATTAATATTATTTGAATATTAAAAATTATAGTCTACTTAATATTATCTGAATAACTATGAACATTTTATAGCCTATGTACCAAGATGGAATTCATTAGCTGGAGTGAACCACGATAAAATCCAATGCTATCTAAGTTATTCTTATTGAATAAGTACTTAGCCAACCCAAACATGACTTACCTGGAAAAAGTTTTAGTGTTAGAAAGAGTTTTCAGCACTAAGTACCTAGCAGCTCAAACATGACTTACTTGAAAAAGGTTTTAGTGTTAGAAAGAGTTCTAATAAAAGTTACATTTTAATGAGAATTAAACTGAATATGAGGTCATATGATAGAGGCAATTAAAGTTTGACTTAACCATAACTCTTGTAGTTATTAGGATCTTGTAATAAAAAGACATTGAGTGCACATTAATTATGTTCTATGATTCTTGTGAATCTATAGATAACATTCATTTCTAATCAGGTAGTTGTGACATTTATGCTAGGGGTCACTCATGACTTATGGGAATTAAATATGATTAACTAAAATTTTCACATTTAGCCTGGAAAGAGTTTCCTATACTATTAAGAGTTAATATTATTTTCTATTGCCATTTGGACTTGAACCTAGTAAGTCACACACATAAGAGATGCAACAATAATAATAATTATTTAATAAATTGAATTATTTTTGCACTTATGTAGGGATCTAGGATATATTATATGATTAGATATTAATTTGGACTTCATTTAATATGTGATATTAGGTTTAAGAACTGTTAAGGAATAGTACATGTAAAATAGGAATATCTTGATTATAGGAATATGTAAAATAGGAATAACTTAATTATAGAAATTAGTCTAATATTTCCTAAATTAATTAGTCTATTCTTTCCTAAAGTAGAGTAGCGGTTATATAATAAGTATGTACCTTGTATAGATTAAAATATATATATATATATTTCTCTTCTTCTTTATGTTATCATGGTATTAGAGCCCTAGGGTTTGACTTAGATTTTTTTCCTTTTCAAGTCTGCCTTGTGAGTAAAAAACCAATTTTTTTAGCGGTTTTTTTGCTGATGCCTGGTGAGTAGCAGTGTTACATGTTCTGATTCGACTATTTTAGAATGTTCTGTTTAGTCTCCTTTAAATCTCTTCTTATTTCATACCTTGTTGTGTGGTAAGTTCCTTCATCAGCACTCTAGTTTCATATTCTCTTGCCTCTTGCGTACTGTTTGGGTGATCATTTTAGGTAACTTGGTTATTGAGATCTTTCTATTTTATTAGCTCTTAGTGTTATTTTTTTTTCTCTCTAATTGGTTTATTAATATGATAGAAGAACAAAAGAGTATTGTTGATATTATTCCTGTGACATCAAAAATCACCGACCATAAATTAATGGGTTTAAATTACTTGGCCTAGATGACAATTCTGATTTATTTAAGAAGCATCTCTATGGATGCTCACCTTACTGTGCACTACCCACATATAATATTAAATAGAATTGGCTTAGAGATGATGCTCAATTATTCTTACAAATTTGAAACTCTATTAACACTCGGATTGTTTCTTTAATAAATCATTGTGAATTTGTTAAAGAATTGATGAAGTACTTTGAGTTTTTGTATTTTTGGAAAGGTAATTTATCTCGTGTCTATGAAGTTTGCAAAGACTTTTATTGGGAAAAACAACAAGATCAGACTCTTCAGGCATACTTTATGAAATTTAAAAGGACTTATGAGGAACTCAATGTTTTGCTTCCTTTTAATCCTAATGTAAAAGTTCAGTAGGCACAACGAGACAAATGACTGTCATGAGTTTTTTAGCTGGGCTTAATTCCTAATTTGAACCTGCCAAATCACAGATTCTCTCCAACACCAAAATCTCATCCCTCAAGGATACATTCACTCATTTGCTTAGGATAGACTCTAGTGTTCCTATTTCTCTCTCTTCCAGTGCAGTTATCAGTCGCAACACCATTAATTGGGGTAGAGGTTGAGGGAGAGGATTTAATACTCGAGTCCATCAAAATTCAGCATCAGGGGGAGTGGTTTTTTATTACTGTTATGAGCTAGGTCATACTTAAAAAACATGTAGAAAAATACTCCACAAGCCTCACAATTCTCTAATAGCCCATGTTGTAATAATTAACCCACCATCTGAATAAATAATAGTTATTTTTGTAGAGGAGTTTGTGAAGTTCACTCAGTATCAGGAAGCACTAAAGTCCTCATCTCTTGCTATCATTGAATCAAGTAAATCTCTTACATGTCTTTTTTCATACTTATTCAAATGGATCATTGATTCAGGTGCAACTGATCATATGACAGGTAATTCCTATCTCTTTTCTACATTTCAACCCTTTTCTTCCCCCACCTATGTCACATTAGCCAATGGATCTACCTCATAGGTCCTTGGTTCTAGCATAGTTAGCCCAACTTCTTCACTTTTGTTATCTTCTATATTCAATCTACCATAATTTTTATTCAATCTAATATTTGTCAGCAAACTCACTTGTTTATTAAATTCTTGTGCCTTATTTTACCTTGATTACCATGTATTTCAGGATCTAATGATGAAGAATACTATTGGTACCAGACATGAATTGGGTGGTCTTTATGTTCTAGACAGTCCAATTCCAAGACCTGTTGCATGTTCTAGTACCTTAACATCGTTTGAAGTTCATTGTCGGTTAGGACATCCATCTCTTGCTTCACTCAAAAATTTATATCCCATGTTTCATAATGTATCTACTTTGAATTGTAAGTCTTGTTTTGCTAAATGTCATTACTTGTTTATTTCTTAGTAGCCACCCATGACTGACCTCTCTGTTAGTTAGATATTAAGAATGCCTTTTGCATGGCGATCTTCAAGAAGAGGTGTATATGGAGCAACCACCTAGGTTTGTTGCTTAGAGGGAGTTTGGTAAGGTTTATCATCTCTAAAAATCATTATATGGGCTAAAATAGAGTCCTCGGGCTTGGTTTGGGAAGTTTAGTCAAGTGGTTGAGCAATTTGGGCTCAAGAAGAGCAAATATGACCACTCAGTTTTCTATAAATAGTCTAACTCTGGTATTATTTTTCTTGTGGTATATGTTGATGATATTGTGATTACTGGGAGTGATAGTGTAAGTATCTCAACTCTTAAATCCTATCTTCATACCCAATTTTATATTAAAGATTTGGTTATATTGAAATATTTCTTGGGGATTGAGGTAATATAGAGTAAGAAAGCTAGTTTCTTAACTCAGAGAAAATATGTTCTTGATCTATTAAAAGAAATAGGAAAATTAAGGGCTAAACCATGTCATACACCAATGCTTCCTAATATGTAACTTACAAAAGAAGGAAAGCTATTTGAAGATCCTGAGAGGTATAGATGATTAGTTGAAAAGTTGAACTATCTCACTGTAACTCACCCTAATATTGCATACTCTATTAGTGTTGTAAGCTAGTTTATGTTAGAACCCACAGTTCATCATTGGGAGGCTATAGAGCAAATCCTTTGTTATTTAAAGGGTGCTCTAGGATGAGGAATAATTTATGAAAATCATAGACATAACTACATTGAGTGTTTTTCTGATGTAGATTGGGCAAGATCCAAAGTGGATAGGAGATCCACCACACGTTATTGTGTCTTATTTGGAGGAAACTTAGTATCATAGAAAAGTAAAAAGTAAAATGTTATTTCTCACTTAAGTGGAAAATTTGAATATAGGGCAATGGCACAATTAGTTTGTGAAGTGATGTGGATTTATCAAATATTGACACAACTTGGATTTAAGTGCCAATACCAGCTAAACTATGGTGTGACAACCAAACTGCTATACATATTGCTTCTAATCCTATCTATCATGAATGAACCAAGCATATAGAGGCTGATTGTTACTTTTTTTAAGAGAAAATACAATAGAATTTGATATCCACAAAGTATGTGAAGATTGGAGAATAGCTAGGAGACATGTTTATAAAAGTGCTCATTGTAGCTCGGATAGAATACATTTGCAGTAAGTTGGGCATGATTAACATCTATGTACTAGCTTGAGGGGGAGTGTTATAGAATAGTACATGTAAAATCGACATATCTTGATTATAGGAATATGTAAAATAGGAATAACTTAATTAGAGGAATTAGTCTAATATTTCCTAAAGTAGAGTAGTGGTTGTATATATAAGTATGTACCTTGTATATATTAAAATATATATAGATTTTCTCTTCTTCTTTATGTTATTAAGAACTAAATTGATTTTTTCCACCAATATTAGTCTTTTACATATACACTAAGTTAGTGGATGTTCTTCATACTACTTACCACTTCACATTAGTGACAGTTAAAACATAAAAGAGAAAATAAGGGAGAGTTCTCAAGAGTTAAGTCTTTTTCTTTTTCTTCTTCTTTCTTTTTAAGTGTAGTGATTATATAAGTAAAATACAAGATCTTTTTTATACATTAGCCCATAGTTATCATCTTCTAAGTTTGTGTTGTTGCAATTAAAAGGCTACCTCCATCCATTAATTAGAGGCAATAAATCCTGCATCATTTAAGTCAAAAAAGAACTTTAGTAAGTTTTAGGGTCACCAAAGGATGAACTTGAGGGTATAAATCCATTAAAAGCTTCAAGTCATTCTGCTCCTTCTCATTATGAGGGTTTCATGATTAAAAAATGTAGCAAAAAATTAAAATTTCATTCACAAACCCGAAATAGGATCCATGTAATTTGATTAACTAATTTAACTAGGGTTTCCAAAACTTTACCACAGATGAAAGACGGGCAAGATTGCTAGAAGGACGAGAAGAGGTTCACTCTAGTGACACCCTACCTCGAGCTTTTAGTATTCTTGGCCAAATTGAGGCATCTCTAATATGAATACATCCTCTACAAGTATCCACATGGACATTCTTAAACCAAAATAATTTAGTGAGTGCTAGCACTTTCTTTTTAAAAGTCTCACTTTCAATAACTTTGTGTTTAGTTTTCTAAAAGGTGACAAATGAATTTTAGGGGTCGAATGATCAATGTATGAAACCCCAGAGAAAAGGGTGTATTTATACACTTCTTCATTAGGGTTTCTATTACAAAAAAATTTTTGGTAACCACTCACTTACCTAAACATTTTTAGTTTATGTATCACCTTTTTATTTATGTTTTGATTCAAATTCCAAAATAGAATTTTTTTCCTATTTATTTAAGATAATAATTACCTTAAATAAATAAATAAATAAATAAATAAATATATATATATATATATACCACACAGTTTTATTGGGTTGGTAAACCCAAGTTCATTTTGGGCCTATTCTAAGTGTGTGACCTTGTAGGTTCACATAACGTTGATAGTAGGTCTGAAATCCCAATTCAGGCCTACTAATCATGAGTGGCCTCTAATAAGACATTATGAATACCCAAGTTATGTGAAGGCTGATAATTTGATATAACCTAATTTACAGTGAATATTGTAGTCCTTTTGTCACATGATATCTTGATTGAACATAAGACATAGTTTATGTCATCCTTATACTATTCAACCACATTATCTCTTGATTCTAAGTAGACTGAGAATGATACTCTTTATCAATTCATTATAGTTTGGCCATGCATTTTCTTCAGTCTATCTTATCAAAGGGCCCACAAATATCTTACTCCGATTAAATGAAAGATAAATTTCTTCTCAATCACTCATATTCCTCATATAACTCATTCTATATCCAAAAACAATCTATTTCATTATCTTGTTAAAGACAATGTTAGAATATGTCAAAATACAAAACAATTATGTGGGAAACCATGGTGATTTATGGTAAGAGGACTAAAATAATATAACTGTGATGAGAATTACTTATGACAATTATCTACAGAGTATTCTCATAATGAGTCAATCCAGTACATCATATCTCAAACAAGTACCTATGAGTTGACTTAATATCTCATATACATGATTAGTATAATATAATCATCAGTTAACACCATATTAGCCTTAATTCATCATTATTTCAATAATAATGAATGATTAGGGATGAATTATATGATTTATATTTAACTTAAGGGTTTTACTGTAATGCCCACATAATGCATTTACATGTATTTGAATAACATGCATATCATATGGGCATGAAAAATTCCATGTAATTTGTGTGGAAATTAAATCTAATATCAAATAGGAAAAGATTATAAATGTTTACAATTAAGTCCATAATAGGAATTAGAAAGTTAAGGGTTTAAATTGGTTAATAGCAAAAATAAAGGGGCTTAAAATGGTTTAGTTATTGTTATTATTATTATAAAAAAAAAGAAAGAAAGAGTTGTGTGTGGATTTTAAGGAGTGAAGGAAGGAAGGAAGAGAGATAATCCTTATCTTGTAATTACTTACCAAAAAGGTCCTTCATCTTCATCTTCTTAAAAAAAAAAGAGCTAAATTTTTAAAGTAAATTAAAGGTTTAGAAATTTATTTCAAACCACAATCTTCATCTTCAAAAGCCTTAGTTGTTTATTTGGTAAGTAATTTTAATATTTTTGGTTAAATTAAGTTAGGGTTTATAAGATGCAAAATTTGGTTTCTAAGGATATGGTTTTTCAATCATTTTGTTTTAATCATATCTCGAGCTATAAAGCTTCAAATTAAGTGTTCTTTAATGATATGAAAACTTTAAAGAGTTATCTAAAACTATTACTCCTTTAACTTGATTTTATTTAGACTCTTTTCTAGTGTAATAATAGAAAATATTTTATTGCTTAGTTTCCATCATTGGTCTGAGTAAGGTGGATTGTTTCATAGAGTTCTTCCTTTATACACCTCTAATTGAAGCAAAATCAATTTCAAATTACTTTAGAAACACATGGATAAGAATAAAAAAAGTTTAATTTTGATATATATTGTATAGAATTATTGTCAAATTTTTAAATTCACCTTATCAAATCTGTTATAAGTTTAGGTAGTTTAGTGATGTTATCATGCTAGATGAGGTTTTATTATTTTTGGATGTTTAAAAATAAGTGAATTATGATCTATTTTAGCTAAAACAAATGGAAATGAAACTATTATACATGTATATACAAGCAAAGGGAAGGAAGCAATAAAGGTAAGTGAATAACTTAATGTTCTATATGAATATAACACTTAAAATAAATAATTATAAATTTATTTGTTAAGCTGATTAGATAAAAGAAATATATGTGTTCTAATTGATAGATGCTAATTTTTTATTACTGTGTTAATGATTGATTATACTTGAGATTATACTTTACATATGAAATAATGGTTGTTGAATTCGGGTGTCCTATTTGGATAAGAACAAAATACTTGTTAAAGCCATATTTGGAGTTTTATAACTTCGAATGGGGTGCTGTTTGTTTTTATAAAAACTTTGAGATGTCATCTTCAAAATTGATAGAAATAGAGGAAGCTTAATGTTTCTGTTTTGATAACCAATATTTGGCAATATTTTATGTTGCTTAGTCTTTGATAACAGATTGACCATAGTGGAATGTTTTTATTGTTTCTCCTTTTATATATATCTAATTGATGTGAAATTAGTTGAAAATTAATCTAGAATTATAATAACATTGATCTAGAGAATATGGCTTTAATATTCATAACGTGGAATTGTTGGTGTATTTTTGAATTTGTAATGCCAATTTTGCCATGTTAAAATATGGTTGTTATACCTCAAATTTGACTGTCCCCAAAAAGGTCCAATGATGAAATGAATCCTCAAGATGAATAGAGTCTGCTCATTTGTAACACCTATGCAGTGTGCAACCTTAAAAAGCCTAACTGACCCCACTAGTGTACAAAATCAATCACCGAGCCACTAAGTTGTGCTCCGACCTTGCAAAATATGAATTATTGAAACAACGAGAGGTTTTTTTTTTTAGAAAACTCCTCTTAGAATACTCAGCTTGTTAGGTCAGTGTGTATTTTGTTAGATTGGGACCCAGCTTCGTAAAAAAATGGAAATCAATTTTGATAAAATGAACTTCAAAAACACGTTTGGAATGCCCCAAAACCTCCAAAAGTGGTATGGAATGGTCCAACACAACTTGAGTATTAGCACGTATCACTCAGAAGTGCATGTAAACACCCCTATGTGTCATGTGCTAAAATCAAAGCTGAATTTGGCAAAATGGACTTCAAAAACTCATTCGGAAGGCCTAAAAACCCTAGGAACCAACTACAGAATAGCGCGCGTAGAGCCTCAAAGTGTGCATGAAAATGCACATGTGCGCGTGGCCACTCACAAAAATCCCCTTATGCATGCTTAACCATGCCTACACCACCCTATTCTACATATTTTTTTCTATAAATAGACCCCTTTACACCCCATTTTGTGAGGGGGGGAGCAAGTAGAAACATAGACACACTCAAGAGTTAGTTTGATCGAAGGCGTGGGAAATCCCTCTTCGTATAGTTTTTGCTCTCCTATAGCCTTTCCTTTAGGTTGTTAGATCCCTTTTCCACCAAACCTAGCCTCATCTTTGATAAAGCATGCTTTAAAGGTATACAATCTAGCATCATTCTACTATCATTTTGAACCTTTTGATGAGGAAAGCTTGATAATCTCTCGCAGCTAAAGCTTCAAAGCTCACACAAGCTTAGTCAAGTCTGAGAACCACACAATTATTTTAGCATGTTTATTTTATCGCATTGCATCTTTTTTTTACTGTTGCCAACATTTGGGAATACTATTGTGCTTGTGTGATGAGACTGGTAAGCTTGCATGCTATGTGAATAAAATATGTTTTATTATTTCATTTTACATCATCATTCTGCATCCTCTATTTTTGAAATCATGAACTCACATTGTAAACATCAATAATGTGAAAAAGCTCATGACCCAGAATAAAGTTATCATGCTCTTGGTCTAGCGACGACCTTATGTATCCTTTATATTATTATCATTCATCATCATGGCATAAATAATCACACATGCATGATCATCCTATTATAAGCTGCAAAAATGATCGTGTTATCCTTGCAGATCAACCATATTAGATTTACTTTTCTATAATCTTTTCGTTTTCATATGTATTTTATTAGAAAAGTGATGTAATAAAATTTTTAGCTTTATTATTCTACACTATCTGATGTACTGTGTGAATGCTATATAAATTGTCATTACCAAAACTAAGGTGTTGCGGTAGCTACACATCAAATATTGTATAATGAGAAATAGTAAGAAAATAGATGCAATCTCCCGAACCCAAAAATCTTTGCTAGGGATAATACTCATTGAGTGACCCAATGTTGTCCCTTTCTTTTCTTAAATTTCTAAAAAATTGGGTGCCGACTCCATAAAATCAAAAGCTTCTTGTCCCCCAAGACCAATCACTTGTTCCTATTTGGTAAAGTTGCCATGTTCCTCGAAAATGAAAAGACCCACACAAAACCTTAACAACACAAAAATACTCTCTTCCCTCTTAAAAACAAGGAAAAAAAAGGTTTCTCATAGTGGTGACTCCATTAGGGAATTATAAGTAAGAGGGATCAACTTGAAAATGACTATTTCTCATTATGCAATACTCAATCGTATAGAACCCCTCACCACTGCATTTGCACTATAGATCACATGTGCACCAATTATCCCTAAAAGCCTTAATAATACTAAATGACATTGCCACCATGATTCCACTCGAGTCACAGGGCGACGAAGATTTGGTATTATCACCTTGAGTCTTTAGTTATGCATTCGCTAGACTCATCTGACTAGAGTCTGTAACCCAAGTCCTTAAGGGGGGCAACCGAGTTCTCAAAAGAATGCTAGACTCATTGACCGAAGTTCGTAACCCTAGTCATATGGGGGCATTCTCACTAAAGGAACCCTTAGCCTTTCACCTTGACTCAGCTCATGTAGATAAACTAGTAGCAACATCCACTAGGATTCTAGCAAGCTATACATGCTATCCTTGTCCTAACGTTGTTCATTTGACCTGATACTTATAGTGTCTATCATTGAATGATGTTATAATGTCAATTTTCATAGAAAATTTACTCTCAGGACCATGTGATTTTCATATACTTCGTGTGAGCATGAAGCATGAGGAATGATGAGAATCATATACCTCAGCTTGAATAGTCTATGCAAATTAACAAATAATGACATCCCTCGATGATGGAACCTACGAGATGTCATCCATTTATCCTTATCAGATCAACTGAATGGGTTAGGAAACTGACTAGATTGTGGACCTTTATGTCAGAAAAATCAAACTATGAACTATCAAATGATACTTTCATGACTAATGGTAAGCATATCAATGCGGGGGCAATAACTCGGATTCCCTTTGATTGACCTTGGTCTTATGCATACGGGTGCATATGGGCTTTGGACATCATTTGAAGCTCAATAATTGACCCTCACATTGACATTATATGATTACCTCAAGCACATTTAAGTATCATTCCTCACTTTACCCTTTAGTTCTGACTAACATAAATCAAAATAGCCAAGTTCTGAGAGCGGAACCGTAGTCCCCTGATGACTACAGGTTCAAAACCCACCTAGGAAAGAGATTGAATGACCTCATGGAGAAATAAGGTTGGAAGCGAGAGCTTACTTGTGATTGGTTTATTCACTGTGTAGGAAAACTAACCAGTTTTAATCATGCATACATTACATACATGTAGATAGCATGTACTAACCATTATTTCTTGCAGGAATAATAATTTTTCCATTATAGGATTTTTGCATCCACTCCATGCATACATGCTCATCCTTTTCTTTTGTAGGCACATGTCATGTATCATTCATTTAGCTAACCCTAATAAATGTATAGGAATACTACATTCAAGCATGAATGACCAAGAAGATACCTCCCGTTAGCAATTCAAAGACAAGCTAAAAGAGGGGATCTAAAAGTTGCTTGTTGATGGCACCATAACTAAAATCCCCCATGCATAAATTAAAGCCAAAAGTGCTCGAGATGGGAATAACATACCACTAAATGAAGCATATGCATCTATTCACCCGAGGGTAGATAAGGCAAAGGGAATTCCCCACACTCCAGTTCAAGCTTATGATGACAATGACTACAACCAAGATCTCAGGAATGCATTAAAAGTTGCTGACATGACCAAGCCTAAATTGACAGGGGAGGTCAAACTATTAGCCAATAGGATGGTTGAGTTGGAATTCACCTTCAAAGACAAGGGAACTCATGGCTCCAAAAGCATCATTGACCTAGCACTGTTCAAAGATGAGTTACTTCTAGATGATTTCAAGCTATCGAACTTTGCTAAGTTTGATGGAACATGAGATCCAAGGGTCCATTTAAGGCAATATGCTACCTTTATGGCTACCATAAAGCTTACGGAATCATAGATTGTTTGATTCTTCTTCACATCACTAGAGGAAGGACTGAGGGCATGGTTCTTTGACATTGAAGATGAAATAAAAAATGATCAGTTATTGCTAACTCAAAAGTTTATCAAGTAGTATCAATACAACACTCAGTTAGACATTACTTGAAGGGACCTTGAGACCATAAGGCAGAAACCCGGTGAAGCTTTATCTGATTATGTGACCAGATGGCGAGGAAAGGCAGTTAAGATGAGAAATCATCCTCATAAGGATGAAAAAATAGTGTTAATAATCAAAGGGGCACTACCACACTTCAAAAAATAAGTGATCTTTGCTGATTATCTTGACTTCAGAGCTCTCCATCAGGCCGGGATTAGAATTGAGGATGAGGAACCTCAGCAAGCCAAAAAGACTTTTCATAGCAATACCTAACCAAACACCCAAAAAACCTTCGCTCGAGCCATAGAAATAAATATGATCCAAACCCAACACCTAAGCTCACCATCTATTAATACATTAGAATGCTAATAAAATTCTTAAACTTTAACCTCCCACTATCCAAAGTATTCAAAGGGCTTTAACAAAAGAACCTTCTACAATTGTAAAAGCTTAGGCCTCTTCCAAACCCACTACCACCTCAAATTAACTAAAACTTCTTTTACCACTTTCACCAAATCCCTAGCCATACCACTGATACATGCAGAACTCTCAAAAATGTAATGCAAGACCTCATTGATTCTAAAAAAATTGATGACCAAGAAAAATGACCTAGTATCAAGACCAATCCTCTCCCAAACTATCAAAACATACCTCCACCAACCACCAACATAATCTCCTCCAATCTACCAGAAGAATTTATTAAAAAATCAATCTGAGTTGTACAAGAAAATTGAGATAAGCCCTTAGAAGACAAACCCTCAAAACCCATTCTTGAGCCTCATGATTCTAGTGAAGATGAGCAATGCCCTTCTACCTTTGAATACATTCTAATGCCTCAAAAGTTCCTTCCCCACTTAATGATGCAAAAGAGAGCTAGGTATACGACTCTCCCCATGAACGATGAAGTGATTGATTGCCCTTACTTGTAAGAAGCAGATATAGATAAAAATTTCAGTAGTAACCATGAAGTATGGGATTTACTAGGCCAGCCATCTGGGAAGTTCAACTACAAAGTCAAGTACATGACACCTCCTGCTACCTATACACTCTTAGAAGATATAGTACCCTCATGCTGGGGAGAAGAATTTGACAACAAAGATGGGACAAATAATATTATTCAACTTTAGAGCCATAGGGATAAATATATGGTATGAATTTGATGATCCTGAAATCATTATCTGAGACTAGAATAATAGTATAAAAGCAAATAAGCAAGTAACTGAGAAGACCTCACTAGTAGTTAATCATGTAACTTGTAGTGGGTGGGTACATCAACCTCTTGAGAAAGAGAAGGAAACTTCTAAGGAGAAAGAAGTAGCAAGAGATCAAGCTCCAGTCAAAGAGGAAGACGCTATCCTCAAACAACTCAAGAAAATTCAGGCATAAGCTAGCATCTGGGACCTACTCATGGCCTTTAAAAAGCATAGAGATGCCTTAGTCAGAGCACTAGATGAAGCAAAGATTACCATTGATGCCTCACCTTACGAGATGATAGCCTCTCTAATGAAAGCTCCTTCCAATGAAATCAACTTTTCAGATGAAGATTTACCCCTCGAGGGAAGGATCCACAATTGTCCTCTCTTCATATAGGCAATTGTCAAGACTAAGAAGACCCTTATATGTTATGGTAGATAACAGGTCTGCCATCAATGTTTGCCCCTTGAGGTTGCTATGTAAGTTCAGGATGAATGTTGAAAACTTAGAAGAGTCTAATATAGTTATACAAGCCTATGATGATTCAAAGAAGCCAGTCATCGACACTTTCAAAACAATAGTTATAGTGGGAGGTATCAAATTAGAAATAGAATTTACCATCTTGGACATCCCTCCAACTTTTGCCTTACTGCTAGGAAGACCTTGGTTTTACCCATTAGGGGGCATACCTTCCATTGTGCATCAGAAGATCAAGTTCCCTATGAATGGAAAGGTCGTTACCATCCCTACTGAAGTAAACAACATTATTACCTATCTAAATATGGTCCCATTAGAATTCCAGGTTATTGTGATCAGTGATGGTCATATTGATCCCAAAGTTGCTGTTATAATGAAGAAGATGCAATATCTGCTTGGAACATGATTGGAAGGAAGAAACATTGGATTCATATAATTCCCTAACTTCTAAAGATAGACTAGCAGAAACAGTCTAGGGTATGATCCTGAAAAGGATACTAGGGCTAAGACATCAACCTCTTTTGTGGTTGAAAGCTCAACCCAAGTCTATTAAGGATAAGCTCAAGAATGGGTAAGCAACAAAATCAAGAAACTAGGGTTCGAGATCTTCAATGACACCCTTAAGGAGAAGCACTTATCAGACATGATCATTGAGACTAACATTTGCAAGCTGATGAAAAACCTAGAGATAAAATTTGAGAGCAAAGCTATCAATAATGCCCAATCTGCTACCATCCTTGAATTAATCATCAATGACATCCTGTTCGGGGACATTGCTAATGATGATCTTTGTGCTTTTTTCTTTGTTTAAAAATGATGATGTAATGAACTCTAACGTTAATGCAATGAAATTAGATTTTGCTTACTTGTTTGATGTCTTTCTTGATGGTAGTGTGCATTGCATTGATAAAAACATTAGCATATTTCACATTCATTCCATTTGAACTGAATCATTTAACATTGGCACAAAATGTGAACCACGCATTTTGCATATTTCAAAAGATGTTACCCCTGAAGAGAGGAGAGAAATTGAAAAAATATTAATAAAATATTCAAAAGTATTTTCCTGGATGTACAATGATATGCTTGGTATTGATAGAGACATTGCTCAACACTTCATTCCAACCAAAGAAGGGTGCAAACCGGTAAAGTAGAAGCTGAGAAGACTTAGACTAGAATGGGCCCAACTAGTGAAAGAGGACATCGAGAAATAAATAAAGGAAAATTTCCTAAAGGCAATAGACTATCCAGAATGGTTAGCAAATGTGGTAGCAGTATCGAAGAAAGATGGAAGCGTCAGAATTTGTGTCAACTATAGAGATCTGAATAAGGCCTGCCCGAAGGATGACTTCCCACTACCTCACATAGACATTCTAGTTGACAGTGTCGCTATATGTGCAATGTTCTCCTTTATGGATGGATTCTCTAGGTACAATCAGATCCTAATGGCCATGATCGACAAAGCAATGACAACTTTCATAATAAAGTGGGGTACTTACTATTACAGAGTAATGCCTTTTGGACTAAAGAATGTAGGGGCAACCTATTAGAGAATGGACTGCAATGTTCCATAACATGATACACAAAAAGTAGAGGTATACTTCGATGACATGATGGTCAAATTAAGAACCAGAGAAGAACACCCCTCTGATCTTGAGAAGTTCCTCAGAATAGTCAAAAAGTACAGTCTTAAGTTAAATCCAAAGCAATGCATATTCGGGGTTACTTTAGGAAAGATGTTGGCATATGATGTCAGTCAGAACAAGATTGAAATTGATCCAGAAAAAGCAAAAGCCATTAGAGAGGTGCCAATGCCAAAAATAGAGAAAGAAATCAGAGGGTTTATAGGGAAACTACAGTTCATCAGTAGATTCATCGCTAAGTTGACAGTAGTATGTTAATCAATCTTCAAACTACTTAGAAATGATCAACCAGTTGAATGGAATAAATATTGTCAGCTAGCATTCGACAAGATCAGAAGCTACTTGGCTAGCCCACCAGTCCTAAAACCACCAAAATCAGGGATACCTATAACCCTATATCTGGCCATTGAAGGGAATCAAATCGGTGTAATGTTAGCCCAAAAGGGAGAAATAAAAGTAGAACATGCAGTCTACTACTTGAGTAAGAAGATGCTGCCATATGAGGAGAAGTACAACCAAGTCAAATAGATATGTTTGACAATAGTATGGGCAATAAAGAAACTTAGACACTACTTTCAATCCTACAAGATCCATGCTGTGTCTAAAATGGACCCAATGAAGTACCTCTATGAAGCTCCCTCTCTAGTGGGGAAACTTGCAAAGTGGCTCGTACTGCTAACAGAATTCAACGTATAATATCTAACTAAGAAGGCAGTAAAAGGGAGAGTAGTGACTGAATTTCTAGTTCTCAACCCCATTCCAAGCTCAGAAGAAATCCAAATGGACTTCCTAGATGACCTTGGTTCAACCATTAAAATCCAAGGATGGCACATGTACTTTAACAGAGCAGTCAATTAGTTCAGTGCAAGAGTCAGTGTAATAGTACAATCTCTAGAAGGTGAAGTAGTACCAATTGCTAAAAAGCTCAAGTTTAGAGTCACAAATAATGAAGTAGAATACGAGGCATGCACACTCAGAATAGAAGCACTGATAACCCTGGATGTCACAGAAGTCAAAATCTTTGGAGATTCCATGCTAGTAATCAATCATGCCACAGAAGAGTGTGAAGGGTAGCAATTAAAGCCTTATCTGGACCACTTGAGGCTACTCGCCATACAAATTCATTTTTCTCTCTAGGAACCATAATCAGATAGCAGATGCACTTGCTTCACTAGTATTAGTATGGGAAGGACCATCCAAAATGCCCATGAACCCTCTGATTCTACTAAGATCAAAACAACCTTGTCATAAAAAATGTAAGATAACAAAGATAGAAGCAATTGAAAAGCCCTGGTTCTATGACATCCAGAGATATCTGAAGGAATGAGCCTGTCCCGATCAAGCAGATGAAAGAGACAAAGTAGTCATTTGGTGACTAGCATCAAAATTCACATCGCACCAAGGTGTGTTATATAGGAGAACCTCAGATGGTTTACAAATCTGAAGTTTTGATGAAACTGAAGTTACAAGAGCAATAGAAGAAGTATACAAGGGTGTTTATAGTCCACACATGAATGGAGCAATTATGGATAATAAGCTAATTAGACAAGGGTTCTTCTGGATGACGATGATGGAAGACTGCATCAAATTTGTAAGGAAATGCTATAAGTGTCAGATCCATGGGAATGTCATCCACCTTCCCCCAATAGAACTACATGACATGTCCTCTCCATAGCCCTTCTCAGCATGGAGACTAGACATAATTAGGGAAATCCACCCGATAGCCTTAAATGGACATAGGTTCATCTTAGTGGTAGTGGACTTCTTTATAAAATGGGTTAAAGTAGAATATTTTGCAAGGATAAAAGCCAAGCAAGTGGCTAGGTTCATCAAAAGAGACTTGTTCTATTGATATGGAATCCCTATCATATCATCTCTGACAACAGTGTCCAATTCCAAGGGGAAGTTAGAGAGCTACTAAGGAGTTATAAGGTGGAACATCACAAATCTTCTCCATACCGACCACAAGTGAATGGGGCCATCAAAGCTATAAATAAGAACATCAAAAATATTTTATCAAAGATGTCTCAGACTTACAGAGATTGGGTAGACAAATTACCACATGTCTTATGGGGATAACGATCAAAACTTCAACAAGAGTAATTCCTTTCTCATTAGTGTATGGATCAGAAGCAGTTCTTCCAATCAAAATAGAGATAAAAGTCTCTTCAGGTAGTAATTGAATCTAAATTGCTAGAAGTACAGTGGGCTCAATAGAGGCATGACAATCTCACTCTTTTAGACAGCCAAAGGCTTAATGCTCTATACCACACACAGTTGTATCAGGCTCGAGTAGCTGAGACATTCATCAGAAGAATAAAACATAAGAGTGTGATAGCAAGAGACTGGGTGCTAAAGCAAATAAGACAGAATGTTCCAAACTTTAGAGGGAAATTCAGACCAAACTGGGAAGGCCCATACCTAGTCAAACATGTCATATCAAAAGGAGCAGTTAAGCTAGTGGATTATGAAGGCAATGAATTCACCGAACCTATCAATACAAATTGCCTGAAGAAGTACTAAATTTAAGGCACAAAAAAAAATCATCCTACTGAGTTAAAAACCTAAAAATGGCAGCTCAGGCAAAAGTTAAGGACTTCCCGCTGAGTTGAAAACCTAAAAACTGCAGCTTAGGAAAAAATTAGGGAATGAGAGAAAATACTTAACTAGAAAAATTGAGAAGGCTAGTTAAGGACATGGGTAACCTTAAGATCGAAATTTGTATGAATGCACTTATGCCTTTCTTAAATGATTACAGTGAAATGAGAATGATTACCAATTTATGCAAAATGTCTTTGAAAAGTTCAACACATTTTATCATCATGAATTGCATCAAGCATGCTCTACATTTTCTTTCATTACATGACCATGGTTCTTACTATCCTCTCTAAGCTCACTCCTTAAGATAAACCACTATTATATAGCAAAAAAAAATCCCAGCTAGGTGTGAACAGCTCTAAAATGAGACACCCTAGGCAAAAAAGGGAAGAGAAAGAAAACCTAACTAAGTGCAAAAAGCTTTAAAAGAAGATACCTTAGGCAAAAAAAGGAAAAAAAAAGGAAAAAAAAAGGTAGACGATGGTAATGGAAAACATCATTATCAATGATACACAATAGGAAGCATATACAATCATCATCGTACAAGCTTCATATAACATATGAGACAAATTCCCATATACAACACCTAGAGTCCATAACCTCAGGAAAATGATACAACAAAACAAAACACATACAAAAAAGTCCTACACCTAGCTCCTAAAACAACTACATCGGCTGTGGTTGCTATTAAAAGCAAGCAAAGATCCTGCTCAAGCATCCCCCTCATCTGATCCTGACTCATCATCGTTCATCGCAAGGGACGATAGTCGTGACTCTAGGTCATTGATGCGGTCACGATAAGCTGAACACTTTTGCTCCCATTCATAACTAGTAAGATGGTGCTTAACCTACATTACACATTGCATATCATACACTCATACATAAAACATATGCATAAAATAAACAGGTACAATAAAGAAGGCATACCCTCTAAGTGGTAGCAAACTCTAAAAACCACTACTGTGCACTCCTTGCAATAGTATACCAGTACTGGCTAGAGGAGACATGAATATACAAAAGCAAGAAAATAAGTTAACCATCACTCACTAAATAAATGAAACACAGGCAAAAATAAGAAAAGAACACAAACATGGGTAGCATCGGTAAGAGCAATTCTCAATTGAGGAAAGCCAGATTTAGGAAAATTGAAGCTCATTGCTCTACCAAGATATCTATCCCAATCAAAGACAAAGATGGCTGAACCATCAAATCCCTAAGGATAGTGCTACTAAAAGCCATATCACTAGCATGAGCAGTCATTTTAGTGTGGAGCGTGCCCTTATCATCCTCAAAGCACGATCCAGATCTCCTTTGGCGTCATTGTATATAAGTTTTCACAACTCATGTCAATTATAGTTTATTACTAATAAAGTTTGATACATGCTTGCACTAAAACAGGAATAAAAGCTTACTGGATTAGAAGAAGCAACTCTCGATGACCCGTGTGATGGCCTAGCCCTTAAAATCGAGGGACAAGATGCATCTGCTTGGGAAGGTGGAGGAGAAGGAAAGTTCTTGGTGCTATGACATCAATCAGATGAGGGATCAATACTTCAGCATAATGTAAACCCTTACTCTCTAAAAGGCTCTTAGAGGGGAATCCTATCATAATAGCAGCAAGATCATCACCATAGAGCTCATAAGCCTAGAACATGTCCCTAGGGGGAGGGATGGGAACTCTTCTCATATATGGGCCATCCCACCAACTATGGATTTGTTTGGCCAAATACCACGCCTTGCTGATGAGGCTAGAAAGCAACACTTGTCTCTTTGTCAGTTGCCATACAACCACCATCTTTGCCGTCTAGTGAGATCTCGCCACCCACCAGCAAAGAAAGATATGCTCAAAGAGGCAAAAATAAACAAATGATCCAAAGGAAGGAATAACCAATATAATAGGAATCAGACATACCTAATAAGGGGATAACTTCCTCATATGGTCCCAAGCTATTATGCAATCTTCGATCAAATTAGTAGTCTTCCTGATCCAATAAGAATAATGAGGGAAGCTATCCTCCTAGAAATGTTCGATGGATAGATAGGGGAGAATCCTGAACTCATATGCCCAGATTTTTCAAAATCAAAGTGTTAGAAATAACAAACCAAAAGTAAAAGAACAGACAATAGAACTCCTACTCATGTCCAGCATGAACAAGCATTCGCAGATCCTTGAGCCACCTCGGTATGTTGCGTCAAGCCCTGAGTACATATGAGCAAAGGCAGCAGTGCCCTAATAATACCTCAACAAGCCATCTAGGTCCCTCAAGATAGGCAACAATCGCAGATCACCTACACCCGAAGGGTTCAAGAAGATAACATCACTCAATAAATAAAATAAAAATTAACAGGCCAATTGCTCTACTGCGACAAGACCATCATCATACAAAGCTTTACAAACTTCATGTATCGAGTAAAATACGGGTAACCAGACTTCATAAGAGTGACTACCCAGAGCAAATCCCTCATGAGATGCCTCCTCACCATAGTAGTGGAACACTCCTTATCACTAAAAGGAATGGGCTCTCCAGAAAAGCTCAAGCCTATGATAGCGGCAAAGTCAAAGGGGGTAATAGTCATCTCCCTAATAGGCAAATGAAAAGTATGCATCGTGTCCATCCACTGCTCTATTAATGTATACATAGCAATCTAACTCGATGCATACGAGTCATAAGATAATGCAGTAATCACCCCATCAAAGCCCTTCCCAGCAACCATATGCTTCACACACAACGGGAGACCCTGATAGTACATGTTGACCCTATTAAAACTACCAGGTAGGATAGTGATATACCTACGGGGCTACAAATAACATGTACGCTATCAAACATTTGCACAGCTACTAAATACTAACACATCTCTCTCTCTCTGTCACTTAACAGGATCAAAATAATAAAGGCCAAAAAGAAAAGTATCATAACAAACAAACAATCACAAAAAGGAAATAAAGTAATAGCTATCAACTATCAGCATTTACAATAAAGCTAGATAGACAGTTATAGCGAGAGCTATAGAGCTATAGTTACAATAACCTCATACAACAAAATAAATAGCAAAGCAGCCAACGAAAAAGCTTTAGAAAATAAGGGCAATAAGGGACCTACCTTGCAATGATGATGCACCCAAGCATGAGTCTCCAAACTATAAAAAATAGGGATTGGATCTCCCTGAGAATGCTTGGATGGTTGAGAACTCTGAGAACCAGATGTGCTAGTCCCTGCAGTGGATGTCCCAGCTCGAGTAGCCTCTGTAAAGTCACCCTCAAGATCTACATCAATGTAAATAAAAATGTCCTCTAGACCCTCAAGAATGTTGGGGAATTCTATTTTACATAGAAGAAAATGGAAGTACATAAGCAAAACAAAGCAAAAAGCACCGGAAACACGAAAAGGGTCAAGAAAAGTCAAAAAACACTTAAAGAAGTTCGGACAAAGCCTCCCAAGACCTCCAAAAATAGTCATTTAAATAAGCTCAGAGGGGGGAAGCACATGACCATTCACTAGGCACGTGACCATTCACTAGGCACATGACCACACACACCCGATCCGCAATCACGTGCACTTCCCCCTTTCACATGCTCTTCTGTGGTTTTATGCGCACTTTAAGACTTTGGACACTCGCTTATATAGTCTTAAACCTCCATTTAAGCATAAGATATGCACCAAACTCATATAAGATCACACTAATATGGAGTCCATCTGTCTAAAGACACTGCAGTGCACCGCTTTCTTAAGAAAACTCAACATCTTATAAAAGAAGAAGAGTAAGGAAAATTCACTATAAGGATATCTTACTCCAAATCATTAAAATAACATCCTTAACATGACAAATAACTACATCATCACTGCTACCTCATTCATCGCTTAGGAGCACCCTTACATCGCTTAAAAGCACTCTCACATTGCTTAGAAGCACTCACTTTCACATTGCTTAGAAGCACCCACATTGCTTAGGAGCACTCTCACACTGCGTAAAATCACTCTCACACCACTTAGAAGCACTCTCATTGCTTATAAGAACTCACACTCATTGCTTAAGAGCATTCACATTACTTAGAAGCACTTTTAAGCATCTTCTCATTGCTTAAAAGCACTTTCATAACTTAGGAGCATCCTCACATTGCTTAAGAGCATCCATACTACTTAGGAGCATTCTCATTTGCTTAGTAGCATCCTCATTCGTGTGACATCTAAGAAGGTTATAGTCGCATGTTCATTTGTGTAACATCTAAGAAAGTTATAGTTGCATGTTCATTCATGTGACACCTAAAAAGGTTATAGTTGCATGTTCATTTGTATGACACCTAAGAAGGTTATACTCGCATGTTCATTTGTGTGACACCTAAGAAGGTTATAGTTGCATTTTCATTCACGTGTCACCTAAAAAGGTTATAGTGTCATGTTCATTTGTGTGACATTTAAAAATGTTATAGTTGCATGTTCATTTGCTTAACACTTAAGAAGGTTATAGTCACATCTGCATTTTACTTAGTGGCATCCTCATTTGCGTGACAACTAAAAAGGTTATAGTCGCATTTGCACTATATACACTTTGAATGAATCATAAGCTTGCATATGTCCTAAATAGCACCTTGTGTGATGACCAAATCACATAACAACAATAATAAATAAAAGACAACAGTAGCAGTCAAATCTTGACTAGATGTCTAACATAGGTAAGTACCTCTCTCCCTATTAAAATATTTTTTGTATCTTTGTATTTTGCTTCACATGTATTGACACTAGTGCTAGGTGTCCATGCTGTTAGTGATATGCACTAGGTCAATCATTTATGATTATGTATTGACTTTCTTATTTTATTAATAAAGAGGTATTATATTATCATTTGATTTTATGATAATTACATGAATGGTTAATTCTTACTAAGGCCATCAAGTATGTGACTTAATAGTAAAACCCTTAGATTAAAATAAGAGTTCTATTCTAATTATCCCTAGCCATTTATTCATTATATGAATATTAAAGTATTAAGGCTAGTATGATGTTGACTGATGGTTATGTTTTACTAATCATAAATATGAGATATTAAGTCAACTCATAGGTACATGATGAGAGATCATGTACTGGATTGACCCACTATGAGAATACTACATAGATTATTGTCATAAGTATTTCTTATCACAGTAATTTTATTTTGGTCCTTTGACCTTGAAATCATCATGGATTTCTACATAGCTATTTTATGTTTTGACACATTCTAACATTGTCTTTAACCGGATGATTAAAAGAATGTTTTTGGATATAAAATTAGTTATGTGAGGAATGTGAGTGATTTAGAAGGAATTTATCCCTCATTAATATGAGAAAGATATCTAAAGGCCCCTTGATGAGATAGACTGAATGAAAATGCATGGCCATGCTGAAATGAATTGATAAAGAGTTATCATTTTAGTCTACTTGGAATCAAGTCATAATATTGAACTATATAAGGATGTCATTCTATGCCTTATGTTCAATTAAGATATTATGTGATAAAGGGACAATAAAATTCACTGTAATTAGGTTATGTCGGATTATTGACTTCACATGACTTGGGTAGTCATAATGTCTTGCTAGAGGCTACTTATGACTTGTAGGCCTAAATAGAGATTTAGGCCCACTGCCAATGTTATGTGAACCTACAGGGTCACACACTTAGAATAAGCCCAAAACGGATATGGGTTTAATAAGCCCAAAATAAACTCTATGGAAATAAATAATTAAAGTGTTTTATTTATTTATTTATTTGTTTATTTATTTAAGATAAATGTTATTTTAAATAAATAAATAAGATATTATTTTTGATTTTTTTTAAAAAAAAATCAGAATATAATAAATGGAAAATTACCAAAAGGTCATTGGTAAGTGAAACCCTAACTTGGAGTCTATAAATATGTTATATTCTCTAGGGTTTCACACACTTGTTTTTGCCTCCAAATTCGTTTTCTTTCCTATTAGAAAATAAAGACAGAGTTTTTCCTTTTGTTCTTGATTTGTGAGACAGTTAAGAGGTTGCTAGCACAGACACTCAAATTCATTTTGTGAAGGGCTGTTCATGTGGATACCTATAGAGGACGCATCCTTTTGGAGACGTCTTGATCCGAACAACCAAGCCAAAAAGCTCGAGGTAAGGTGTCACCAGTGTGAACCTCCTCTCATCCTTCCAGAGAATCTTGCCTCTTCTGCATTTTGGTAAGATTATTAAAAACCCTAAATTTAATCAATTAGTCAAATTACATGGATCTTGGCTTAGGAACGTGACAAAATTTTAATTTTTCCGCTGCGTTTGCATCACGGTACCCAACACATGCAACATATGTAAAGCAAAGGGCAACTATTATACCTTAAATTTGATTGTCCCTAAAATGGTCCAATGATGAAATGAATCCCTGAGATGACTAGAGTTTGCTCATTCATAACACCTATAAAGTGTGCAACCTTAAAAAATCTAACTGACCCCACCAGTGTGCAAAATTGATCATCGAGCCATTAAGTTATGCTCTGACCATATGCAATATGAATTATTAGAACAATGAGAGGTTTTATTTTAAGAAAACTCCTTTAAGAATACTCAGCTCATTGGGTCGGTGCATATTTTGTTAGACCAGGACCCAACTTCTTGAAAAAACAAAAATCAATTTTGATAAAATGGACTTTGAAAACACATTTAAAAGGCCCTAAAAGCCCTAGAAGTGGTCCCAGAATGGTCTAACACAACCCGAGTATCAACATGTATCGCTTAGAAGTGTGCGTAAACACCCCTAGTTGTCGTGTGCATATAATCAAAGCTGAATTTGGCAAAATGGACTCTAGAAATGCATCTAAAAGGCCTAAAAACCCTAGGAGCCAGCCTTAGAATAGTGCGCGTAAAACCTAGGAAGAGCCCGTAGAGCATCAAAGTGCACATGAAAATGCACATGTGTGCGTATGGCCATGCGCCAAGCGTATGACCACTTGCACACTGTGTTGGGCCATACACACTTGGCATGGCCACGTGAAAAAATCCCCTTATACGTGCATGACCATGCCTACACCACTCCATTCTACACATTTTTTCCTATAAATAGATCCCTTTACACCCCATTTTGAGGGGGGGAGCAAGTAGAAACACACACACACTCAAGAGTCAATCTAATCGAAGGCATGGGAAATCCCTCTTTATACAATTTTTACTCTCCCATAGCCTTTCCTTTAGGTTGATAGATACTCTTTCCACCAAACCCAGCCTTATCTTTGTTAAAGCACTCTTTAGAGGTATACAATCTAGCATCATTCTACTATCATTTTAAACCTATCAATGAGGAAAGCTTGATAATCTCTCAAAGCTAATGCTTTAAAGCTCACACAAGCTTAGTTGAGTCTAAGGACCATAAAATTATTTTATCATGTTTATTTTACCATATTGCATCTTATTTTACTGTTGCGAGCATTTGGGAATACTGTTGCGCTTGGGCGATGAGACTAGCAATCTTGCATGCTACGTGAATAATATATGTGTTATTATGTTCATTTTACATTATCATTTTGCATCTTGTATTTCTAAAATCATGAAATCACATCGTAAATATCAATAATGTGAAAAAGCTCATGTCCTAAAATAGAGTCATCATGCTCTCAGTCTAGTGATGACATCATGCATCCTTTATATTATTATCATCAATCATTATAGCATAAATAATCACCGCAAGCATGATCATCCTATCACAAGCTATATAACTAATTGTGTTATCTTTGCAAATCAACCATATTAGATTTACTTTTCTGTAATCTTTCCTTTTCATATGTATTTTATCAGAAAAGCGATGTAATAAAATTTTCAGCTGTATTATTCTATACTATTTGATGTATTGTGTGAATGCTGTATAAACTATCATTACTGAAACTAGGGTGTTGCAGTAACTACACATCGAATATCGTATAATGAGAAATAGTCAAAAAGTATATGCGATCTCCTAAACCCGAAAATCTCTACTAGGAACAATACTTGCTAAGTGACCTGATGTTCTCCCTTTCTTATTTTCTAAAAATTAGGTGGCGACTCCAAAAAATCAAAAGCATCTTGTCCCCTCAAGACCAATCACTTGTCCCTTAGAAATGGAAAGACCCGTACAAAACCACAATAACACAAAAGTCCTCTCTTCCCTCTCAAATGAAATGGTTGCTCACAATGGTATATTTCGGTATATTTATGGTATATTATTAATTTCTTATATATTATAAGAGAGATATTAATTGGTTTTATGGTGTGATATATGATATATTTAATTAATGATGAGTTGAATAAAGTGTTGTGACCATATGGTGAACTCTTAATGTATATGAAAATATAAGAAATATGGTTGGATGAGTATAAGGATGCAATGTTAATTATAAATGAGGCAATGCTGTGTGTCTTAAGGAATCCCTTTGATGCCATAATAAGGATAAAGAAAAATTTGGTACCAAATTATGGCGGGCTATGTGCATATGGGGATCCATGAATAAAAAAAATTGAATTACATATAATTCACAAGTGCATTGCTGTCTAGAAGAAAATACTATGCTATTACGATTTTGTATATACTATAAGTTCATTATTGTTCAAAAGAAAACACTATGATTATAGCAATGTTGTGTGCATTATGGAATCCCTTTGATAAGTCGTATAAAGACTAAAGAGATATATTGCACAATGACTATGTACATACTATAAATTATAGTTAAACATTGAATGGATTGATAATTGATAATTCTACATGTTTGAATGTGTTATTTTTCATTGAATATTATGTTTTTCATTTATTGAGTTACAGGCTCACTCCTCTGGATTATTTTGCAGGACTAGAAGAACTGTAGTATGTCTTGAAGAAACATTTGCATCAATTAAACTAGTATTGTATCAGGTGGGTCATCAAGAGGTCATCTTCAATTTTCTAGAAAGTAACATGCTTATTAAATTTTCATATTTTTTTATTAAGGCCAGTTTATTATATATAAATAACATAAGGAAAGGTGTGAACTATATCATGTTATGAGTCTTTGTAGTGTGTGTTATATGCTATTTATATAAATATTTTTGTATATATATTGACTCATGAACTAAAATTTGATTTTAATGGATATATTATTTATTAGTCACATGCACATAATATATGTTTGACATCCTTAACAAGTGTCACATTTACTATAGAGTCACATACTTGATGACCTTTGAAACAATTGGCTATTCAATTAATTATTATATCAAAATAATAATAACAAAATGCCTCTTTATTAGTAAAATAATAAAGTTAAAACATGGTCATACATGATTAACCTAATGCATATCACTAACACACATGTCTTTGGAGCTAGAGATTTCACACTTAGGGGATAGGAGCTTGTAGATTCACACTAACCATATCATAAATCATGTCAAGCATGCTACTAATATTTGGATTTTGTAAGAGATTAGTAACTCTTAGATTTAGGTCTCTTGACTTGGTACATGTTTAGTTATTTGTGAATTTTTGTTAAATGTTATCCATTTAAGCATGCATGCATTTAGTTGTGTAAATTACATGTGATAGATTTTGGACTATTTGGGATTTTGCCTTTATACAAGGATTACATATTGGAAAATTTTTTTGAAGTTGACCTTAACTAGATTTGTTTTCACATCATGCTTTTGCTCAAAATTCAGTGCATGTAATTGATCCTTTCAAGTGGTGTTAAAGCTTAAATCACATTATTTTTAGGCTAAATGTGTAAGTTTTGTGATTATGCTTGATGTTAGTTGCAAGTGTTGTGGCTAAACATGCTTTAAAATATGATTTTTGAGGTGCTAACAAAACCATTTACACCCAGTTACACAACCATGTCTTATTTTGAAAATGTGTGTAGATGGTGGGGTTTAGCGCGCACTCAAATCTTTTACAACCATGACACTATTTGAGTTCAAAACTTTAGTGAACACATAACCACTATTAAAAAAATATGCCATGGAGATGAGGAGTTGCCACTTAGGGTAATAACTAGGAAAACTTTTGAGTGGTGGTATAACTTGATTCCCCAAAAGAGAGTTAGCGCCACACTAAGAGAATTTTGGGTACAAAATACTAATACTGAGAGAATTCTGGGTACATAATACTAATACTAACTTCTTTTAGTCTTGTATTCTTTTGATTTATCTTGTTAACTATTACTTTATCCTTTATTTACATACAATTTTCATGTTAGACCACTAAAGTTAACTTAAAAGGCATTGATCATCATGAAAACCATGTAAAAATGCATTCAAAGAAAGCAAACAAATTCCTAAAGTTAGTCTATATCACATGGATTTTAAATAAATGGGCTAAGTTTGTAACTTTTAATTATAAGTAAACTTAAAAGCCAATGAACCTAATTCTTATCAATTTTAAATTAATAAGCCCAAGTCTACTTGTTAATTCTCAAATGGGCCTAAGTCTACCAACTATCAAAGATTTTAAATTAGTGGATCTAATTCTATATATTTTAATTCTAAAGTGAGTCTAGGTCTACAAGTTATGAAAAAAGGGTTTAGTTTGATGGGCCTATGTCTATTTAATTTTATTAGAATAATTACAAATAAAACTAAGGTTGGCCAAAAATTTTTCATATTTTATAGTCCTTTTTGTTTTCTTTTCACGCATACTGTTTTTCTTTTTCTTGTTTTTTTTTTCATTTTTACATTGTTCTCTGGTTTTTCCTTATTTTCATTTATTTTTTTTCTAAACTTATGTATTCTTTCTTTTTTCCTTTTTTATTTTCTATTTTTTCTCTCTCCTTATTTTTCTTTTTATTTTTTTTTCTTTCTTGTTCTTATTATTATTACTATTATTATTTCATAGCTATTTTATTTTGATATTATTATTAATTCCATTATTTTTATTTTTATATCCTATTTATTTTTCTTTCTATCCTTATTTTTTTTATTGTTTTACTGGATGTTTTTAGGTTGTTTATAGTTTTTTTCTTTTTTATTTATTTTTTTCTTAATCTTTTCATTTGTAAATTATTTTTTGGTTGTTTTCATTGTTTTTTTTTAAATTTTTTTTGCTTCAACCTTATATTTTTATGAGGTTGTTTTGTAGTGGTTATTTTTCTAGTTATTTTCATGCTTATTTTTATGATTTTTTAAAAAACAACCATCACTCAAAACAACCATGAAAACAACCATAAAACAAAGAAAATGAAATAGAATGGATCTAAATAATTAATAGAAATAAAAAAATCAAATGAAATAAAATGAAAGTTAAAAGAAGAAAAAGTAGATGAAAATGGTTGGATACAATATTGATTCCCCTTAGAGTGAGTTTTCATTGTTTGAAATAAGTTTGTGATTTTTAATCTTATTAGATTCAATTCACGACAAAGACTAAAAAAGAACGTCCAAATAAAAAAGAAAGCCTTAGAGTGTTTGAAGAGTTGCAACAAAAAAATTAGGAAGAAGATATCACGACAGAGAATCAGAAATCAGGAAGTCAAGAAGGGTTTTGAAAACTCTATATGAAAACAACATAAAAAATAGACTCTCTAGCCTTTATGTGAAAAGAAGTTCAACATTTATTAAAACACAAGTCATGTAGCCTTACATTAGGTTCAGGATAAATTTTTTTTATTTATTTAGTCTTTTATTTATTTTTATCTAATAAAAAAATTGTATAATAAATAAAAGTTATTAACAAAATTATAAGTTAATAACCAGTAAAAACAAAAATAAATAAAATAAATAAAAAATTGGAAAAAAGAAAAAAATGGTTTAGAACTTCTATTTTGGAAAAAAAAATAGAGAACTTCTAATTGAAAGTTAAATTTGGCCACTCATGCCATCATTTAGCCACCTTGGCCAATCTTTGGCTTTTGCCATTTTGCCCAAAAGTGGCCATTTAGCCAAAATGGGCCTTTTGGCCTTGTGAAAATTTTAAATTATTTTTAAACTTACAAATAGATCCTAAAAAAATTTACAATTTTGTCCAAATCTATAAACAAGATCTAATTAATCTAATTTTACAATCAAGTTTCATCATCGAGTCCTTTGTTGCATCCCTGTATCTAATATCTCAAAATTAGGTGTTTACAGTTGCCCCCTTTTACAACAGTTTGTACAAAAAGATATGACAAAACTTCATAAACACTCAATTTCAAGTTAGAATTTAGGAATACTTACCTAGCGTGTTATAGAGCTTTTGTCTAGAAAACTTATAAGAGTCTCGAATTCTTTGAACTATGTAGTGATACCTTCCACATCTGTAGAGTGCAGTAGGAAACCTTCTTCATACATTTTAAACTTAACTCCTGCTATAACCCTTTTGATACTCACATGTGATATTTGAAAATGACTACATCTGATAGATGCTTACTATTGACTTTTGAAAATAGTTGCGTCCCAAAGATGCTCACCGATAATGTTGAAAATGATTGCATCCCAAAGAAGCTCACCAATGATTTTGAAAATAGTTGCATCCCAGAGATGCTCACTGATAATTTTAAAAATGGTTGCATCCTAAAAATGCTCACCAATGATTAAAAAACAATTGCATCCCAGAGATGCTCATTGATAATTTTGAAAATGGCTCCATCCCAAAGATGCTTGCTAATGATTTACAAAATAGTTGCATCCCTTAGATGCTTACTAATGGTTTTAAAAATGGTTGCATCCTAGAGATGGTTTCTAATGATTTACAAAATACTTATATCCCTTAGATGCTCACTAATGATTTTAAAAATGGTTGTATCTCAGAGATGCTCACTAGTGATTTCAAAAATAGTTGCATCCCATACATGCTCACTAACAATTTTGAAAATGGTTGCATCTCAGTGATGCTCACTAATACTTTTAAAAATATTATTTTTGTAATGTTGCAAGAATGCTCTTTCTTTAAAAGATAATCTTATGGAATTATTGAATGAATAGATAAAGGCAATTCTCGTTTGAATTATAGTGACCATTTTGGAATTGGAGTGAACTGTGAGTATGTCAACTCTCTTGAGTGGGACTTAGTGGGATGACAAAAGTGAAATAATTAGTCTTCTTATTTTTTAAGATTGAGAAAAATTACTTGATTTGTTTTCCTTTGTAGGTTATTACTAATTAGAGATGACTATGAAAAGCATTGTGTTTTGAACACTTATTGGGTTAGGATTATGAGTCATTTAGATGCATTTTTAGTCCTTTATAAGGATTTTACTTAGTTTTATTGTTTTTGTTAGATTTTAAAGGTTTTGGTAATTTTAAGTGTTTTAATTTAATTTCATTTATTTTTTATTATTAAATGTATTATGGAGAACAATTGAGGAGTGATGTTAGAAGCTACAGATTGAAGTAGGAGTTGCTGATGATGCATTCAAGGTGAAAATTCAAGTTTTAAAGTCTAGGAGATTAGACATAGCCATGCACACCATTAGACATAACTGTGCACATCCTTTTTCATGAGAGGAAAGGCTCAAAGACACACATAGCCATACACATAGGTATGCACAACTACGTGCTAGTGACATAATTTTAAAATTTGAATTTTTAAGTTATTGATTTTTGGGGATGATAAGATTTTTAGTTAGAAGTTTAAAAAGAGAGACTAGGGGCTAAGGTTTTAAAAGGGAGAAAATGATAGATTTTGAGCACTAAATAGTTGCATTTCATTATTAGAATTAGATTGTTTTTTATCTTTTAAAAGCATAATTTAGGAATAATTGCATTAGAAGTTAAACAAGCTAGTCATTTTATTATTTATTTTATATTTAGTGAATTATTATACTATTTTACATTGTTTTTACAGGTTCCATCAAAATGGAACTCATATTGGAAGAAAGCATTGTGGACTTAAAGCTAGGAGCTAAAATAGCTGAAGAAAAGGATAAAGAACCAAAGCATAATGAAAAGAAGAAGAATGACACGGCTATGTGCTTGAATAGACATAGTCATGCTTGATTGAAGAATTTGATGTCTGCAGCAATCAAAGCAGACACAACAGTGTCATGCTAGACACACAGCCATGTTTGAGCACTCACTGGCTAGTGGAAGGAAGGCCATAAGGCTTTGTCACTTTGGACACATAGCCATGTCTGAGCGCTTACTGGCTAGTGGAAGGAAGGCTATAAGGCTTTGTCACTTTGGACACACAGCCATGCGTGCAAACATTGCTCAATTAGGAAAGAACTTTTTATGGTTTTTAGACAATAATATTTAAGAGGAAGTTTTTTTAAAGAGATAGAGAGAGGTGATTCTTTGTTAATGAATCCACCTGTTCTTTACCTAAAAATAAAGAAATAACTTGTTTAAGAGATAACACCCCCTATGTTGTTTTTGCAGAATTGTTTCTATAGCTCAAACATGGATGTGTGAGCATTTGATATAGCTGTGTGCAAGTTAGTCTGGTAAAAAGTTACTTAGATACAGTTGTGTACTTATTTGACACAACTGTATCCCTTCTAAGTTCATTTACACATAGCTATGCACTTCAAAGCACATAGCCGTGCCACCTGTTTACATTGCAAAAATCACTTCTTCCTAGCTTGATTTTGTTTAATTGCATATTATTTTCAACCACCCTTTAAAATCAATAACATTGAGGATAATGTTAATATGAGGTGTGAGGGATGTTTTATTTTTAGGCAAGATTTTCAAAAATTTAATTTTTTATTTTTTCCTAATAAACTTAGGTTTATTTATTTTCCTATTTTAATTTGAATAGGAAGGAAATTTTCTTTTTATGTTTAATTTCCTTTTAAATAATGGCTATGCAAGAAATTTATTTGTCAATTTGTTTTCCTTTATGAATTAGGGTTTTATTTTCTTTTTCTTAAATCTTTAGGATTTCCCTTAAGTTAAGCATTCATTATATATATATATATATATATATATATATACATATATGTAAATCCAATATAAGGAACCCTAACTACTGCTATTTTTATTGAGAATATTTTTCTTTTCTTAAACCTTTCATCTTGTCTTATGAGAATTGAAGCAAATCAACATTGAGTGGTAAGAAGGGCATGTAAAGAAGCATGAACATAAGTGAACTAACAACAAAATACAATGCATTCTTCCCTATCCACTTTGAAGAAGAAGGTAAAAATTTTCTTTCTCTCATTAAGCATGAATTTTAGCTTCCTAAGTTCTTTAATAATGATGCATTAGTTAACATAGGACTTGATGAGGATATTTAATTGTTATGTGATAAAATGGGATGGACAAAATTTGTCAATTTAAAATTTGATACCTTTTATGAACCTATAATTGAATTTTACACTACATTTAGAATTATTGATGAAAAGGAGTAAATTTATTCATGTAGACTCTTTAGTAAGGAATATAAATTTGATCATGCCATTATGTCTGAAGTATTTGGGTTTCTTAAGGGACAATATGCTCATCCCCCTAGTGATTTTAATGCAAAATAATTTTGGAGTATTAGTGAAGGAGAAGCCATGCCTAATGGATTTGTTAGAGATAATTCTTTATTATTAATGCATAAATTCATGCCATACAATATTTTTAGAAGACAAGATAGCTCTACAGTGACCATGAATGAATTATTTATGCTATAGTCTTTATATTCTAACACTTAAATTTTGGTATACACTTTTTTTCCAAATATTAAGACTTGTAATGTAAACAAGGAGGATGACTATATTAATGGGACATATAATAACTAGATTGGCTTTAGACTTTATAACTAGAGATTTGAGTATCTGTGATCTAGGAAGGTATAAGTCGGGGATGTTTAATACCAAAGCTCTAATTAAAGACAAAGTCATAATGGGGTAGAGGACATTGTAAGAGCTAGACTCTAGGAGCTGCTACTTATTGCGCCAATATGCATTAAGGCAAAGAAATTTACCATATTCAAAAGATGAAAAGAGTGAGGAGGCAAGTATCAATGAGGATTGGGTAAAGTAAAAGAAACTAGAGGAAGAGACCTTTAATTGGTAACAATTCCATGATCGTTTGGAAAGGATAGAGCTAAGCATTAATGCAACTTTGTATGAGGCATAACTAAAATTCAAGAGAGTCGGAGATACTAAACACAACAAATAAAGAAGATAATGAAAGCAATTTGGGTTGTCGACATTGTTGTTCTGCTTTTACCACCAATAAATTTGTCTCATTAAAGAGGAGTTATTTCCTTTTAGCTATTTTAGATTGTGTTTATTTTTATTAATTTTTGTTTTGAATATTTGAGTTTGAGTATTTTATGTTTTTAGTAAAATTAAATCTCAAAGGGAATCATGCATTTCACACATTTTTAATAATTTTATTCTTATTTTTACTCAGGAAGCATGTAGACTTTTAGAATTAGTAGTTATAACACTTGAAAATTTGCAATTTATTCATCTAATGAGTAAGATTCATTATATGAAGCTTCCTTTAAAAAGTGCGATAATCTCCAATTAATATGTTTTATTTGAATATTGAGACTGCTCGAGGAGAGGCTTCCATGTGTGCTACCCTTGGTGATATTTCCCTACTAGATAGGTCAATGTATTATTAGGCTCCTGTAGTCCAAATTCCTATGGAGTAGCATATGTACTTTGATGATGCTCGACTTCCTAGCTTTTCTCCTCTGGATGCTTCTCATATAAGTGCAATTGTCCATTTTACATGTATAGGCTAAACACTTGTTACTAATGTTAGTAATACTTATATTATAGGTTCCTCGGACATAGGCAGAGTACTTATATAGACACATCTCATTTGAAAGGTTATTTACCATACAGGTCACAAACAGTTGGAGAGTGAGTATTTCATAACAAATAAGCAAATGTATGTATGTTGTGTATGATATTCATGATTCTAACTACTCTAAAATTATAATAGAGCTACATTAGGGACTTGGAGCACAAGATTGAGAGACTTTGCATGCAGTTGGTAGACTTGGGCTTCGATGATTATAACTAAGACTTCGATTGGCATGCCCCCTGATCAGTCTAGCGACCTAACTAGAGGATGGAGCCCTTGGCCTAATTCTAGAGCTCAAGATGGTTGACTGTGCTTTAGATTATCTTCTAATGCTTTGTTATTTTCCTGATTGATTTATTAGTGTGTTTGTATTCTAGTTATTGCTATATAGCACTAAACTACTTTTCTGATCTCAAATGAATTCTACTTTTAAATCCCTTTCTTTTGAATCAAATTTTAAAAAGAAGGTAAAATAAATGAATAATTAAAAGAATAAATAGATAGGGTTTGATCCATTTATCCTTTTATTATTTATCCATATACTTATCCTTATCCTGATTAACTTTTAATTTGATCAAAATCCTATAATCCTTATCCCATATGGATTTTCTTTTATCACTGTATAAGGACTCACAAGGGACTTAACTCCTTCACTCCTTTTCTCACACTTCAAGCATGACTCAAGCCACTCTTTAATTGATCAAGAATTTTCTTAAGAGCCTTTATAAGAATTATTGGAACTATCTTCTACCTTTCCTTATCAAATAATTGAAATCTCTTCATTATCTCAACGTTGACAACAATCTTCTTTATGCTGCATCTACTTTTTGGGACTCTAAAAATCATGTCTTTAGATTTAATGGGAAAGAACTGTGTCCCTTAATTGAAGAATTTGCTATTATCTTAGGATGTTCATTAGATTTGACCACTTTAATTGCCCTTCTTGAACTTGATATGTAGTTTCTTAGCAAATTAATTGGTTTCTTCGATATGCCCTTAAATGAGACTTATTCATATGCACACAGTCCTAGGACTATTGGCTTATATTCTCTGATTAATGTCTATGAGATTAAGGACAAGATCAATGTTGCTTGGATGGAGATGGTTTCTTTCTATCTATATGCTCAGTTTTAATTAATTTCTTCCCATGGTGATGTTGATATAAGGATCATTAGTGTTTTGGAACAAGTAGAAGCTGGAGCTAACCTTATGCTTGTCATACTTGCTAAAACCATCATTGGTTTGGATAATTTCAAGACACATAACCGTCTTTTAGGTAGTTTGCTTCTCCTCCAAGTATGTAACCAAAATCTCTTCTCTTTTATTTTATGCCTTAACTTTTGCCTAACTGCCTTTTTGGGTTTCAACTTAGTAGGCTTTTATTTTTATTTTTATTTTTATTCTTTATTTTTTTAGATTTATCTATAAGAGAAGCTAGGTTTGCTCAATGCCCTTACTAATCCCTTGACCTATTAACCTTATCAATTATAGTCTCATTTTTTAAGATAAAGGACATGCATACTGTTAATGGGTTAATTGGATGAAAAACATTGCATATATTGAGGTTATTATTGGGTTTCATGATCCATAATGTAGTGGAAAATAAAAATTTTTAACCACAAAAATCCATAACCTAGATCCATGTAATTTGAATTAAATCAATTGAAAGGGTTTTCCAAAACTGACTAAGAAGATTTCTAAATAAGAACTTTGGAAGGAAGAGAGGGGTTTTGCACATGTGACACCCTACCTCAAGCTTTATGTATTCCTTTTTCGGATTGAGACATTACTAAAAGGTTATGCCCTATATGGTAGCCACATGAACAAGATGATTTAAATCAGTGTTAGTATGCTAGCACCTTTATTGTCACATAACTCAATTTTTCTCTATGTGTTTTTATCTTTCACAAAAGGCACAGTATGAGGAGGAGAATGAATAACTAAAAAAACCCTAGAGAAAGAGATGTTTATATATACATCCTATCTAGGGTTTCTTTTACCAAAATAGTTTTGGTAAGATTAGACTTCCTTTTCTACTTTGATTCTAATTCCAAGTTAGAATCATTTCTTATTTATTTAGATAACTCTTACCTTAAATAAATTAGGAAATAAATAAATAAGTACTAATATATATATATATATATATATATATAATCTTACACAGAGATCATTATTAGGCTCATTAACCCAAGATTGCTTTGGACTTGTTCTAAGTGTGTGACCCTATAGGTTCACACAATGTTGGTAGTGGGCCTAAAATTCCCATTTTAGCCCATAAGTCATAGTTGGTCTCTAGCAAGACATTATGACTACCCAAGTTATGTGAAGGCTGATAATCTGACATAACCTAATACACAATGTGTACTATAGTCCTTTTGTCACAAAATATCTTAATTGACCATAAGGCATGAAATATGTCATCCTTATATTATTTCTCAATCCTATTTAGACTGATACTGATAACTCTTTATCATTCTAGCACAACCATGGATTTCTCTTTAGTCTAACTCATTAAGGGGCCAATAGATATCTTCTCAAAATAACTAAGGGAAAAATTCCATCTTAATTACAAACATTCATCGTAAAACTCATTCTATATCCAATCACAATATGTTTTACCATTCGGTTAAAGTATGGTACAAGGTTGTGCTAAAATATAGAACTTATTATATAGGAAACCATGGTGATCTCAGGTTAGAGGAATCAAATAATACTACTGTGATGAGAATTTACTATGATAATAATCTATATGGTATTCTTATAGTGGGTGAATTTAGTACATCATTTCCCTATATATGTACCTATGAGTTTGACTTAATATCTCATATATATGATAAGTAAAACTTAATCATTAGTCAACCTCATATTAGTCTTTAATCATTATTGTTGCCCCAATAATAATCGACTAGGGATATTTAGATTAGAATTCAAGTATCACTTAAGAATTTTACTATTAAGTCACATACTTGATGATCATAGATAGAATTAACTAATCAAGGATAATACTAGCATTAGCTAGAATTAATAAAAATGCCTCTTTTTTTAATTAAAATAAGAATATGAAAATGTCAAAGTATGGTCATTACATAATTGGCCTTGTGCATAACATTAATAATTATATGGATTTGTCCTTAATAGAAGCTGAAGTTTATGACCATTGCTTTATAGAATCACTGTGTTCCTATCCCTGGCTTCTTCATTTTTCTTTATGCATCACACCTTTGTCATTAGTATGGTCACAATTAAATCATTATTATTGTTTTAACTAATTTTGAAGGCTTTCCTTTAAAATAGGATTTCTTAAACATAGTGAAGAACTTGTAGTCTCGAAGGACTCTTGAGTGAAACATAAACCTAGATGCTGATACGATGACTAATGACAATTATAAGACTTAGGTTATCATGAAAACTATAGAGCCACCAAGATTTGCTAAACACAAGAGGGCTCAAATGTTACAGGTTGAGTCACAAAAGAGAAATAAAGACATAACTAGAATAATGGTCTCATAGGTTTGATTTTAGGCTTTTAATGTTTTGTTTTCCTTTTAAGTACTTATGCATCATAATAAAGATAGAATATGCAATGTCAAACAAAAATTCTATTTCAAGTTGATTCATTAATTAGGGCTAAAATAAATACATTTGTTACATTATATAACATAACTCTTGTTATCAGCTAGTCTTTCTAGATTTTCTAACTGAATATTTTTCGCTCACTTTTATTCCTAATTTTTGCTTGACTAGCCCTTTGTAGGTTTTCTAATCAACAGGACCCTTTTTTTAATTTTTGTTCCTTAATTTTTGCTTACTACCTCTTTTTGAGTTTTTAAATAGCAGGAATGTCCTAACTTTTACCTGACTAGCCTTTTGCATGTTTTCGAACCAACAAACTATTATTTCTTTATTATACTTTTATTTTTAAAGGTAGTAATTCTTGAGGTGATCCATATTAATTGGTTCTATAAACACATTCCCTTTGAGATCTAATATCTTCATAGCTCCTTTAGGCAGAATTACTTTAACTAAATACAATCCTTCCTAATTAGGTATGAATCTCCCTTTTGGATTTAACACTATCACTCTTAATTATTCTAGTTCATTTCTCCGGCTTTTATATTTCCAGGCTTGACCTTCTTGTTAATTGCCCTTACTATCCTCTTCTGATAAAACTTAGTATGAAATAGAGCATCCATCATTTTCTCATCCAGAGATATAAGATGTTCATTTATTTTTTATGACCATTCACTCTTAAGAGCTTTGGATTCCATAACTACTCTTTGGGAATTAATCTCTGTCTCTATTGGTAGGATTGCTTCACATCCATAGACTAATAAGAAAGGTGTTTGGCCTATGGGGGTACGTGCTGTCGTTCTATATTCCTATAAGGCAGAAGGGAGATGCTCAGACTAATCCTTATATGTCTTAACCATCTTAGAGAGAATCTTCTTAATATTCTTGTTAGCTGCTTATACTACTCCATTTGCTTAAGGTCAATAAGTCAAAGATTTATGATGCTCAATTTGGTACTTCTGCAATAGCTTTATTATTTTTATTTGATACTAAACACCATTATTTGTCATAATATAATGCATGACCCCATATATACAAATGAGATTCTTCTTTATGAACCTTGCCATTTTTCTTGCTTTCAAAATGCCAAAAGATTATGCTTTTACCCATCTAGAGAAGTAGTCAATAGCCACCATTATGGACTTGTGCCCATTCGATGGTGTTGGCCTTATTTCCCTTATCATGTCTATTCCCCATGCTATAAAAAGCTAAGGAGATGAAAAACTGTTCAGCATCATAGGAGGAAGATGATTCAAATTCCCATGTATTTGGCATTGGTGACATTGTCTCACTATTCTGACACAATCCCTTTCCATGCTCTTCCAACAATTCCCTTGCATTATAATCTTCTTTGCCAAGACAATCCTATTCATATAAGACCCATAAATTCCTACATGAATCTCTCTCATCACTTTCTCAGCTTGTTTCTTCTTAAGACATCTCAATTGTGTCCCATTCATTGTTCTCTTGTACAATACCCCATTATGACTCATATAATTATGTGCAAGAACATGAAGAGAATATTTTTATTTTGAAGTTGTTTCCTCATGATATTTACTTTCCTTAATGAATCTCTAGATGTCATAAAAACATAGTTTCTCTTCTAGTCCTATATGAACATTCATTGTTTGCTCACCACCATAACATGGAGCTTTTGATTTCACTATCACTAAAGGCTTCATGGTTAACCTAATTGGACTATCCCATATTAAAGAGAGTGTTGCCAATGCATTTTCAATCTAATTCTCATCTCTTGATAAGTGTATAAAGAGACATTTGTTAAAATTTTTTAATAAAATTTTTAAATAGCAAACATAAGGCTTTAATTTGTTTTCTTTCACTTTCGACTCTTCATTAGCTTGGATAATAATCAACAAGTCCTTTTTTTCAGTTGCAAGAGCTACTTCTACTCCATAAATACATGCTTTATACTCAACCATGTTATTTATAACCTTAAAATCCAACTTCTTGGCTATAGGAATAATTTTGCTTTATAGTGTGACAAGAATTACTCCTAACCCAGCTCTTTTGTTGTTCATTGCTCCATTTAAATAAAGCTTCCATTGTCGACACTCTATTACTACACAGTTCTCATTTAGAAACTCTAAATTCCACTGTTCATCTCCATCTACCACATTCTGAGCTAAGAACTTTGCTATTGCTCTTCCCTTAATGACCTTTGTGGTAATGAACTATATATCAAATTTTGTTAAGAGTACTAACCATTGAGACATTCTTCCTGTTAAAGTACGTGCTTGAAACAAGTACCTTAAAGGATTTATCTTTGAAACAACTTGTACTTTGTATGATTATAAATAATGTCTCAATTTCCTTGTAGCCTAGATCATAACTAGATATGTTTTCTCTACCAAATCATACTTCTCCTTATATGGTAGGAACTTCTTACTATGGTAATACACTGCATATTCTATCCTTTCCAGTCCTTCTTATGCTAACATTAGCCCCATTGCTTTCTCTTCCAAAGCCAAGTCCAAAATCAATGGTTTACCCATATAGGTGGTTTCAAAATAGGTGCACTAGTTAGGTATCCCTTGATCTTGTTAAATGCTTTATGACATTCTTCGTTCCACTTTATAGTCTAATTCTTTCTTAAAACCTTGAATATAAGATCATAAACAATAACAAGCTTTGTAATAAACCTACTAATGTACTGTAATTTCCTAGTAAACCCTTATACTTCTTTCTTAATTTTAGGCATTGGCATTGACATTGGCATTTCTTGAATAGCCTTGATCTTTTCTGGATCTACTTTTATTCCTCTTTGGCTGACTATATGCCCTAGCAGCTTTCCTGAAGTTACCTAAAAAATGCACTTCTTTGGATTAAGCCTCAAATTATACTTCTCAATTCTTGCTAAAAACTTGTCTAATGCTTCAAAATTTCCTTCTCTTGTGTTTGGATTGATCATTATATCATCAATATACACCTCTAACTCTTTGTGCATTATGTCATGAAATATAGTTGTTGCTCTCTGATAAGTTGCACCTAAGTGCTTTAATCCAAAGGGTGTCACTTTGTAGCAATATGTTCCCCATTTAATGATGAAAGTGGTTTTAAACTTGTCCATAATTGCCATCATTATCTGATTATAACCTGAAAATCCATCCATAAAGGAGTACATTGCACTAGATGATGCACTATCAATAAATACATCAATATGGGGTAAAGGAAAATTATCTTTTGGGCATTCTTTGTTCAAGTCCCTAAAATCAACACACATTCAAACCTTACCATATTTCTTGGGATTTGGCACTATATTTGCTAGCCATTGAGGGTATTCTACTATATTAAGGAAATTAGCCTGAATTTGTTTAGTAATTTCTTTTTTTTTAATCCTTTTTAGGGTGAAAGTGGTTTTAATCTTCTCCATAACTACTATCATTATTTGATTATAACCTAAAAATCCATTAATAAAGGAGTACATTTATAAACACCCAATTTTGGGATGATAAAGTGTGGATGCGACAGAGGATTCCAATGATGAAAATATCATAAATAGGTCTTCAATACTTGAAGGCATTCTTTAAAGTAAGGGTTTAAGGTTTTTCAAGGATTGAATTATAATACTTTTTAAGGACCTAATTAAAAAATTTAAATTTTTTTAGGGGTCTTTTTGTAATTGAATGTTAAAAAAATTATTACGAATTGGAAATCTATAATTTCGACTGGAATTGTAGAATTCCGACCGGAATTGTATTATTCTAATCGGGTCCCACATTATTTTTTAATTTTTTAATTTTTGAAAATATTTTTCCTAAATTTTAATCGATTTAAAATTTTTTAAAATTTATTTTTTAAATTTTCAGGAAATAAAGTCATTTTAAAACTGGAACTCTTAAGTACATATGATTAGGGGTTTTTTTTTGGCTCTTTTCCTATATAAGGAGAGTTTAGGCTCTTGAAAAGGGGGCTCTCTTTGGACCATCTCTCTCTTTTTACTTAAAAGAAAGTTCTCTCCATATTTTTCTTTGAAGCAGTATGTAAAATATTTTTCTTTATTTTTGGAGCAAGAGCAATACACTTTTGAAGAGGAGGACATCAAGTTTTGAAGATCAATTAAAAGCAATGGTGATTGATTACACTCTGAGGAGCTAATCAATACTGCATCCATTCAATCATCCCTTATTCTACCCTTTTCTTTAATTTTTATTTGATTTTTTAGTTTGATTTTAATTTTAATTTTAATTTTATTTTATTTTATTTAAGCTCTAATCATTATTTATTTTGCTTTTGTGGTGGTAGTAACCTAAGTTGTGAAGTAGCATATGATTAAACAAGAACAAAACTCATGAAGATCTATGGAATGCCATGGATTCAATTTTGTATTTGAATTTAGTTTTTAAAGTTTTATTTATTTATTTGCTATTATTTTGTTGGTTATTTTATTTTGTGTTTTATCTTGGGTTATATTAGTTTTTATTCCTATTTGCAATAGATTATTGTAATAACCCCAATAGTGGGAATAATGGAATTTAGTGTGTGTGTGTTTTTTTGTTTTAATTTAATCGGTTAGTGAAATTAGGGTTTTCATTGGGTAATTAATTAAAATTAATGATTATAGAAATCCTTAGGTTTTTTTTAATTAAATTAGAGTTAAGTTGGTAAAATTGATTATTTTATTTAATTGTTTATGGTCATTTTAATTAAATTAGGGTTTTATAATATATTTAATTAATTGTTTAGCTTGATATTTATTATTGTTTTTGGGCTTGTTTATTTGTGTTTATGTGTTTTGGGCCCTAGGCCCACATTAGGCTTTAACCCATTTAAATTTAGGTTTTTTTTAGGTTTAATTAATTAAAATGCTTCATTAGGCCCATAATTAATTAGATTTGGGGTAGAGATAATTTAAGCCCATTTAGTATATTAGACATAGCCTCACCTAATTTAATTTAATTTAATTAATTAGACTTAACCCATTAAATTAAAGCCTTTTTCATAACTTGTAGATTTAAGATCACCTTAGAATTAAAAAATGTAGAATTAGCCCCACTAATTTAAATACTTCATAATTTTTAGATTTAGGCCCATTTTTTAGAATTAAAATAAATAGACTTAGGTTCACTTAATTAAAATTAAAAGGAATTAGGCCCTTTAGGCTCACTTATTAAAAACATGTAGATTTAGCTCATTTAATTAAAAGTAATGTAGATTAGACTAACTTAGGGATTGTACTGAATGCATTATTTACTTATACTTTTCATGACTAGTTTGCCTTAGAGTTAATTGCTATATGAAATTGCATGTAAATAGAGGATAATATAGTAATTCATAAAGTAATTCTAAAAGAACACGAGATTGAAAGAAGTTGGTATTCTGTATCTAGAATCTCATAGTTATGGTGCTAGCTTTCTTTTAGGGAATCAAGTACCACCTTTGCGATTTTTCCTGATTATTACCTTGGGTGGCGACTCCTCATCTCCATGCCATGTCTTTGTGATAGTGGTTAGTGTGTTCTCTAGAGCCTTGAGCTCCAACAATGTCACGGTTGCTAAAATCTTAGGCGCGTGCTAAGCCCTGCCGTCTACAACATTGCACTAGATGCTGCATTATCAATAAGCACATTGATATGGGGTAAAGGAAAATCATCCTTTGGGCATGCTTTATTCAGGTCCCTGAAATTATCACATATTTAAACCTTACCATATTTCTTAGGAACTAGCACTATATTTGACCATTAAGGGTATTTTACTATATCAAGGACGTTAGCCTGAATTTGTTTAGTAATTTCTTCCCTTATCTTTTTTGTCCATTTTGGTATTAATTTTTGAATCTTTTGCTTTATTGGTTTAATTTTTGGATATGTTGGGATGTGATGATCTATAATTTCCTTTCTAAACCTAGCATATCTTTATAGGACTAAGCAAATACTACCTTTATTTTATTAATATTCTCTCAAAATTTTTCCTCTCTTCAGGAGTTACATCATGTGATATAGAAATGTTAGTTAGATTATCATTTGTGCTTATGTTAAATGAATCTAATTGAATGGAATTAATATTTAACATGCACTTATGATCAATATTAAAATGCATGAAACCATTAGGATGGACATCAAACAAGTAAGCTAAACCATAACTTATATCATTGACTATAGGAACAATAGAGCTTTCATCCTCATAAGGGTCGGACATTATTGTATAAGTTTCCTCATAAAAAAACATCATTAAAACTATTATTAATGATAGTAGTTAAATCCTGTGGTGGCTCTTCCTTAGGTGGCAGACAAAGTAGCTCCTTGACAGCTATAGTTCCCATCTTTTTAGCAACTTGCTTAATCACTCCTTCTTTGTTGTCTTGCACCAGGCTCTCTATGATCTACTCTTTAAAGATCTCAAATATAAAAACATTTACCCCATCTATATTGACAGGTTCTTCTATACATAGGTGGAACTTTCTTTTCCTTTCCTTTCTTTGACAAAACTCTCTTATAAGGATTTCACTTTCTATGAGACCTTCCTTTTATTCTTTGATCCCTTCCTTACTTTGATGTTACTTAATCTTGTCTCAGTATAACTCAATCCTTTAGTATCATTCTGGCTTTTAAAGTCTGAAAGCTTTTGGGGTTCCTGACTGATACTACATCTTTTTCTTCATTTTTGTAACCCTTGGATCCATTTGAGTTCCATAAAAAATCTCAGCTACTTGGAAATTAGAAGGAGAAATCACTTGTTTATGATTTTTTTAGTATAAATAATATAGTATTGCTCATTCTAGCATCTATGGTCACAACTTCTCCTTTATGAGGGAATTTTATCTTTTGATGCACAGTCAAAGGTGCTCCTCCTAAGACATGAAACCAAGGTCTGCCCAGATTCAAGGCATAGGTAACAGGAATGTCCAGTAGTGAATTCTACCATTGACTCTACAGGGTTCGTCTTCATAAAAGCTTGGAATGTGCCCCTAACTCCTTGTGCTATCATCAAAAGCTCTAATTATTAGGTCTAAATTTGTCAAATCATCAAATTTCAAACCTAAGTTAGGTGGGATTTGTAATGGAAACATATTTATTATAGAACCATTATCCACCATAACATAGATGGTTCTTTTGCCTCTAACTTCAGCTGGAATAAACAAAGCCTTATTGTGATTCCTTCCTTCCAAAGGTAGGTCATCATCTGTCAATGTTATTGTTCTGTGCTTGCTCTTTATAACCTTCACCATCATAACTTGTGGTGAAGTAGTATTTTCAATGTTCATTTTAGCTAAAACCTTTATAAGGGCCTTTCTGTGACTGTTAGAATGTATCAGGAGTTGCCTAATGCTTAAATTTGCTTTTGCTTTCTTAAGTTGTTCAAGAATCAAGTCATCCTTCTGCTAATCTTTTATATCCTCTTCTTCTATTTCCTCTCTCTATATTGCTTTCTCTACTTTCTTTTCAATTGGTTTATAACCTTTACCACTTATGATAACATGGTTTACTTTTGGGTTGTCTATCCATATATTGTATCCCTCAGTGTCTTCATCCTTAGAGTTGTACCAGATATCAATAGTTCAAAGTCTTTATTCCCATCTTTCCAGACCTCCACCATGCATGTTTCTTTCTTAAGGAACTTCTTATCAAACTCACCACCCTATCTTGTAGGCATAATTGCTTTAAAGGGAATGTCATTAAAAACTAGATTGGTATAAAACACTTTATAATCTAACTTGCCCGAAGGCTAGCCCAATAAATCTTTAACTCTTTTCTGTGGCTGATTAGGAATCTCCTTGGTGGTTGGACAATATGAATTTCCATAACACGGCTAGTGTTTCCTTGTTGTGTTCCCCTAGTTTGATAATTTCTAGCTCTAGTGCTCCTAGTAGTTTTCTTCTATTCATTTTTAATCTCCTTAGCTTGCAATCTATTGTCATACAAGTCTATAAATGACTTAGGGTTCATTATTTATAACTTCTCAACTAAATTAGGTGATACATTATGAAGAATCATCTTAAATTGATTTTTTTTTCAGCTAATATATTTTCATTAATCCTACCCTATTTATGAATCTAGTGAGGAAATTAGAAAATGACTCATTTGGCTTTTGTTTAGTTAATTCTAAATCCTTGATAGACACTTCTAGCTTATTGTTATAATCATATTACTTTAGGAAAGCAGTACATAATTCTCTCTAGTCAACTCTAACAGACTTCTCTAACCCATGATACTAGTTCACAACAATACCCTATAGGGAAAGTATAAACAACTTTGTAACCACAGATAATGGAGCTTTAATGGTTCTCATAGTTGTTGTGTATTGGCTAAGGTGAACCCTTGGATCTTCAGAACCATTGAAATTTTGTAGTTGAGGCATTTTGAATATATCAGACAACTTATCCCCTTCCATGCACAATGTATCATCAAAGTCAAATGAAAAGCCCATGCCTTGCCTTCTCATTAGCTCTTCCATTTTAAACATCTTTTGAGTCAATACTTGCATCTACTTGGACTTAAGTTTTTGAACTAGCTCAAGTGATTCCCTATTTTCTTTCTCTACCATGTAGTTTTCCATATCCTTGAATTTTATTTCCACAACAGGTACATTTCTAGCAATATTTAATGGTTGTCCCCCAACATTGTCATTGTCATCATGCGGATCATCCATGATAGGTAGGACAATAGTAGTAGGTGGTATGGAGGCGACAAGAGTAGGTAAAACTATTAAAGGTGGCATTAACCCAACTAGGGTTTTTCTCAGTTCATCTTGCATGTTACTTTTATGTCATCCATTAATGCTCCCTTAATGTCCTTTAGGGTATAATTTTCTCCCTGTTGTTGTTCCATCTCTTCTGTTTGACTATTTGGAGTCTTTGTAGCTTTTATGTAAAGTGGGTTGATAGGACTCTTCTCTAAACTTCTAAGAATTTCTTTAGCTATTGATTTTAGACTCGGATCGGTTCTTATTATTCTACCAATTTTCGATTTCTATATATAAGAAGGCCTGAATGAATCTAAGATGGTTGAAAAATAAAGTGTTAGTATGATGCATGAAATGCATGTATGCATGGTACAAGTGTTAAGTAACAAGTAATAAGTCAAAGTAAGATTTACAACCTTCCAACTTTATTCCTCCCATACACAGTTCGATGGCGAGTTTCTTATAATTTTTAGTCTTGGCCTCAATATTAATAGGGCATCTCAAGAAGTAACATGCATGCCAAATTTCTCAAAGTAGTAAAAGCATAGAAATAGCATTTATAGGTATAAAAGTTCAGCCCAATCTTTATTACCCAAATGGGCTTGGGCTTTTGTAGATAGAAATAACTCATGGCAATATACACAAGCAATTTGGGTAAATTCTAGGGGAAGGTGCTAGGCCACTACATTATATGAACCCTACCTATAACAAAGATAGAACACACACCTAACTTTGAATATTAGCCCAAGGATCATCAATGATAGGTTGTGTTGATGGAGCTAAATCCCTTGCTTATTAAATTGAAGCAAGATACTTAGCTATTAAAAGATGAACAATCACACAATTCTAAGTCTAATCTAACCTAGCAATTGTAATGAAAGGTAGATGTGAAACAATTCAAGTAAACATGCAAAGTTTTAAAAGAATAAAGTTAAGGGAAAACCTCACTTAATTGATTAAAATTGTCAAAAATACATCCCCTAATTCGTCCTACATATTTTTAGCCCTTATATAAGCATGTAAACAACCTAACCCTTGAAGGAAAGGGTTTTCTTCCTTATTCCCAAAGATGCCTATATAGGAAAATCCTTAATTAAGGAGATTTCCTTCAAAATAGGACAACTAATGACAACTCATCTTTGAAAAGTCAAAATTGACAACTCATTACAACTAAGCAAAATGACAACTAATGAAAACTAAGCAAAATGAAAACTCATGATAATTAAGCAATGAAGCATGCCATGTCACATGCCATGTAGGATGTTGACCATTGACCCTTGACCCTTGACTTCTTGACTCTTTGACTTTAACTTAGAATATCCTTAAATCTTCTCATATCTTCTTGAATCTTCCTTATTGACTCAAAAATAGTAAAATAAATCAAAATTCATTCATATCAAGCTAATTAATTTCAAAAAATAAAATTAAACTATTTAGCTTGAATTCTTCATTATTTGGCTCTAATTTGCACATTGCATCCCTTTAGGGTTCATATTACTACATGAGCTTACTCTGAAGAAAAGGTCAAGGTTCCTTTAACAAGATGCCTTTCTTTAAAACTTTAGTTACAGGCCAAGGTCAGAGGGGCTTGGCATCCTTTATAAACTCGAGAGAAGACTACCCCCCTTTGAGACTTCGGTTACAAAATTTAGTCAAATGAGCCTGATAATCTCTCTTGAATAGAGTTAAGGCTAAGAGTGATGGTTAGCCAATTTATAATCCTAGAAGCTAGTGGAATCAAAGGACCATAAATCAACACCATTAGCTAATAGTGACATGCAAAAATGAATGCATGAATAAAATAATAATTAATAAAATAATTCTAAAGAACACAAGTAGAATCAGTATCTCTTATCCCTAATGGAGTCGCCATTATAGATGGAAAAGTTTAACATGTGCCTAAGTATTTTATGACCATGACATTGTTTGAGCTTAGGGGTCTAAGGATCATACTACTATATCATAAAGATATAGCGTGAAGATTAGGAGTTGCCACCTAGGGTAATAACTGGAACAAATTGAAGGTGGTCGTAACTCAATTCTCTAAAAGAAAGTTACCACCACACCAAAGGATTTTGGGTATAGAATACCAACTTCTTTTAGTCTTATGTTCATTTAGAATTAGTTTATGAATTACTATCTTATTCTCTAATTACATGTAATTTCATATTAAACTTTAATTTAGTAATAAACTCCAGACAACTGGTCACATAAAAAAGCATACAAAAATTGCATTCATTCAAGGAGAAAAGTCCCTAAATGAGTCTATTCTACATTGATTTTAATTAAAATTAGCTAATTCTACAATTTATATACAAGTGAAATGGAAAACTGAAGGTGGGCTTGCATTTTATTAAATTAGTGAGCCTAAATCTATTTATTTTAATTCTAAAGAAAGTGGACATAAGTCTAATAATTTTATGGAAATTAATTTGATTGAATTAGTATGCCTAGTTCTAATTAATTTTAATCTTAAAATGATCCTGAGTCTATTGAATTTCAAAAGAATGCTTAAATGAGTTGGGCTATGTCTAAATCAATTTTAATTCTAACATGAGCCTAAGTCTAAATTAACCTAAATGGACCTAAATTCATTTTAAGTTAATTAAAACCTAAATCAAATTTTAAAAGGCATATTTTAGTGAGTTTAACCTAAATGTGGGCTTGAGGTCCAAAATGATAAAAAAAGACAAGCCCAAACAATCAAACAAATAAAATAAAACATACATACAGTGTTCCTAACCTATTTTTTATATGCAACCTAATTAACTATAGCCACCATTAATTCTAATTAGGGTTTACCAAAGTGAACCTAATTTACTAATTAATTTTAAGGTGTAGAAAATTAAATGGTTTCATTATTCCCACTATTGGGGCTATTACAACCTACGTACAAAATTAAAACTAATTAATTATACAACCTAAAAAAACTAAATAAATAAAAACAAAAATCATAAAATTAAATGAAATAAATGGATAATCCTAAAATCTAGATGAATTTATGTGACAGTTATTTATTCATGGCATTCCATGAATCTTCATGGCTCATTCTCAACTAAACCATGAGCTATTCATGGTTTCACCTTCATAGTCATCACATAATACAAGAAAAACATAAAAATAATTAGAGTCAATTCAAATAATTGAACCAAAATAATGAAAGTATAAAATAAAAAACCAAAAGAAATGGGATGGAAATGGTGTGATGTTGTTTAATTGCTCCTTAGAGTTTGTTTGATTCACTGTGTTGGAATAGAGTTTATAGTTCTTGATTATTGATTTCAGCCTTATTGCATTTTTAGGACTTTTGAATGTAAAAATCATAGAAAAAAGAAGATTTTTTTTTAATTTGAAATACTATGTGCCTTAAAATTTTTTTCCCTACTACCCTATAACCTCTCTCCCTAAATTAAAAATTTTCTTTTTATAAAAAAGCGCACCTCAAATGATAATCAAAGGAGATAATTAAAAAAAAAACCATTTATAATCTAATAAGGAGTTGATAATATGTGATTATCAACATATTTACCAAATAAAATGAATATTTATCCCTTTTTATCTATTTTTAATTTATTTTTGATCCAATCAAAAAATAAGAAAAATATTTTCAAAAATTAAAAGAATTGAAAAATCAGGACTGAAGCTGGTTAGAGGTGTGCAATTTTGACTGAAAATGTGCATTTTTTATCAGAAATGTGGAATTTTGATAAAACATGTGTAATTCCGATTGGAATTACATATTTTTTATCCAAAATTTTACTATTAAACCCCCCCTTTCAACTTTTATTTATTTTAAAATGGACCCATAAAATAACATAAAATTTCACAACTAAATCTTTAAAACCTTGCAATTGAGTCATGAGATTAAAGAATCAAAATCTAAGGATTTATTTCGATTAAATTTTCATCATTAGATCCTTGTCACATCCACACTTAATTCATCCCAAAATTGGGTGCTTACATGTACACTTGCAGAATTATTAAACATGCTTGTGATGGTCTAAAGGTCTATTCACAATGAAAAGGGGAAGGAAGTTAAGTTGCCTTTTCTAGTGGGACTAAGAAGAACAAGGGCAACAAAAGTAAGAAAGCTAAGGAAAAAATTCCTAAAGCTTTATGAGCTATAAGCAAGAACAAAGGCAAAAAGAAAGTTGAGAACAAAGGCAAAGGAAAGTGTTTTTATTCCCAAGGAGAGGGACATTGGAAGAGAAATTGTCCTAGGTTCCTTGATGTTAGTATAGGTGGTATGCCCTAGAGGCCAATCACATATTATGATAATGTAATTTATCCCAAATGGCTATAAAATAATATTCTATTATTTAAAATGTTTATTTAATTGAATATTTATCCATTAGCATCCTATTAAATAAATTTATTATCAAGAGTTAATAATATGAGCTACAAATTTATTTAATACATATGCTATAAAATGTTCATAATCGATAAATTAATATTTGGGTAATATTAATTTGATTATCACCTCTATCTATTTTCCTTAATTAGTATGGGATACTAATTAGAGGTAGTGAGTCTTATACTACTTAATATGAGATATCAGAATAGACATGTGGATACTCATGTGATGGGTGGATCATATAGTGATGTTAGATTATGATTGCGTAGATATTCACTTATAGTCAACAATCACAATATAGGTTATAATAGTGCATATAGCCCTTTGACCTAAGGTGACACGGTCATGCACATTTGAGTGGTTAGGGTTTGTTACTACTTACATACTTGTGTTATTTACACATGGGTATATGGCATGTGGTGGCTTTAACTAGTTAAATGTAAGGAAGAGTGTTCGACCAAGATGGGATTCATTGCCTGGAGTGAACTAGGACAAGATCTTATGCTATCTAAGTTTGTTCTTGATGAATAAGTTCCTGACCAGGACAAACATAACACAGTCTAAAAGAGTTTCAGTGCTAGAAATGTTTCCAGTATTTGTTATATTTTATCAAGAATTAGAACTTGAGATAAGGTCATATGATATGGCTATTAGAGTTTAACTAGACCATGACTCTAGGCTATATCGGGATATTCCAATGAAGGGATTTTAATGCATGATAATTATGACTAAAGGGTTTGTGTGAATTAATACATGCATTCATTTCTAATTAGGTAGTTGTGATATCGATGCTAGGGGTCACTCACAACTTATAAGAACTAAATGTGTATAATTCGGATTTCATATTTAGACTTAAAAGGTGTTTAAAATAATATCAAGTGTTGATATTATTTTCTCATTACTAATTAGACATGAACCTAGTAAGTCACACCTAAAAGAGTTTCACCAAATCGCCATTAGCGTTAATCTAATCATTAATTAAAGAGTTAATCAATTAATTAATATTAATAGAATTATATTTATCCTTTGAGTAATTATTCTAGCATATCATGAAATCTAATTCAAGTAAAGGTTTAATTATTAATTAATACTTAATTAATATGAGATATTAATTAAAGTATTACATTAATAATATATGTTGTTTCTAATTAGACTTGGATTAATGGCCCAAATTGTTTAGGTCTAGGCCCAAAAGGTTTTTGGACCAAAGATTAGTCCAGATGTTGAGAAGGCCCATGAACTTATCTAGGCTCATTTATTTGATGGATTGGGCTTAGGCTAAGTGTTGGCCCAATTGCAATGCCCAAGTCCACATAAAGATGGTATGGTCAAATTTGGCTTATAAGGCATATATTATCCTTTAAGTGTATATTATTGACCAATGCAAAGATAAGGTATATATCATATAGTTGTGTGTAGAGAATGTATTTAGACATAATACATGAGTTGTATTAATTCTCTACACATATCTTTATACACTAATAAGATATATACAACTTGTATTTTTATCCTGGCAAGTTGTATACTTATCATGTGATTAGGGTTTACTTTCTTAATATATATATATATATATACATGAACTAAGAACTGTTTTAAGGTTAAAGAGAGTGTAGAGACACATAAAAAAGAAAGAAACAACATCTAAAAAATAAACCCTAAGTGTTTTTTCAAGGAGATTAAATTAGTGCAAGTTTTATGAGAGTCATTGGAGATGCTACTTACAACTAATCTAATATAAGAAAAAAGGTGATTTGATGGAGCTTTGGTGTTTTAAGCTAGAGCCCTAACATTTAAGAGGCTAGAGCATTTGATTTAAAAGTTGAACCTAAGGCATCCAAAGCTTGTAGATTAAGTATTGTGGTCTACATAAAACTTAGGAGTTGGTAAGTTTTCTTAAACCTAGAGTTTCCTATGTTGATGTGCTTATATGTTTCTTGACATTTAGCTATGTGTAAAATGCAAAATGGATCCTTAGGAATAGAATTCTTCATGTGATGAAGGGTTATGCAAGTGAAATTTTTAAAATTTTGCCCTATTTAAGACTTGTGCTCACCACAATTGTAAGTTGCATAACCAATTCCTTCACTTGAGTCAATTAGGACTAAAGGAAAAGATAAGATTAGAGAATGTGAGACTTTCTCTACTTTATTTATATCTAAATATTCTAAGAGCTCATTTAATGCATGAGTATTAAATACTAGTGCTAGTTCTCATATATGTTCTTCCTTGTAGGATCTAGCAAGTGAAAGAAGGTTGGAGTCAAATGAGGTGACTTTAAGGGTTGGAGATGGAGCAAGTGTCGCTGCCAAAGCTATAGTAACAACCTATGTTGACTTATATGATTATTTTTTATTATTGAATAATGTTTTATATATACCTAATGCTTATAAAAACATCATCTCTATTTCTAGTTTGACTAAAAGAGGTTGTAAGTTTTTATTTGGAAGACATGTATATACTATCTATTTTGATAATAGAATAGTTGGTATGGATTATCTATTACATGATCTTTATTATATTGATAATAAATCCAATAACAAACAACATCCAACCAATTTTAATATTGTGAATACAATGCTAATTGATGATGCCTCTAATCCAAAATATCTATGGCACTTGAGATAAGGTCATATTACGAATGATAGAATCACAAAGTTGGAAAAATTAAGAATCTTAAGTAATCTTGAATCCTCAAGCAGTCCAACTTGTGAAGCTTTTATCCAAGGCAAGATGACCCAATCACTATTTATTGGACAAATGGAAAGAGCTAAAGAAATTTTGGAAATAATACATAATGATGTATATGGGCCATTTAATCAAATAGTAAGAGGTGGATTCTACTACTTCATTATCTTTATAGATGATCTATCAAGGTATGGACACTTATATTTAATGAAAGATAAAAGAAAATCCTCTAAAAAGTTCAAGGAATTCAAGGTCCAAGTAGAGAACCAAATAGTAAAAAGTATTAAAATTCTATGAATGGATCAGTGAGGTGAATACTTAAGTACCCAATTCATTGAGTTCCTTAAGAAACATGGCATTATTTCACAATTAACTCCACTTGGCACACCTCAACTAAATGGTGCATCTGAAAGGAGGAATCAAAATTTATTAGATATGGTTCAATCAATGATGAGCTATATAGATTTGTTTTACTTTCCTTTAGGATTTTGCATGACAAGCTGCTATTACATCCTAAATTGTGTTCCAATTAAGTTTATTTCTACTACACCATATGAGATATGACATGGTAAGGCACTAAGTCTTAAACATGTTAAGATTTAGGGATGCCCAACTTATATTAAAAAGTTAAAAATAGACAAATTATATAAGGTCAATTCAAGGAAGGTTTATTGAATAGCCTAAAGAGAGTTTAGGGTATTATTTTTGTCTTCTTGCTAAACAAGTTATTATTGTAAGCAAAGAAGCCATATTTCTTGAGAAAGAGTTTCTGTAAGAAGGTGGTAAAGGAAGGAAGATAACACTATAAGAGGAATCTTCTAATGAGGCCAACTAAGTTAATCAAATGAATATTGATCAATCCCAAAAGTCTAAACCTATTAAGAATATCATCACACAAACTCCCATAAGATCAGGTTGGGTATCTCATCCACCAGAGAGATTCAGTTTTCTACATGATATGTAAAAGTTGCATATTCATAAAGAAAGCAATCATGATGATGATCTTACAACATAAAAAGAAGCTTTATCAAATAAAGATTCTTTAAAATGGCTTGAAGTAATGAAAGTCAAAATGGATTCCATGTACACAAACCAAGTTTAGGCACTTGTTGATCCGCTTAAAGGTATTGTACCTATAAGTTATAGATGGGTCTTCAAGAGAAAGATTGGTGCAGATGGACAGGTTGATACCTATAAAGTGAGGCTTATGGAAAAAGGGTTTTGCCAAAGGTAAGGGGTTGACTATAAGGAAATCTTCTCATTGGTAGCCGTGCTTAAATCCATTTGAATACTTCTTACCATAACTGCACAATATGATTATGAAATTTTGGCAAATGGATGTAAAAACTACTTTTCTCAATGGTTATGTTGAAGAGGAGATTTATATGGAACAACCTAAAGGTTCTGAATTAGAGAAAGATTCCAAAGTGTGTAAGCTTAATAGATTTATTTATGGTTTAAAGCAAGCTTTAAGGAGTTGGAATCATCATTTTGATGAAGCCATTCGATCGTTTGGTTTTATAAAAAATAATGACAAGCCTTGTGTGTATAAGAAGGTTAGTAGGAGCCAACTGACTTTCCTAGTCCTATATGTTGATGATATTTTATTAATTAGGAGTGATGTTAGCATGCTTACAAATGTGAAACTATGGTTATGTAAAACATTCTCCATGAAAGACTTAGGGGAAGCTACCTATATTATTGGCATTTAAGTTTATAGAGATACATAAAAAAGAATGATAGGTTTATCTTAAATTCTTGGAAAAGGTGTTGAAGAGGTTCAACATACTTAATTCCAAGAGAGGATTGTTACCATTTAGGCATGGTATCCATTTATCTAAGGGTATGTCACCTAAAACACTCAAGAAGATGGAACAAATGGCCAAAGTTCCTTATGCTTTAGCTATAGGAAGCTTGATGTATGCTATGTTGTGTATGTTGTGTACGAGGCTTGATATCGCCCATGCTATTAATGTGACTAGTAGGTTTCAATCCAATCTAGTTTTAGAACATTGGATAAATGTTAAGGCAATCTTTAAGTACTTGAGAAGGATTAAATATTTAGTCTTAACATATGGAGGAGGTGATTTACAAATAGATGGTTTCATAGAATTTGATTTTCAATCATATGTGGATGATAGAAAGTCTATCTCTGGGTTTTTCTTTATTTGTAATGGTGGTGCATTGAGCTAGAAGAGTTCTAAGGAAAGTGTTACTGTTGATTCCACTATAAAAGCTTACTATATAGCTACATCAAATGTTGCTCAATAAGCTATTTGGATTGAGAAGTTCATTATCGAACTAGGAATTATTCCTTTCAGTGAGTCCCTATTTCTTCTCTGTTGCAACAAAAATGGAGCCATTACTTTGGCAAAGGAACCAAGGTCTCACTAAAAGTCTAAACATATAGAAAGACATTTTCATATTATTATGGATCTTATTGGAAAAGGCAATATCATAATGCAAAAGATAGCTTCAGTTGTTATTGTCGTTGATCCACTTACTAAAGCACTAACACAACTATAATTGGATCGACATATTAAGAAGATGGGTCTAAGATATTGTAGTGACTAGCTCTAGAGCAAGTGGGAGATTATTAGTATAATGGTATGCCTTAGAGACCAATCACATATTTTGAAATTGTAAATTATCCTAAATGGCAATAAAATAATATTTTAATGCCTAAAATGTTTGTTTAATTGAATATTCATCCATTAGCATCATGTTACATAAATTTATTATCAAGAGTTGATAATATGAGCTACAAATTATTTAGTACATGTGCTATAAAATGTTAATAGTCAATAAAAATATTAATTAGATTATCACTTTTGTCTATTTTCCTTGATTACTATGTGATACTAATAGTGGGAGGTAGTGAGCCTTATGCTACTTGATATGACATGTCAAAATAGACAAGTGGATACTCATGTGATGGATGCATCGAACAGTGGTGTTAGATTTATGATTGCATGGAAATTCACTTATAGTCAATTATCACAATCTAGGTCATAATGGTACATATAGTCCTTTGATTTGAGGCGACACGGTCATCCATATTTGAGTGGTTATTACCACTTGCTTGTGTTAATCTCACATGGGTGTATAGTGTGTGATGTCTCTAGTTGGTTAAATATAGGGATGAGTGTTCAGACAGGATGGGATTCTTTGCTTAGAGTGAACCGGGATAAGATCCTATGCTATCTAAGTTTTATATTGATGAATACATTCCTGGCCAGGAAAAACATGGCATAATTTGAAAAAGTTTCAATATTAGAAAAGTGTTTTTAGTACTTGTTGTGTTTTATAAAGAATTAGAACATAAGATGAGGTAATAGAATGCTATTGGAGTTTGACTAAACCTTGACTCTAGGTTATTGGGATCTTTTAATAAAGGGATTTTAGTAGACGATAATTATGACTAAAGGGTTTATGTGAATCAATAAATGCAGACATTTCTAATTAGGTAGTTATCATATCAATGGTAGGCATCACTTGCAACATATGAGAATTAAATGTGTATAATTGGGATTTTCATATTTAGATTTGAAAAGAGTTTCAAATAATATTAAGTGTTGAAATTATTTTCTCAATGCCAATTAGCCATGAACCTAGTAAGTCACACTTAAAAGAGTTGTACCAAATCACTGTCAATATTAATTTAATAATTGATGAAAGTGTTTAATAAATTAATTAAGATTAAAGGAGTTAGATTTATGTCTTAATCAATTATTCTAGCATATTATGAAATCTAATTCAAGTAAGGGTTTAATTATTAATTTATACTAAGTTAATATGAGATATCAATTGAAGTATTAAATTATATATATATATATATATATATATATATATATATATATATATATATATATATATATATATATATGGATTTAGATTAATAACCCAAGTAGTTTGGGCCTAGGCCTAAAAGAGTTTTAGACTAAAGATTAATCTAAAATATTGAGAAAGCTTATGCACCTAATCGAGGCCAATTTATTTGATGGATTGGGCTTGGGCCAAGTGTTGACCCAATTACCAAGCCCATGTCTATAAAATAATGTAGTCAAATTTGACATATTAGGTACATTAAATCTTTAATGTGTAAATTTTTTACTTTGGCAAAATAAGATTATGTTACATTGATAATGTGGGGATGTATGTAGATGTAATACATGAGATGTATTCTCTACATACTTCTTTGTACACTTGTAAGTTACTTATACAAATAGTATACTTACTATGTTAAGTTGCATACTTATAATGTAATGGGTGATGTCATAAAGTGCTTGCTTTCTCTAGATATAACCTAAGAAGTTTTCTATTATTAATAGAGAATGGTTAGACACACACAAGATAGAAATAACATCTACACAACACAGACCATAAGTGTTCTTGCAAAAGATTAAGTCAGTGCAGGATTTGTGAGGGTTAATTTAGAGGAAACTTACAACTAATTAAATCAAAGCAAGAAAGTGATTTGGTGGAGCTTTAGTGTTTCAAGCTAAAGGCCTTTCATTTGCAAGGCTATAGCATTTGATTCAAGTGTTCAACCTCAAGCACCTAAAGCTTATAGATCTTAACTATTGTGGTCTTCATCAAACTAGGAGTTTGTAAGTTTTCTTAAACTTAGAGTTTCCTAGGTTGATGTTCATGTATATTGTTGTGCAATTTAGTTATATGTAACATGAAAAATAGATCCTTGGGAATGGAATTCTTCAACTCATGAAGGGTTAAACAAGTAAAATTTTTACAATTTTTCCCTACTTAGGCTTGTGCTTACCACACATGTTTCTAATGTCTAAGTTACATAATCGATTCCTTTAATAACTTGTTAAACTGAGACTTGTTTCATAAAGTCAAACTATGATGTACTAAAAATGGCGACTAATTCATCAAATTAGAAGTCCAAAAGCATCTTTTTAAACTTCAAAAATCTAAAAAAAACCTCACCAAAGTCAAGAAAAATACTAAAAGGCTAAAAAAAAGTGAAAGAGGACATGAAATAGTGTATAAAAACACATAAGCTTGTAAAGTGCATGAGCACTTGAGCTTGTAGCCACACACTCTCATATGTGAAACATGTATAAAAACATATGAAAATTGCTCTAAATGTCTTATTTTTTTTATCATATATGCACACAACTCATGTCTTGTGTGCTCTGACGAGTGACATGTGTGTCTGAGCGTACACGCACAAACATGTGAAATACACTTCCAAATGTGTAAAAAAAGTTTCCCTTGCACATGTGTCTATAAATAGCACTCTATACCTTATTTTTAGGATGACATTTTGAAAATTAAGTCATTACTCTTTCGAATTAAAAACTCATGACACTCGAAAATACTATATAACATTATCTTTTCTAGTTTAGTGATTGATTAGTCTCATCTTTTCTAACCAAACTGAGCCTTATCATTATCAAAGCATTCTCTAAAAGTAATAATGTCTGCATTACACGTGATTTCCATACAAATTTGGTGAGGATAACTCATGAATCACAAACAAGTGCTTCTAATCTCCTAAAAATGAGTTTAGTCAACTTTCTAAGGACCAAACAATCATTTTACATGTTTAATTTTCAGTAAAATTGTATTTCTTCTCTTCTACTTAAATTCTTCTTTTTATTTTATGTAGCCAATAGTTGTGAAAATTCTATATTATGTTTTGAGACTGCTAATAGTGCATGCTATTTATTTGCATTTTTTGTGATTTACTGATTTTATATCACATTTCTTGCATTTTTTATATGCTAAGAATACATATCTATTGAAATAAATTCATTTTTGTTGCAAAACTTGTATTTCTAGTATTTTGTGCATATTATGTATGATTTTTATCAAAAATTGTGTTCGTCATTATTTCTCTATAATGTGGATTTTATTTCTTCATTTTTCTTATTAAAATCATATTCTATGTATATTTTTGTCAAAGCAGCATATCCAACAAATTTTATGTTTGAATGCAATTTTGATAATAAATCTGTAAATTATTATATGATTTTCTTATTTTCATCATTTTTGCATAAAAATCAATATTCTCACTAAAATCTACATTTTCTGCATTAAAAATCATCACTTTAACATTTAAAATATCATTTTACATCCATTTAATATTTTTTAGTATATTTTTACATTAACATTATTTATCAACACATAATTTTTTTCATATAAAAAATCATCATTTTTAGTATTGTCATCACTTTTTTGCATTAAAAAGCTATGTTGTCATCAACATCAAAATAAAAATATAAAATTACCAAACTTGCATTTATTGAAGGAATTGATTATGCAACTTACAAGTGTGGTGAACATAGACCTCTAGTAGGGTAAAATTTTAAAAATTTTACTTTCATAACCCTTTATAACATAAAGAATTCCATTCTTATAGATCCATTTTACATTTTACACATAGCTAAACAACATAACAACATGTATAAGCAACAACCTAGAAATTCTAATTTTAAGAAAACTTACAAACCCTAAATTTGATGTGGACCACAATAATTAATCTACAAGCTTTGGATACTTTAGGTTCAACTCTTAAATTAAATGCTCTAGCCTCCCAAATGTTAAGCCTCTAGCTTAAAACATCGAAGCTCTACTAAGTTACCTTCTTGCTTAGATTAGATTAGTTACAAGTAGCCTTTTTAATGACCCTCACAAAACTTGCACAAATTTAATCTCCTTGCAAGAACACTTAGGGTTTATTTTGTAGATGTTGTTGCTTTCTTTTATGTGTCTGTACACTTTGTCTAACCTCTTAATATTTTCATAGGTTATGTATATATATGTTAAAAAGCAAACCATAATCACATGATAAATATACAACTTGTTATGATAAGTATACAAGTTGTGTATATCTTATTAATTTATAAAGAAGTGTGCAAAGAATTAATACATCTCATGTATTATGTTTACATACATTCTATACACATAATTATATAATATACACCTTATATTTTCCATGGTCAACAATATACACTTAAGAGATAATGTATGCCTAACAAGACAAATTTGGCCATATCATCTTTATGTGGACTTGGGCTTTGTAATTGGGCCAACACTTGACCCAAGCACAATCCATTAATCAAATGGGCTTAGATAAAGTTCATGGGCCATCTTAACATCCTGGACTAATCTTTGGTTCAAAACCCTTTTGGACATAGGCCCAAAATAACTTGGGCCATTAATCAAAGTCCAATTAGAAATAACACATATTATTAATTTAATACTTTAATTAATATCTCATATTAATTAATAACTAAACCCTTACTTAAATAAGATTTCATAATATTCTAGAATCATTGCTTAAAGCATAAATCCTATTCTATTAATCTTAATTACTTGATTAAACTCTTTAATCAATAATTAGATTAATGTTAATGGAAATTTGGTAAAACTCTTTTAGGTGTGACTTACTAGGTTCACGTCTATTTGATAATGACAAGATAATATCAACAATTGATATTATTTGAAACACCTTTCATGTCTAAATGTGACAATCCCAATTATACACATTTAGTTCTCATAAATTGGGAGTGACCCTTAGCATTGATATCATAACTACCTAATTAGAAATGAATGCATGTATTGATTCACCTGAATCCTTTGGTCATAATTATCGTGTACTAATATTCCTTTATTAAAAGATCCCAATATAACCTAAAGTCATGGTTTAGTCACATTAATAGCTATATTATATGACCTCATCTAAAGTTATAATTCTTAATAAAATATAACAAATATTAGAATCATTTTTATAGTACTTAAACATTTTCATACTATGTTATGTTTGTCCTTGGCAACAACTTCATTATTAAGAACAAACTTAGATAGCAAAGAATCTAGTCTCTGTTCACTCTAAGTAATGAATCCCATCTTGGTCAAACACTTATCATTACATTTAATTGACTAGAGCCACCACATGCCATATACCCATGTGTGAATAACATAAGTATGTAAGTGATAACAAACCCTAACTGCTCAAATGTGGATGACTGTGTCACCTCTGTTCAAAGGACTATATGCACCATTATGATCTAGATTGTGATTGTTGACTATAAGTGAATATCCATGCAATCACAAATCTAATATCAGTGTTTAATCCACCCATCACATGAGTATCCACATGTCTATTCTGATATCTCATATCAAGTAGCATGAGACTCATTACCTCCCACTATTAGTATCACATACTAATAACGGAAAATAGATAAAGGTGATAGTCAAATTAATATTACAAAAATATTAATTTATTGATTATGAACATTTTTATAGCATACATACTAAATAAATTTTTAGCTCATATCATTAACTCTTAATAATAAATTTATTTAACATTATGCTAATGGACAAATATTCAATTAAATAAACACTTTAGATAATAGAATATTATTTTATTGCCATTTGGCCTAATTTACATTGTAAAAACATATGATTAGCCTCTAGGGCATACCATCTATACTAACAATCTCCCATTTGCACTAGAGCCAATCACTATAGTATTTAAGACCTATATTCTAAAGATGTCGATCTAGTTGTAGTTGCGTTAGTGCTTTAGTAAGTGGATTAGCCTCATTATTGGCTGAAGCTACCTTTTGCATGAGCACATTGCCCTTTCCATAATTCTCTAATAATATGGAAGTGTCTTTTTATATGTTTGGATCTCTAGTAAGACCTTGGTTCCTTTGCCAAAGCAATGGCTCTATTATTGTTATAATAAAGAGGAGTCATGGACTCATTCGAAGGAATAACTCCTAGTTTAGTAATGAACTTTTTAATCCAAACAAATTCTTTAGCAGCATTCGATGCTGCTATATACTCAGCCTTTATAATGGAATCAATAGTGATACTTTTCTTGGAACTCTTCTAGCTCACTGCACCTTTATTACAAATGAAAACAAAACCAAAGATGGACTTTCTATCATCCACATTTGATTGAAAATTAGAATATGTGAAACCATCTATCTATAAATCACCTCCTTTATAAGTTAATAATAAATCTGTAGTTGTTCTCGTGTACTTAAAGATTGCCTTAACAACTATCCAGTGTTACAAACCTAGATTGAATTGAAATCTAGTAATCATACTAATAACATAGGCAATATCTGGCCTAATACACAACATAATGAACATTAAGCTTCCCATAGTTGAAGCATAAGGAACGTTAGCCATTTGTTCCATCTCCTCGGGTGTTTTAGGTGACATATCCTTGGACAAATGGATACCGTGCCTAAATGGTAATAATATTCTCATAGAATCAAGCATGTTGAACCTCTTTAACACTTTTTCCAAGTAAAGAATTTGGGATAAACCTATCATTCTCTTTGATTTATCTCTCTATAGACTCAAACTCTAAGAATATAGTCATCGAGAATGTTTTAGATAGCCATACTTTCATATAGGTTATCTTACTTTCACAGAGGTCATCATTCCAACATAATTTCCAATTAGTAAAATGTCATCTATATACAAGACTAGGAAAGTGAGTTGGCTCCTACTAACCTTCTTGTAAACACATGACTCATCATCATTCTTAATGAAACTATAAGAATGGATAACCTCATTGAAACAATGATTCTAACTCTTTGAAGCCTGCTTTAAACCATATACAGATCTATTAAGCTTACATACTTTTGAGCTATCTTTGAATTCCAAACCCTTGGGTTGCTCCATGAAAATCTCTTCCTCAATGGATATAACCATTGAGTAAGGGGGTTTTGATAACCATTTGCCAAATCTTATAATCATGGTATGCTGCTATGGTGAGAAGTATCCAAATGAATTTAAGCACAACTATCAGTGAGAAGGTTTCCTCATCGTTAACCCCTTGCCTTTGGCAGAACCTTTTTACTATAAACCTTACTTTATATGTATTAACCTTGCCAACTGCACCAATCTTTTTCTTGAAGACCCATTTACAACCTATACGTACAATACCTTCAGGTGGATTAACAAGTCTCTAGACTTGGTTTGCATACATGGAATTCATTTAAGTTCTCATAGCCTTAAGCCATCTTGAAGAATCTTTATCACATAATGGTTCGTCATATATAGTAAGATAATCATCATGATTGCTTTCTTTATGAATATGCAACTCTTGTATATCATGTAGAAAACTGTATCTCTCCAGAGGATGAGATACCCTACTAGACCTTCTAAGGGTTGGTATAACAACATTCTTAATTGGAATAGGCTCTATGATTTGATCAATATACATTTGATCAATTTATTGGGGTTTTTTATGACTTCTCATCTAACATTATCTTCCTTCCTTTGCCACCTTCTTTAAGAAACTCTTTCCTAAGGAAAATAACATCTCTACTTATAATAACAACTTATTCAGTAGGAAGATAAAAGTAGTACCCTAAACTATCTTTAGGATATCGAACAAACCTTCCTTTAATCAATTTTACATCCAACTTGTCTGATTTTATCCTTTTAATAAAAGTTGGACGTCCCTAAATCTTAACATGTTTAACACTTAGTGCTTATGATGCCATATCTCATATGGTGTAGTAGAAATGGATTTGAACGGAACATGATTAAGGATGTAGTTGGCCATTTAGAGTGCATAACCCTAAAGTGAAATAGGAAGTTCAGTCTAGATCATCATAGAATGTACCATATCCAATAAAGTACAATTTCATCTCTCAGACACACCATTTAATTGAGGTGTTCCAGGTGGTGTTAGTTTTGATACAATACCCTTAAAGAACTCAATGAACTCAATACTTAGGTATTCACTTCCTTGATTTGATCTTAGAGTTTTAATACCTTTCCCAATCTAGTTCTCTACTTGGGCTTTGAGTTCATTAAAATTTTCAAAGGATTCACTTTTGTGTTTCATAAGAAATGAGTGCCCATGCCTTGATAGTTCATCTATAAAGGTTACAAAGTAATAGAAACCACCTCTAGCCATTTCTGTAAATAGTCCACGTACATCACTATGTATGATCTCCAACACATCTTTAGCTCTTGCCATTTGTCTAACAAATGGTGATCTAGTCATCTTGCCTTGAAGACAAGCCTCATAAGTCAAATTGGATGTGGATTCAAGATTGCTCAAGATTTCCATCCTTTCCAACTTATTGATTTTATCTTCTGCAATGTGATATAATCTCAAATGCCATAGATATTTACAAGTAGCATTGCATTTGCATTACTCACATTAATTTGAGGCTTATTGTTATTGGAAATATTATTAACATAATATAAACCATGTATTAAATAACCTATGCCTACCATTTCACTTCCAAAGTAAATAATACAAATGTCTCTTTTAAAATGGAATTCATAACCCTTTCTAGTTGAACTAGAAATAGAGATAATGTTTTTATAGGCATTAGGTACATATAATAAATCATCCAATACCAAAATATGATTATATAAATCAATAGAAATGGATCCTATAGCCTTGGCCATAACACTTGCATTTTCAATCTTTAAAGTCACTTCATTAGGCCTCAAGCTTCTCTCATTTGCTAGATCTTGCAAGGATGAACAAATATAAGAACTAGCACTTGTATCTAATGCCCATGCATTTTATGAGCTCTTAGAATATTTAGAAGCAAATAGATTAAAAAAGTCTCACATTCTTTTTGCTTGCCTTTTCCTTTTGTCTTGAGAGACCTAAGAAACTTAGGACAATTCCTCTTCTAATGTCCTTCATCTTGGCAATGGAAACATTTTCCTTTACCTTGATCTTCCCTTATGTTTTCCTTACCCTTATTCTTGGCTATGCCACCCATGGGCTTAACAACACTTATCTTGCCTTTCTTCTTCTTATTGCCTTTCTTTTTAGTCCCACTAGAAGAGGCAATAAGTGCAACGTTGTTCCCCTTATTTCCTTAGATAGCCTTTTGGGCAATCACAAGCATGTTTAAAAGAGAGTGCACTTTATTTTGGTCATATGGAAGTTGGAAATAGTTTGCCCAAAAGATTTAGGAAGGGATTGAAGAATCAAATCCATTTGGAGGTGGAAGTCCATAGTAAAATCTAGACTCTTTAGCTCCTCCATTGATCTAATCATGGAGTTCACATGGACTCCCACATCCTCACCCTTTTTCATCTTAGCATGAAAAAGCCACTTTGATATCTCATATCTAGTAGTCCTACTATGTTCACCAAACAACTCTTATAGATGAAGTAGGATTTCCTTTGCACTACTACACTTCTTATGTTTTCGATGGATTTCAGTACTCATGGAAGCCCACATGTTGCAACATGCCTGCAAATCATTATCCTTCCATTTTTACAGAGTATCATGCTCCTATTGGGAAGCATTTTTAGGAAGGGAACTGGGTGGGCATTATTCTAACACATATACTATTTTTTTAAAATCTAAAATAACTTTTAGATTCCTTAGCCAATTAATGAAATTAAGGCCCATGAGCCTATATTGGTTGAGTATGATTTTGAGTGGGTTTAATGGTCTTATATTATTAAGTTTCTGTAAAGGTAACGAGACTAATTAGTTATATGAAATTGTTATTATTACCATTAGATTTGGTCTTTAATGACAATGGCCTCCCACTAACTTAGTAAATGCTACACTTCAAAAGTAGGAAAATGGAAATTCCTTATTGGAGGGATTTTTAGTGGGTGATGGAGTTTTTAATGAGTCACTAATATCCCTTAAGTACACATTGCCATTCTTGGAATATTAGTTCTCATTATGTGGATAACTCTTATTCATCACATCTCATATGAGGTTCCATCAATCTGACTCCTAATGTTACGAGCCTCAAGTACACATTGCCGTTTTTAACCTTTGACATTAGTTAGGTCCACAACATTAGATTATTGAAATGTGTGAATTTAAACACTACAAACCTCAGGTACTCCTATTTGCCATTCTTGGCCTACAGTGTATCCAAACACCCATAATATCTCATGCTTAACAATAACACTACATGAATTTCTTAAGCCTTATGTACACCTCTATGTATCCATAGTCAATTCATACAATCCCAAAACCATGCAAGTTTTGCTCCAATGGAGAGCCTAGACCTAAATTTAGTTTGGAAGATTTTTGGGTCTTTAATTAAGGTCTCATTTTGCACATTATATATATATATATATATATCACATAGATATATTGAATGGCATCCAATTATATACATATAGCATGTTATAGTATATATAGGTCATATACATACATAGAACATGCAAAATGGTTGCACAAATAAGGAGTGATCATGGTCTTTCCTAAGCCTATTCTAACTCTTAGAACAAATAAAAAAGTGGCTTAGCCCAAGAAAAATTTTCAAGGTATGAAACTCCTGGTCACCATCTTTGTAGGTCTCCAACTTTAACACTTCAAGCTCTATGTCATAACTCTTGTGATTTTCATTCAATCCCTGGCATAACAAGGCAAATAGTACATCCTAATTCTATATAATTAACATTTAATTACATAAAAAATAATAAAATTAATTATTATTAAAAACTTAAGGATGTAATCTAAATAAATGATCATTTCATGCATGTATGTCAAGCATAAATTAAGTAAAATTAAACTATTGCATGTTAAACCTAATATGCAAAGCATTAATGCATGAAAACACATGTTTTTAGGTTCTAATTGCTCTCTATAAGCTCCTCATGGTCATGAGGGTAGACTATGAGGGGTGTAAACCCTTCAAAAATACACTAAAGCTGAAGAGAAAGCCAATTCTGAGCCTTTCATAACCCAGAGTCAACTCCTTATGATCATGAGCAGCCATGGAACACAATTTAGGCCTTTTTTACATATGTTTACCCATAAAATTTGCAACTAACAATAATCATAATCACAACACTTGCAATTATCAATCAATTTAGCATGTGTAAAGGGGCTCTGATACTAATGGAAGTAATCAGTTTTGCAACTTACAAGTGTGGTGAACACAAGCCTTTAATAGGGTAAAATTTCAAAAATTTTACTTGCATAACCCTTCATAACATGAAAAATTCCATTTATGTAGATCTATTTTTCATTTTACATATAGCTAAATAACATAACAACATGCATAAGCAACAACCTAGGAATTCTAAGTTTAAGAAAACTTACTAGCTCCAAAGTTTGATGTAGACCACAATAATTAATTTACAAGCTTTGAATGCTTTAGGTTTAACTCTTGAATCAAATGCTCTAGCCTCCCAAATATTAGGCCTGTAGCTTGAAACATCAAATCTCTACCAAGTCACCTTCTTGCTTAGATTAGATTAGTTGCAAGTAGCCTCTCTAATGACCCTCACAAAACTAACACTTAAGGTTTATTTTGTGGATGTTGTTTATTTCCTTTATGTGTCTGTACACTTTCTTTAACCACTTAACATTTTCTTAGGTTTTGTATATATATGTTAACAAATAAAACCCTAATCACATAATAAGAATACAACTTGTCATGATAACTATACAAGTTGTATATATCTTATTAGTGTATAAAGCAGTGTGTAGAGAATTAATTAATACATCTTATGTATTATGTCTACATACATTCTGTACACATAACTATGTGATATATACCTTATATTTGCCATGGTTAACAATATACACTTAAGAGACAATATATTCCTAACAAGACAAATTTGACCATATAATCTTTTCATGGACTTGGGCTTTGCCATTAGGCCAACACAAGGCCCAAGCCCAATCCATTAATCAAACAGGACTAGATAAGGTTGTTTGCATAATCAATCTATGATTCTGAATTTTCTGTCAAGTACAAAATATAGAACAAGATTTCAAAATTCAATTTCTGCATTTTACATGCATCATTTCAATCAAAGGATTCATATGTTGCATAGTGGTCATAACTTTCATTATGTTATGTATTGCATAGCTACATGCATCATTTCAATCAAAGGATTCATATGCTGCACAGTAACTATGATATGAATTTTAAATGATTATGTTATGTGCTGCACAATAGTCATAACCTTCATTATGTTATGTACTACATAGTGGTTATGACATAAACTTTCAAGTTCATCATTGCTAAACGTTCCACAGGAACTATAACAAGTTTTCAATTCAACTTCACTAGACGTCCCACAAGGAAAATAGTGTGCATCGTTAGACGTCCCACAGGGAATATAACAAAATTCATCAGTCCTAGATGTTCCATATGAACTATAGCAGATTTTCAATTCAACTTCACTAGATGTCCCATAGGGAATATAGTGTGCATCGTTAAACGTCCCATAGGGAATATAACGAAATTCATCAGTGCTGGACGTTCCACAAGAACTATAGCAGATTTTCAATTCAACTTCACTAGATGTCCCATAGGGAATACAGTGTGCATTATTAGACGCCCCACAGGGAATATAATAAAATTCATCAGTGCTAAACGTTCTACAGGAACTGTCATAGATTTTCAATTTAACTTCACTAGACATCCCACAGGGAATATAACGAAATTCATTAGTGCTAGACGTTCCATAGGAACTATAGCAAATTTTTAATTCAACTTCACTAGACATCCCACAGGAAATATAGTGTGCATCGTTGACTTCCCGCAGGGAATATAATAATATTCATCAGTGCTAGACAATCCATAGGAACTATAGTAAATTTTCAATTCAACTACACTAGACGTCCTATAGGGAATATAGTGTGCATCATTAGATGTCCCACAGGGAATATAATGAAATTCATTATTGCTAGACGTTCCACATGAACTATAGCAAGTTTTTAATTTAACTTCACTAAACGTCCCACAGGGAATATAGTGTGCATCGTTAGACGTCCCACAGGGAATATAACAAAATTCATCATTGCTAAATGTTCCATAAGAACTATAACAAGTTTTCAATTTATCATCGCTAAACGTCCCATAGGGAATGTAGCAAAACTCATTAGCACAAAGTCCATTAGACGTTTAGCAGGAAAAATAGTGAGACTTGCCAAATATCATACTTTGCTCAGCAATTTGAGCATCAATATATCACTTAGGATATAATTAAGTGTCCTAATTTCTTTCTTTCGAAATTGTGTGCTTCTATTACTTTGCCATAATTTGTTAAGCAAACAGCGACAAAGGGGGGCAATTGTAAGCACCCAATTTCAAGATGCAATTATGCACAATTGCGATGTAAGCCCCTATGATGAAATTCATTCAAAATTTGAACTTGGTTGTCAATTTTCTGGACTTTAGGGACTAAATTGCAACATTTTTTTAGGATTTGATTGTAAATAAGTCAAATTTTCAAGGGTCTTTTGGTAATTAAAAGTAAAAAAATTGGAAATCGAAATTATGGATTTTCGATCGAAAATCCATAATGCCGATCGGAATTATGGATTTCAGATTGAAAATCCATAATGCCGATCGGAATTATGGATTTCAGATCAAAAATCCATAATTTTGATCGAAAATCTAGATTTTTGATTGGCATTACACAATTCCGACGCGTAAAAGTCCTATTTTTTATTTTTTCGTGTATTTTTTCTTATTTTTTGTCAATTTTTTCAATATTTTGATTGGTTAAAAATTTAATTTTATGATTATTATTATCTGATGAAAATTTCAACATGTTCAAAATGCGAAAATAACATTCAAAAATTGAAACTTATCACTCTGTTTTGGAGGGATAAGTCTGTTTCGCTAAAGGAGGAAGTCAGTATGGAAGTAGACTTTGCATTTAAAAGCAGAGTCTGCATGCATGTGAAGGAGGAACTTTTTTGGGGGAGAAAAAAATTTTTGGAGACTAGAGACTCACACACAAACCCTAGGCGCCATTGAGAACGCCCTGTGCACCAAAAACTTGAATTTTTTGTCAAAGCTCTTTTTGATACGGTTTATTCAATAAGAATGGTCTAGCATTATTTTTTAAACCTTTGTCCAGAATCAAACAACAAGTCAAAAACAATGGTGACAATCTCAATCTAAGGGGCTATCTCAAAGCATATGTACAACATTCATTTTTTTCTTATCTTCTTTTTATGATTTTTATTTTATTTCATTATTATTTTATTATTCAATTTCATTACTAATCTAATTATTTCTATGTTTTTGTTTTGATATGTGAATGTGGATTGAGGAGGATGCTACTTGTGTTTAAACTGAACGGAAGGTCCATGGAATGCCATGGAAGAACCTGTGTTGTTTCCTAGTAGAATTTAAGGTTTTATCTTTATTTTTATTTTGATGTTCTGTGTAGTTATTTTAATTCATGGGTGTATAATTGTTTAACTTTAATTTTTGTGTGTAGTTTATAATAGCCCCAGTAGTGGAAATAGTAAAAGATTTAATTTTCTGCATTTAAAATAAATTAGTAATTAGGTTCAATTGGGTAAAATTAATTAAAATTAATGATGGCAGCAGCTAAAATTAGGGTTTGCATGTAATTAATCTAGGGTTTCTAGAAAATCACTATAATGTTCGTTTGATCCATTTTTTATATTTTATTTGTTTTGGGTTGTGTTTTTTGGGTTTTTTTATAATATTTTGGGCCCCAAGCCCACGTTTAGGTCTAACTCACTTAATAAATAGGCTTAAAAATGGTTTATGACTTTAAATAATTAAAATCAACTTATGCCCATTAGGTTAATTAGATTTTAGGTCCACTTAGTTAATTAAAATTTTTTTAGACTTAGCTCAGCCCACTTAATTCATTTCTTTTAAATAAATAGACATAGGCCCACATTTCACTTAAAATAAACCAAGTTAGACTTAGGCCCACTAATTTAACTTTTCCTTTAAAACTGAATAGACGTAAGCCCATTTTTAGACAAAGTAAAATAAATAGATCTAGGCTCACTAATTAATAAAAAATGTAGGCCCACCTTTAGTCTTTTTCTCACTTGTAAATAAAATGTAAATCTAGCTAACTTTTTAATAAAATTAACATAGTTTAGACTTAGGGACAACACGATCTTGAGTGCATTTTTTATGTATAATTTTATTGACTAGATGCCTAGGGTTAAATGGATATCAAATAAGGTTTAATAAAATTACATGTAATTAGAGGATGAAATAATCATTTATAAAATTATTCTAAATGAACACGAGACTAAGAGAAGTTAGTATTTCGTATCCAGAATCTTCTGGTTGTGGTGCTAGCTTTCTTTTAGGGAATCGAGTATCACCTTTTCAATTTGTCCCAGTTATTACCATGGGTGGTGATTCCTCATATCCATGCCATGTCTTTATGATAGTGTTTAATGTGTTCTCTAAGGCCCTGAGCCTAAACAATGTCACGGTTGCTAAAATCTTGGACGTGCACTAAACCCCGCCGTCTACAAAGGTTCATAGGCCATCTTAACTTCTTAGACTAATCTTTGGTCCAAACCCTTTTAGGCCTAGGCCCAAACAACTTGGGCCATTAATCTAAGTCTAATTACAAATAACACATATTATTATTTTAATACTTTAATTAATATCTCATATTAATTACGTATTAATTAATAATTAAACCCTAACTTGAATTAGATTTCATGATATGCTAGAATCATTGCTTAAAGCATAAAATCCAACACTATTAATCTTAATTAATTGATTAAACTCTTTAATTAATAATTAGATTAATGTTAATGACATTTTGATAAAAATCTTTTAGGTGTGACTTATTAGGTTCATGTTTAATTAGCAATGAGAAGATACTATCAACACTTGATATTATTTGAAACACCCTTTAAGTCTAAATGTGAAAATCCCAATTATACACATTTAATTCTCATAAATTGTGAGTGACCCCTAGCATCGACATCATAACTATCAAATTAGAAATAAATGCATGTATTGATTCATATAAACCCTTTGGTCATAACTACTGTGCACTAAAATACCTTAATTAGAAGATCCTGATATAGCATATAGTCATGGTTTAGTCAAACTCTAATAGCTATATCATTATCATACCTCAAATTTGACTGCCCTTCCCAAAAAGGTCCAATGATAAAATGGACCTTCGAGATGACTAGAGTCTGCCTGTTTGTAACTCTTTTGAAGATGCAACCTTAAAAACCTAACTGACCACACCAGTGTGCAAAATTGATCATCGAGCCATTATGTTGTGCTCTAACCTTATCAAAATAATGAGAAGTTTATTTTGAGAATTCCATTCTCAGAACACTCAGCTTGTTGGACCGGTGTTCATTTCATTAGATTGGGACCCAACTTCATAAAAAAATAGAAATCAATTTTGAAAAATGGACTTTAGAAACACATTCGAAAGGCTCTAAAACCTCCGAAAGTGGTCCTAGAATGGTCCAACACAACTCAAGGATTAATGTGTATCACTCAGAAGTGCGCGTAGGTACCCCTAGGTGTCATGCACTAAAATCGAGGCTAAATTTGGAATTCAAAAATACATTTTAAAGGCCCAAAAATCTAATGAACCAACCTCAAAAAGCCTGCATTACATGTTCTTAGCGTGTGACAACATGCACTTCTCGTGGCCACTCACTCTATCCTAGGGATGTGCACATGACCATGCCTAAAGCCCCCCCCACTCCATATATTTTTCAGTATAAATAGACACCTCCACACCCTATTTTGAGGGGGGAGCTAGTGGAAACACAAACACACTCAAAAATCTATCCGATCGAAGGCACTAGAAACCCCTTTCCAGATAATTTTTGCTCTCCCACTACTTTTTTTTAGGTGATTATATCTTTTTCCCACCAAACTAAGTCTCATATTTGTCAAAAGCATGCTTCAAAGGGATACAAACTAGCATTATTTTATTATCATTTTGAACCTCTCGATGAGGAAAGCTTGATAATCCCTCGAAGCTAAAGCTTCAAAACCCATACAAACTTAGTTAAATCTGAGGACAACACAACCATTTTATCACATTTATTTTATCGCATCACATTATATTTTATTATCGCAAGGATTTAGGAATATTGTTGTGCTTATGTGATGAGATTGGAAATTTTGCATGATATATGAATAATCTATGCTTTATTATGCTAATTTCATATCATCATTTTGCATCCTTTAGTTCCAAAATATAAAATCAGATCATAAATATCAATAATGTGAAAATTTCATATCCCAGAATAAATTCATCATGTTTTCGGTCCATTGATGACATCATGCATCCCCTATATTATCATCGTAGCATAAATAATCATTGCGAGCATGCATGATCATCTACATTTTGCTTACTCTTTCAAGTGATTGAGTGTCCATTGCTTATCCCATTGTTCATGTGATCAAGCAAGCTATGTGAATGGTCATATTTACCTTGTAGATTCATCATATTTAAGTTAGATTTACTTTTCCACAATCTCTTTTTCCTTTTATATGTGTTTTATTAGGAAAGTGATGTAATAGTAATATCTTTAGCTTTTTTATCTTCCATTATCTGGTAAACTGTGTGAATGTTATACAAATTGTCATTACCAAAAATAGGGTGTTGCAATAGCTATACATCAAACATTGTACAATAAGAAATAGTAAAGAAAAAGTAGATGCAATCCCTCAAACCCGAAAATCTCTGCTAGGGGCAATACTTATTGAGTGACCTGTTGTTGTTCCTTTCTTTTCCTAATTTTCTAAAATCGGGTGGCGACTCCATCAAATAAAAAAAGCTTCTCATTCCTTTTGAGACTAATCATTTTTCCCTATTTAGTAAAGTTGCCATGCCCATTGAAAAAAAAAGAAAAGACCCTTATGGAACCAACTCACCTCGAAACCAAAAACAAGAAACAAAAGGTCACTCATAGTGGTGACTCCACTAGGGACTTCTAAGTAAGAGAGATCAACTTGAAAATGACTATTTCTCATTATACAATACTCAATTGTATAGAGCCCCTCACCACTACATTTGCACTACACATCACACGTGCACCATTGGTCCCTAAAAGCCTCGATAATACTAAATGACATTGCCACCATAATTCCAATTGAGTCATAGGTTGATGAATATAAGGTATTATCACCTTTAGTCTGTACTCGTGCATTACCCGGACTCATCTGACCAGAGTCTATAATCCAAGTCTTAAAAGAGGGTGACCAAGTTATCAAAAGAATGCTAGACTCACTGACTGGGGTCCATAACCCTAGTCATATGGGCGCATTCTCACTAAAGGAATCCTTAGCCTTTCACCCTGGCTCAGCTTATGTAGATAAACCAGTAGTAACATCCACTAGGATTCTACTAAGTTATGCATGCTATCCCTATCCTTACATTGTCTGTCTAACTTGATATTCATAAAATGACACATGACTCTCCTAGTGTCTATCATCGAATGACATCATAATGTCAGTTTTCATAGAATATTCATGCTAAGGACCACTTCATTCTCATCTACTTTATGCAAACCCAAAGCATAGGGAATGATAAGAATCATGTACCTTGGCTAGAATACTATGTGTAAATTAACAAATAATGACATCCCTTGATGACAGAACCTATGAGAAGTCATCCATTTATCCTTATCAGATTAAATGAATGGGTTGCGAATCTAACTAGATTATGGACCTTTATGTCGGCAAAATCAAACTATACACTATCGATGATACTTTTATAACTCGTGATAAACATATCGAATATTGATATAAGGGCAAGAACTCAGACTCCCTTTGATTAACCTTGGTCCTATGCATACGAGCTCTAGACATCATGTGAAGCCCGACAATTGAACTTCACATTAACATCATATTGTTACCTCAAGCAAATTTTAGTATCATTCCTCAGTTTACCCTTTAGTTCTGATAAACATAAATTGAAATAACCTAGTTCTGAGAGCATAACCATAATCCCCTAATGACTAAAGGTTCAAAACCTACCTAGGAAAGGGACTAAATATAAGGTCAGAAGCCAGAGCTTGCTTATGATTGGTTTATTCACTATGCAGGAAAAACTAACCAGCTTTAATCATGCATACATAATATACATGTAAATAAGCACATAATACTAACCACTATTTCTTGTAGGAATAATCATCTTTCATCATATGATTTTGCATCCACTCCATGCATACATGCCCACCCTTTTCTTTTGCAGGCACACGTCATGCATCATTCATTTAGCTAACCTTAATAAATGTAAAGGAATTCTACTTCCAACATGAATGACCAAGAAGATACTTTTTGTCAGCAATTCAAAGACAGGCTAAGAGAGGGGATTTAAAAAAATACTTGGTGATGATAACATAATCAAAATCCTTTAAGCCTAAATCAAAGCCAAAAGTGCTTGAGATGGGAATAGCACAACACTAAATAAAGCTTCTGCATTTGTTCACCTGAGGGTAAATAAGGCAAAAGGAATTCCTTGTACTCTAGTTCAAGCTAATGATGACGATGACTGCTATTAGGATCTCAAAAATGCATCGAAAGCTATAAAAATTATTAACATGAGCAAGCCTGAATTGATAGGGGAGGTCAAATTATTGGCTAATAGAATGGCTTAGTTAGAATTCACCTTCAAAGACAAGGGGACTCATAGCTCCAAAAGCTTTACTAACTTGGCACTATTCAAAGATGAGCCACTTCTAGATGATTTTAAACTACCAAACTTTGCTAAGTTTGATGGAACATGGGATCCAAGGGACCATTGAAGGCAATATTCTACTTTCATGGCTGCTAAAAAGCTTATAGAATCTTAGATTATTCAATTCTTCTTTACATCATTAAAGGAAGGACTAAGGGCATGGTTCTTTAACCTTGAAGATGAAATCAAAAGAAATTGGCTACTACTAACTCAGAAGTTTATCAAGCAATATGAATACAACACTCAGTTAGACATCACTTGAAGAGATCTTGAGACCATAAAGTAGAAATCTGGTGAAGCTTTCTCTGATTATGTTACAAGATAGTGGGGAAAGGCAGTCGAAATGAGAAACCATCCTCCAGAGGATGAACAACTAGAGCTGATAATCAAAAGAGCACTATCACACTTTAGAAAATAGATGATCTTTGCTCATTATCCTGACTTTAAAGCTCTCTATTAGGTTGGGATCATAATTAAGGATGAGGAACCTCAGTAAGCCAAGAAAACTTTTCACTACAACACCCAACCAAACATACATAACACCTTCACTTAAGTCATAGAAATAAATATGATCCAACCTGACACCCACAGTTCACCATCTATTAATGCCATCAGACCATCGAGAAAGTTCTCAAATTCAACCTCCTACTATCCAAAGTATTCTAGAGACTCTAATAAAAGAACCTCCTACAACCTCAAGAACCTAGCCTCTTCTAAACCCACTACCCCCTCAGATTAACCAAAACTTGTTCTACCACTTTCACTAGATGCCTAGTCATACTACTAATACAAGCAGAACCCTTAAGAATGCAATCTAAGACCTCATTGACTCTGGAAAAATTTATGACAAAAAAAATGACCCAGCATCAAGACCAATCCTCTCTTAAACTATCAAAACATGCCTCCACCAACCATCAACGTGATTTCCTCCAATCTACTAGTAAACCTTTTTGAATAATCAATCCAAAACATCCAAGAAACCCAATATAAGCCCTCAAAAGACAAACTCTTGAGTCTCATTTTTGAATCTTATGACTCTAGCGAAGATGAACAATGCACTTACCTTTGAATATATTTTAATGCCCCAAAAATTCTTTCCTCACTTGATGATGCAAAAAAGAGCTAGGGATATAGCTCTCCCTATGAACGGTGAAGTAATTGATTACCCTTACTCACAAGAAGCAGACACAGACAAAAATCCCAGAAGTGACCATAAGTGTAGCATATACTAGGCCAACCATCTAAGAAGTTTGACTATAAAGTCAAGTACACAACACCTCCTGCTACCCCCACACACTTAGAAGACAGTACCCTCATGATGGAGAGAAGAATTTGACAATAAGGATGAGGTGGTCAGTACTATTCAACTTTAAAACATACAAGTTATGGGGATCGATATATGGTCTGACTTTAATGATCTTAAAATCATTGTATGGGACTAGAATAGTAGTACAAAAGTATATAAGCAAGTAGTTGAGAAGCCCTCACTAGCAGTCAATCATGTAACTCACAATGGGTAGGTATATCAACCTCTTGAGAAAGAAAAGGATCTCTCTAAAGGAAAAAAAGTAACAAGTGATCAAGTTTAAGTCAAAGAGGAAGACCTTATCCTCAAATAATTTAAGAAGACTCAAGCACAAGCTAGCATTTGGGACTTACTCATGGCCTCTAAAAAGCACAAGCATGCCCTTGTAAGAGAGCTAGATAAGGCAAATATTGCCACTTATGCCTCACCTTTTGAGATGATAGCCTCTTTAATGAAAGTTCCCTCTAATGCAATCACCTTTTCAGAAAAGATTTTCCCCTTGAGGGAAGGGTCCACAACCATCCTCTCTTTATACAAGCAATTCTCAGATATAAAAAGACTCCATGTGTTATGGTGGATAATGGATCTGCCATTAATGTTTGCCCCCTGAGGTTGCTATATAAGTTTGGGATGAATGTTGAAAACTTAAAAGAATCCAATGTGGTCATACGAGCCTACGATGATTCAAAGAAGCCAATCATTAGCACTTTCAAAGCAGTAGTCACAATGGGGGATATTGAATCAGTAATAGAATTTACCATCTTAGACATCCCTCCAACTTTTTCCTTGCTACTAGAAAAACCTTAGTTCCATCCACTAAGGGGAATACCCTCCACTGTGCATTAGAATATCAAGTTCCCTTTGAACAAAAAGGTCGTTACCATCCCTACTAAAACAAACAACATTATTGCCTATCTGAATGTGGTCCCACTAAGATTCCTAGTTTTTGTAATTAGTGACAGTCATGTCAATACCAAAGTTGCTGCTATGATGAAGAAGATGCAATATTTACTTGGAATAGGATTAGGAGGAAGGAACATTAGGGTTATATAATTCCCTGACTTCCAAGGATAGACTAATAGATATGGTCTAGGGTACGATCCTAAAAAGGACACTGGGGCTAAGAAGTCTACCTCTTTTATGGCTAAAATCTTAACCCAAGTCTACCAATGACAAGTTTAGAAATGGGTAAGCAACAGAATCAAGAAATCAAGGTTTGAAATCTTTAATGACACCCTCAAAGGAAAGCACTCACTAGATATGGTTATTGAGACTGACTTCAATGAGCTGATGAGAATTCTAGAGCTAGAATCTAGGGTGAGACTATTGATTATGCTCAAGCTGATGTCATCCTCGAATCAAGCATCGATGAGCCTATTTAAAGACATTATTGATGATGATCTCTATACTTTTTCTTTGTTTGAAATTGATGATGAAATGAAATCTAAAGTTAATGTAATCAAATTAGATTTTCTTTACTTTTTTGATGTCTTTCTTGATGGTAGTGTGCATTGCATTGATAAAAACATTAGCATATTTGACATTCAATCCATGTGCACTAAATCATTTAACATTGGCACAAAATTTAAGCCATGCATTCTGCATATTTTAAAAGATCTTATCCCTAAAGAGAGGAGAGAAATAAAAATATATTAATAAAATATTCAAAATTATTTTCCTGGATGTACGATGATATGCCTGGTATTGACAAAAACAATACCTAACACTTCATTCCAACTAAAGATGGGTGCAAACTGGTAAAGTAAAAATTGAGAAGACTCAGACCAGGCCCAACTAGTGAAAGAAGACATTAGGAAGTAGATCAAGGAAAATTTACTATAGCTAATAGAATATCTAGAATGGTTAGTAAATATGGTGCTAGTACTGAAGAAAGATTTTGTACTACCTCATTTAGATATTCTAGTTGACAGCACCGCCACATGTGCAATGTACTCCTTTATGGACAGATTCTCTATATAAAATTAGATCCTAATGGCCATTATTAACAAAGGAAAGACAACTTTCATAATGGAATGGGCTACTTATTACTATAGAGTAATGCCTTTCAAACTAAAGAATGTGAGAGCAACGTACTAGAGAATGGCAACCACTATGTTCTATAACTTGATACACAAATAAGTAGAGGTATATGTTGATGACATGATGGTCAAGTAAAAAACCAGTGAAGAACACCCATCATACCTTAAAAAATTCCTCAAAAGAGTTAAAAAGTACATTCTCAGGCTTAATCCAAAGAAATGTATATTCAAGGTCACTTCAGGAAAGATACTAGGGTATGTTATCAGTTAAAATGGGATTGAAATGGATCCAGACAAAGAAAAAGTTGTCAAAGAGATGCCAGTGCTAAGAATAGAGAAAGAAATTAGAGAGTTTTTAGGGAAACTATAATTCATCAGCATATTCATCACCAAGTTGATAGTAGTGTGTGAACTGATTAGCTAGTTGAATTGAATGAATAGTGTTAGTTAGCATTCAACAAGATCAAGAACTACCTAACCAACCACCGGTTCTAAGACCACCTAAACTAGGGATACCTTTAACCTAGTATCTGGCCATCGAAGGAAATGTAATTGGTGCAATGTTAGTCTAAAAGGGAGAAACAAAAACAAAACACATAGTCTACTACTTAAGTAAGAAGATGCTATCGTATGAGGAGAAGTAGACAGAAGTTGAATAGATATGTCTGACAATGGTAGGGGCAATGAAGAAACTCAGACATTACTTTCAGTCCTACAAAATTCAAGCTATGTCTAAACTGGACCCAATGAAGTACCTCTATGAAGCTCCCTCTCTAGTGGGAAAACTTGCCAAGTGGCTCGTTCTGTTAATAGAATTTAATGTGCAGTATCTAACTAAAAAGGTAGTAAAAGGAAGAGCAGTGGCTGAATTTCTAGCTCTTAACCCCATTCCAGACTTAGAAGAAATCCAATTAAACTTCTTAGATGACCTAAGTCAGCCATCAAAATTGAAGGATGGCACATGTATTTTGATGGAGTGGTTAATCAGTTCAGCATAGGAGTTTATGTCATATTACAATCCCTAGAATGTGAATCAATACCAATGGCAAAAAAGCTTGAATTTAGAGCAAAATATAAGGCATGTGCACTCAGAATAAAGGCATAAATATCCATAGATGTTACAGAAGTTAAAATCTTCGGAGATTCCATACTAGTAATAAACCATGCCACGGAACAGTGGAAATTAAAAGAGCAAGAATTAAAGCCTTGTTTGGATCACTTGAGGCTACTTACCATGTCCTTCCAAAAATGAAGATTCATTTATCTCCTTAAGAATCACAATCAGATGGTAAATGCACTTGCTTCCTTAGCATCAATGTGGGAAGGACCATCCAAAATGCCTATGAAGCCTTTAATCTTACTCAAATTAGGATAATTTTGTCATAAGAATTGTAGAATAACAAATATAAAAATAATTGAAAAACCTTGGTTCTACGACAACTACAAATTCCTAAAGGAATGAGGCTATCCTGATTAAGCAGATGAAAGAGATAAAGCAGTCATTCGATGATTAGCATCAAAATTCATATTGCACCAGATTGTGCTATATAGAAGAACCTCATATGGTTTACAACTCCAATGTCTAGATGAAACTAAGGCTGCAAGAGCAATAGAAGAAGTAATTTGTATGGAGCAATAGAAGAACTAAGATGAAACTAAACCACGAGGGTGGGTGTTTATGGTTCACACATGAATGGAGCAATCCTAGCTAAGAAACTAATCTGACAAGGGTTCTTCTAGATAATAATGATGGAAGACTATATCAAATTTATAAAGAAATGCCATAAGTGTCAGATCCACGGGAATGTTAGCCACCTTCCCTAAATAGAATTGCACTACATCTCCTCTCCATGGCCCTTCTCAGCATGGGGACTGGACATAATTAGGGAAATCCACCCGATAGCTTGGAACAGACACAAGTTCATCTTAGTGGTAGTGGATTACTTCACAAAGTGGGTTGAAGAAGAATCATTCACAAGGATAGGAGCCAAGCAAGTGACTAAATTCATCAAAAGAAATCTATTATGTCGATATAGTATCCCCCATCACATCATCTCTGATAATGGAGTCCAATTCTAAGGGAAAGTTAGAGAGTTTCTAAGGAGTTATAAGGTGGAACATCACAAATCTTCTCCTCACCAACCATAAGTAAAAAAGGCCGTTGAAGCTGCAAATAAGAACATCAAGAAGATTTTGTTAAAAATGACTCATACTTACTGAGATTGGGCAGATATATTACCATATGTCTTATGGGACTGCTGAACAATAATAAGGACTTCAACCAGAGCAACTTCTTTCTCGCTAGTATACAGATCGAAAGCAGTGCTTCCAATTGAAATATAAATCAAGTCTCTTTGGGTAGTGATCAAATATAAACAACTAAAAGTACAATGGGCTCAACAAAGGCACGATAATCTCACCATCTTAGACAGTTGAAGGCTTAAGGCTTTATACCATACCTAGTTGTATTAGGCTTAGCTAGCCAAAACCTTTAATAAGAAAGTGAAACATAAGAGTGTGAAAGCATAAAACTAGGTGTTAAAGCAAATGAGGCAGAATATTCTAGACCCAAGAGGGAAATTCATACCAAATTAGGAAGGCCCATACTTGGTTAAATGTCTTACCAAAAGGAGTAGTCAAGCTAATGGATTCTGTCAATACATACTGCTTGAAAAAGTAATACGTCTAAGGCATAAATAAAATCTTGCTTAGTTGAAAACCTAAAAATGGTAGCTTAGGCAAAAGTTAGGGGCCTCATGCTAGGTTGAAAACCCTGCATGGGTAACCTAGGCAAAAGTTAGGGAAAGAGAGAAAACACTTAACTAGAAAACTAAGAAGGATAGTTAAGGATAGGGGTAACATCGAGTTCGAAATCTGTATGAATACACATGTTATTTTCTTAAATGACTTTAACTAAATAAGAATGATTGCTGATCTATACAAAATATCTTTGAAAAATGCAACACATTTTATCCTCATGAATTACATCAAGCATGTTTTTCATTTTCTTTCATTACATGACCATAGTGCTTAACTCTCTCTTCAAGATTAGCCACCATCATCAAAGCCTTAAAAAAAAAATCCCACCGAGTTAAAAACCTAAAAATGGTAACTCAAGTAAAAGTTAGGGACCTCATGCTAGGTTGAAAACCTTGCATGGGCAACCTAGGAAAAAGCTAGGGAAAGAGAGAAAATACTTAACTAGAAAACCTAAGAAGGCTAGTTAAGGATAGGGATAACCTTGAGTTTAAAATTTGTATGAATGCACCCGTACTTCTCTTAAATGATTTTAATGAAATGAGAATGATTGTCAATTTATACAAAATGTCTTTAAAAAGTGCAATACATTTTATCATAATGAATTACATCAAGCATGCTTTGCATTTTCTTTCATGAGATGACCATAGTTCTTAACTCTCTCTTTGAGATCAGCTACTATCATTAAAGCCTAAAAAAAAGCCCAACTAAGTGTGAAGAGCTTTGAGAGGAGACACCTTAGGTAAAAAAAAAAAAAGAAAACTCAGCTCAGTGCAAAAGCTTTGAAAGGAGACATCTTAGGCAAAAAAGGGAAAAATAAAATAGGCAGGCAAGAGCAATGACAAACATCATCAATGATACACAATAAGAAGCATTTGCAATCATCATCATTTAATTATCAGACAGCACATTTAGGATAATTTCCCATATACAACACCTAAAGTCCATAACCTCGAGAAGATGATACAATAAAGCAAACCATAGGCCAAAAGTCCTAGTCCTAGCTCCTAAAATAACTACATCGATCGTGGCTGCCATCAAAAGTAAGCACCAATCCTACTTAAGTATCTCCCCCATCTGATCTGGGCTCATCATCGTTTATCGCAAAGGATGATAGTTGTGACTCTAGCTCACCAATATGATCATGATAAGTCATGCGCTCTTGCTCCCATTCATGGCTAGTGTGATGGTATTTAGCCTGCACAACATACTGTAAATGATACATGCATACATAAAACATGTGCATATAATAAATAGGCATAATAAAGAAGCATACACACTAAGTGGTCATAAACTTCAAAAAGCACTACTGTGCACTCCCTGCAATGGATACCATTACTGAGCAGAGGAGATAGGAATCTACAAAAGCAAGCAAATAAGTCAATCACCACTCACCAAATAAATGAAACAAAGGCAAAATAAAATGAACTAAAACATGAACATGAGTAGCGTCAAGAGGAGCAACACTTGATTGAGGAAAGCTAGGGCAAGGTAGATCAAAATGCACTACTCTACCAAAGATATCCGTCCCAAGCAAAGCTAAGGATGACTAAACCATCAAGTCCTTAAGATAGTACTACTAGAAGCCACACTACAAGCATGGGTAGTCACCTCAGTACGAAATGTGCCCTTGTTCACCCAAAAATGAGACCTAGATCTCTTCCGATGGGATCCTCATTGCTATAGATAAGCTCTCACAACTCATGTCAACTATAATTTATTACTAATAAATTTTGTTACATGTTTGTACAAATAAGAATAAAAGCCTATCGGATTAGAGAAAGCAACTCTCAACAATTTGCATGATGGCTTGGTCCTCGAATCTAAAGGATGAGACACATTTGCTTAAGGAGGTGGAGGTGGAGGAAAAGTGCCACTAGCCAAAACATCACTTAACTGAGGGATCAACACATCAGTATAAGGTAAGCCCACATCCTCTAAAAGACTCTTAGAGGAGCATCCCACCATGGCCGTAGTAAGCTCATCACCACTAAGCTTATGGCCCTAGAACATGTCACCAAGGGGAGGAATAGAGACTCTCCTCGCAAACAAACCATCCCACTAATGATGGACTCGCTCACCCAAATACTACACTCTACCAATAAGGCTAGAGAGCAACACTCATCTCTTCATCAGCTATCATGCAGTCACTATCTCTATTATCTAATGTGACCTCACCACCCACCAATGAAGGAAGATATGCTCAAAAGGCAAAAATGAATAAATAATCTCTAAAAGAGAAATAACCAACACATCAAGAGAGTCAGACATACCTGATAAAGGGACAGCTTACACACATAGTCCCGAGCCACTACACAATCATTAATTAAATCAATAATCCTCATGATCCAATAAGAATAATAAGGAAAGCCATCCTCCAAGAAATGCTCGACACAGTTGGACGAGGTAGAACCCCAAACTCATAAGCCCATATCTGTTAGAACTAGGAAATTAGAACTAACAAACTAAAGATAAAAGAGCAAAAAGAACAGACATGAGAACTCCTACTCACATCCAACATGAACAAGCATTTATAGATCCTTAAGCCACCTTGACATGTTGCATTAAGGTCCGAGTACATGTGGGCAAAAGCGATAGTTTAGTTAATGACTATGCATAGCCACATGCACTTCCCCCCTCCACGTGCACTCGTACAGTTGTATGCGCACTTTGAGACTTTGCACACTCATTTCTCTAGTCCTAAACCTCCATTTAAACATAAGACATGCATCGAACTCACACAAAAGTACACTGATGAAGACTATATTTGTCTAAAGACACTGTGTGCAGCCTCACCACTTTTAAAAATTCAGCACCTCCTGAAAGAAGAAAAATAAGGAAGAATCATCGAAAGGATACTCTGCCCATTAAAATAACATTTACAACACAATAAGTAATGACATCATCATTACTACATCATTGTTGCATCATTATTGCATCATCACTACATCATCACCATATCATCACCAACCAAGACTAAAAGAGAGGGACACATTACATCAATCACAATAATCACAACAATCTGTTCGCCTAACACCTAAAGAGGCTATAGTGGCATGATTTTATTCGCCAAACATTTGAAGAGGTTATAGTGGTAGTATCTATCTATTTGCCTAACACCTAAAGAAGTTATAGTGGTAGTGTTTGTCTATTCACCTGACACCTGAAGAGGTTATAGTGGTAGTATCTATCTATTTGCCTGACATCGAAAGAGGTTATAGTGGCAGTATTTATCTATTCGCCTAACACCGGAAGAGGTTATAGTGGCAGTATTTGTCTTTTCATTTGACACTTGAAAAGGTTATAGTGGCAGTATTTATCTTTTTGCCTGACACCTGAAGAGGTTATAGTGGCAATATCTATTTGTTTGCCTGATACCGGAGGAGGTTATAGTGGCATGATTTTGCTCGCCTAACACCTGAAGAGGTTATAGCAGCAACATCTATCTATTCGCCTAACACCTGAAGAGGCTATAGTGGCAATATTTATCTTTTTGCTTGACACCTGAAGAGGTTATAGTGGTAGTATTTGTTTGTTCACCTAACACTGGAGGGCGTTATAATGGCATGATTTTTCTCGCCTGACACCTGAAGAGGTTATAGTGGCAGTATCCCAACAATCAAATCACAATGACATAACATTTAGGTAAGTACCTGTCTTTTCAAAAAATGATTTTTTGCATCTTTGCATTTGCTTCACGTGTATTGACACTAGTGCTAGGTGGCTATGCAACACATGTTAAGCAAGGGGCAACTGTCATACATCAAATCTGACTATCCTTAAAAAGGTCCAATGATGAAACGAACCTCTAAGATGACTACAGTCTGCTCGTTGTAACACCTTTGAAGTGTGCAACACTAGTTTGAAAAATTGATTATCGAGCCATTAATTTGTGCTCCAACCTTACAAAATACAAATTATTGGAAAAATAAGAAGCTTATTTCAAGAATTCCTTTCTCAGAACACTCAGCTTGTTGGACTAATGTTTAATTTGTTAGATTGGGACCCAACTTTATGAAAAAATGGAAATTGATTTTAATAAAAAAAACTTTGAGAACATGTCCAGAAGGCTCCAAAACCTCCAAAAGTGGTCCTATAATGGTCCAATATAACCCGAGGATTAGAGTGTATCGCTTAGAAGTACGTGTATACACCCATAGGTGTCACATGCTAAAATCAAGGCCAAATTTGATAAAATAGACTTCTGAAATGCATTTGAAAGGCTTAAAGACCTTAGGAACTAACCTCAAAAAAAGCTTGCTTAAGCCTTGGTTGGAGCACATAACACACGAAAGAGTGCGTCATGTGTGTATGACCATGTGCACTTAGTGTGGCCACACGCTATGTCCTAACAACGTGCACGTGACCACGCATACACCCCTTTACTTCACACATTTTTCACTACAAATAGACACCTCCACACCCCATTTTGAAGGGAGAAGCAAGTGGAAACACACACACACTCAAAAATCTATCCGATCCAAGGCGCTGGAAACTGTTTTCCATATAGTTTTTGCTCTCCCACTACTTTTATTTTAGGTGATTAGATCTTTTTTCCACCAAACGAAGCCTCATCTTTGTCAAACCATGCTTTAAAGGTATACAAACTAGTATCGTTCTATTATCATTTTGAATCTCTCGATGAGGAAAGCTTAATAATCCTTTAAAGCTAAAGCTTCAAAGCCCACACAAGCTCAATTGAATCTAAAGACCACATGATCATTTTAGCACATTTATTTTATCGCATTGCATTTTATTTTATTATTGTAAGCATTTAGGAATATTGTTGTTCATGTGTGATGAGACTAAAAATCTTGCATGCTATATGAATAATCTATGCTTTATTATCCTCATTTGATATCATCATTCTACATCCTCTAGTTCTGAAACATGAAATCGCATTGTAAATATCAATAATATGAAAAGTTCATATCCCAGAATAGAGTTATCATGTTTTCAATCTAGTGATGACATCATGCATCCCCTATATTATCAATATATATCATTATAGCATAAATAATCACTGCGAGCATGCATGATCATCTACATTTTTCTTACTCTTTCAAATGATCGAGTGTCCATTGCTTATCCCATTATTCATATGATCGAGCAAGCTATGTGAATGGTCATATTTACCTTGTAGATTCATCATATCTAAATTAGATTTACTTTTCTACAATCTCTTTTTCCTTTTACATGTGTTTTATTAGGAAAGCGATGTAATAGTAATATCTTCAGCTTTGTTATCTTCCACTATCCAATGAATTGTGTGAATGCTATACAAGTTGTCATTACCATAACTAAGGTATTATGGTAGCTATACATCGAACATCGTATAATGAGAAATAGTCAAAAAAAGTAGATGCAATCCCCTGAACCTGAAAATCTTGACTAGGGGCAATACTCGCTGAGTGACCCGATGTTATCCCTTTCTTTTCCTAATTTTCTAAAAATCAGGTGGTGACTCCACAAAATAAAAACAAAAGTGTCTTATTCCTCTTGAGACCAATCATTTACCCCTATTCGATAAAGTTGCCATATCCCTCAAAAACAAAATGAAAAGATCCTTATAGAACCAATTCACCTTGAAATCAAAAATAAGAAACAAAAGGTCGCTCATGATCATATGACCTCATCTCAAGTTACAATTTTTTATAAAACATAACAAATACTATAAACACTTTTCTAGTGCTGAAACTCTTTCATATTATGTTATGTTTGTCCTAGTTAGGAACTTATTCATCAAGAACAAACTTAGATAGCATAGGATCTTGTCCTAGTTCACTCCAGGAAATGACTAAAGCCACCACACGCCATATACCCATGTGTGAAGGACACAAGTCTATAAGTGGTAACAAATGCTAACCACTCAAATGTGGATGATCGTATCACCTCAGGTCAAAGGACTATATTATGGCATAAATTGTGATTGTTGACTATAAGTGAATATCCACACAATCATAAATCTAACATCACTATTTGATCCACCCATCACATGAGTATCCATATGTCTATTCTAATATGTGATATCAAGTAGAATGAGACTCACTAACTCCCATTATTAGTATCATATACTAATCAAGTAAAGTATTAATATTGCCAAAATATTAATATATTGATTATGAAAATTTTTGTAGCATACATACTAAATAAATTTGTAGCTGATATAATCAACTATTGATAATAAATTTATTTAACATAATGCTAATGGATAAATATTCAATTAAATAAACACTTTAGATAATAGAATATTATTTTATTGCCATTTGGGATAATTTACATTATCAAAATATGTGATTGGCCTCTAGGGCATACTACCTATACTAACATTTAGAACATGAATTCATTCACTTACATACAAAAATGCTTTTTTTTTTCAAAAGATCTTATTTTCAGTTAAAGCTTAGTCCAATGATGTTTTTGTTATGCATTTCTTATTTCTTTTTAGAATTTCATGTTATATTCTAGGTTGTTAGAAAATATTAATATCTTAGAGTAATTTCCATCATTTCACATCATTCTCATGCCATATTTGTATTCTTTGAATGCTTTGATTCCTCATGCTTACTTGCTACCCATTTTAATGAATGGATAAACACACATACTTGTGCTAACCTTTATCTTGCAAGTGTATTCTAATTCTAGGATTAGATTTACATTTTCATACTTTTTCCTTTTCAAATGCATTTCACTAGGAAAGCGATGTAAATAATTATAATTAACTTTCTTTATTTTTTGTTTATCATGTGTTATGTGAATGTGTATATAAACTACCATTCCAAAATTAGGGCAATGTGGTAGCCTTATATTGAATATTGTATAATGAGAAATTGCCAAAAAGTAGATACAATCTCCGAACTTGGAATCTTTGCTAAGAACGACACTCGTTGGTAACCCAATATTATCCCTCACATTTTCTTGAGAAATTGAATGGCAACTCCACAAACATAAAATTCTCCCATCTTTTTTAGACTAATCATTTATCCATGTCCTATAAATGAATGGATGTCCCTTCATTTCAGTGAAGTTACCATGTCATATCAAAACTACCTTAATCACTCAAAAGTTTGTTTAGGTATAATTGGTGTTCGAGTAAGGTTTTAGTGGTTCGATTAATCTTAAAATGGTTTGAATGTCACTTCTCTTCATCAAATTGATTGCATGATAAGACATTTTAGCTCTTTCTTCATCAATCTTCAAGGTTTTGACCTCAACAGTTTGCCCTTACTTTAAAGGAATTTGTATGTTCTTACTAAAAGATTTTATAAAAAGTTTATGATTTGAATGTCATGGTCATCACACATAAATTCTAACAAATCATAAAAAAAACTCTAAATTTTAGAAATCATACCTAAGTTCATTAATGCTTGTTAGTAGCCTTAGCTTTCTATAAACTCAAACTTAGAAACACATATTAGTATTAAAATTAAAATATTAACTAAAATTGAATATTGAAATTGAAACAAATCATATACACTCGAAGTTGTACAGGCTTCAAGTTATGCATTCTTCAAGTCATAAGGACTTAAATCACAAATGAAATTAAAATTGAAATCAAAATGAGTTAGTGAGACTTGTTTTTGAAATTAAAGTTAAGATTAGAAATTGAAATGAGTTAATAAGACCCGCAATTAAAATTGAAGATGAGATTAAAATTAAAAAAGTAAGCATGACCTATATTTAAAATTAATCAACAAAATACTTATTTAAAATGAACAAGTGAGGTCCATATTTGAAATGAGACAGTGAGGGATTTATATTTGAATATGCCAATAAGACCCATATTTGAAATGGATCGATGAGATCCATTTTTAAAATTGGAATTGAAGTTGAAATGAGTCCTCAAACCTATATTTAAAATTAAAATTAAAATGAGTCTTTAGACCCATATTTGAAATTGAAATTGAAATGAGTCCTCAAACCATATTTGAGATTAAAATTGAAATTAAAATTGGCATGAGTCCTCAGACCTATATTTTAGAATTGAAATTGATATAATCAAGACTCAAAAATGAATTAACAAGGTTCATATTTAATGAATTCACATTTTATTCTTTGAAAAGAAAGCTTGGAATTTTCATCTTTTTTAAAATTTTTAACAAACATATTTTTTTCTTAAAAAAAGGAATCCTAAAAATAAACTGTAAATTTAAAAATTTTGTAGTTTATTTGAAAAGAAAATCCATTGGGGAATTTATTTATTACATTTGAATGAAATAATTGAAAATTTTATGAAAATATGCAAAAATAAGGAAAGGTGTACTTACCTATAAAGTTTTCTCTTATAGGGACCTTTTTGCAATTTTAGGGTTCATTTTGCAAGTTTACCTTCAAGCTCCCTTCTATACATCCATATATCTTCATTTTAACATTGTATTTACCAAACACATCTGAAAACTTTCTGAAAAAATTTTATAAATCCATGTGGCACAACAAAGAACCCCACAAGTGTTAAAGCACAATTCAGTGCATCTTCTAGCATGCAAATGTGGTGGATTACAACTTCCAATCATCAAATTACTATAAGGAAAAGCTCCACCTTAGCTTTATGATCTTTCTCATCATGTTTGTGTTAGTGTTAGTGTATATGTGCCCTAGTGCTAGTTCTTGTAATATAAATGACATTATACTTTTATCCCTATGGCAATAAAATATTCATTTAAATAAAGTGTTTATTTATTTGAGTATTTACCTTTTAACACTATGTTAAAAGATTTTATTATTAAAAGTTGATAATATGAGTGATAGATTCTTTTAGTACGAATGCTATAAAATGTTCATCGTCATAGGATTAATAAATGGGTAGTATTAATCCATTGACTATCACCTTTGTCTATTTTCCTTAATCGATATGTGATATCGATAATGGGAGATAGTGAGTCTCATGCTACTTGATATGAGATATCATAATAGACACCTAGATGCTCATGTGATGGGTGGATCAAACAATGATGTAAGATAAGTGATTGTATGGAAATTCACTTTTGTCAACAATCACTTTCTTGGACATATTGGTGTCTATGGTCCTTTGACCTGAGGTGACATGGTCATCCATAAATGGGTGCTTAGAAATTATTACCGCTTACATACTTGTGCTAGCCATGTATAGGTATATGGCATGTGATAGCTCTAGTCGGTTATATGTAAGGATGAGTGATTGACCAATATGGAATTCATTACTTGGAGAGAACCAGTATAAGATCCTATGCGATCTAAGTTATTCTTTATAAATAAGTACCTGGCCAAGTCAAACTTGACTTAACCAAAAAGAGTTTTTAGTACTAGAAAGCATTTTTATTATAAGTCATGTTTTATTGAGAATTGAACTGAAGATGAGGTCATATGATTGAGGCAATTAGAGTTTGACTGACCATGACTCTAGCCGATGTCGGGATATTCAAATGAAGGGACATTGAGTGCATGGTAATTATGTTCTATGGTTCTTATGAATCTACAGATAGAATTCATTTCTAATTAGGTAGTTATGACATTTATGCTAGGGGTCTCTCACGACTTATGGAAACTAAATGTGATCAATTGGGATTTTCACATTTAGCTAGGAAAGAGTTTCCAATAACATTAAAAGTTATTATTATTTATTTCCATTGACATTTGGACTTGAACCTACTAAGTCACGTACATAAGAGTAGCACCAACAATAATAATTATTAATTTGATTATAATTAAAGTGTTTAATTAATTAATTAAATTAATTGAATTGGATTTTTACTTGTGTTGGGATCTAGCATATCCTAAAATCTAACTCAAAGGTTAGGACTATTAATATTTAATTGAATATTAATTTGGACTTAATTTAATATGTGATATTAAGTTTAAGGAAAAAAATTAATATTTGCCACCTGTACAAGTTTGGATATGGACGATGAGATAGGCTATATACATGTAACTTAATGGATGATGGATGGGCTTAAATAATTAAGTGTATTAGTGAGAAGGCCTTTATTTAAGTGTTAAATAAAGCCCATAAGTCTAATTAGTGGATGTTGTAAAGATGGGTGAATTTAAAAGTTAAATGAGCCAAATTAACTCAAGCCTATTTATTAAAGGAGGTGCTATATAAGCATAAGTATGTGATGCTCATGCTTGCATGGTGGCCACCTAAGCATATGCTTTCCATGAAATGTGATTGCATGAGTGTCACCATGGCAAGGTGTCATAAGCGAGCACCTTTAGTTAGTGGAGAATCTCTACATGCATGAGATTACTTATTTAATGCAAAAGTCAAAAGTAAATGGACAATCTCTACACGCATGAGATGGCTTATTCAATAGTCAAACTTGAGTTAGTGGAGGTTCTCTATACATAGATAATTAGTCTCTCATATATACACTAAGTTAGTGCATATTCTCTACACACTTGACTTACCACTTCCATTAGAGACATTCAAACATAAAAAGAGAAAACAAGAGTGAGTACTTAAGAGTTGAGTCTTCTTCTTTATCTTTCCTCTAAGTGTTGTGAGTGTGTAAGTGAGAGATACAAGATTTTTATTTCTTCATAAGTCCATTATCATCATCCTTGTACAAGAGTTATGCAAGATCAAGCTACATCCATTCAAAGGAGGCAATAAGTCCTATATCATCTAAGCAAGGAGAGGAGCTCTAGAAAGCTTTCGGGTCACCACAAAGAAGTAGCTTGTTGGTAGAGATTCTTTAAAAGCTTGGAGTCATTCTGGTGCCACTTGTGTGTTTCAAGATAAAGGCTTCACACTAAGGGAGCTAGGAGCTTATAGATTTACATCAACCATTTCCTAAAGCTTGTCGAGTGCACTACCAACATTTGGAGTTTGTAAAAGTTACTAAACTCTTAGATGTTGGTCTCTTCTCTTGACATGCTATATGTTTTTTGTTGTTTATGAATTTTTATTTTATGTTTTCTATTAAGCATGAAAGCATTCAATTATGTAAATTACATATGATATGATTTTTTGGCTATTTGGAATTCTTGCTTTTTATGCAAGGGTTGCATGCTTGAGAAATTTTTTAAAATTGACTCTAATCGAATTCATGTTCACACCATGCTTCCAATCATAATCTAGTGTATGCAATCAATTCCTTCAGTTTGCACAAATACTATTATTTTTTCTTGCAATGTTCTTAAAATTTTAAGTACCCATACGTCTAGGAACTTGTTTTAGGTTAGATTTTATGTTTAGGGTGTTTTTAGGTTGAATTTTTATGTTTAAATGAATTTCTCGGTCATGAATGATGAACATCCAATTTTGGCACATGAATAGTCAAATTTAGAACCTGAATAAACAGTTTTCATTATGTTTTTGCATTGTGTTTAAACATGGACAACCAGTTTTGTATGATGAACGACCAGACTAGCTGTTCATCACCCAAAATTAGTTGTTCATTAAATTTTTTTATGAACTTTAGCCTTTTTTAGTGAAGAGTGATTAGGGTTTGACTTTTTAGTTATTCTAATGTTTTAGGTAGACAGTTTTTCTCTGATAAAAAGGTAATGGAAACTTAGGATAAGCTCATGCATGGTATGGAGAACTTTCTGATGTTATACAAGCTCAGATTTTTATGACATGGTTTAATGATTTTCTATTTATTCGTCCTTTTAAATCTAATTAGATAGGAAACTTGGTTGGATATCGAGCTTTGATCGAGAGGTCATAGAATGCCACTCATACTTTTTATTTCAACTTTATTGAGATCACTCTCAATCATGTCAACTTTCATCTCATCACTGGCTTACAATTCACAGAAATGCAAGTACCTTTTGATTGTTGCTTATATTCTCCCTATATGGATGGTGAGAGTAAGAGGTACATCAATCAGTTATTAGGTTGACCTTTTGCTTCACTTAGTTATAAGGTTGGATTATTGATCCACTATTTGAGACTATAAGCAACATATCAAGATTGGGTCCCTTATGATGCAATTGAAGTGGATCAGTTCACCCATTACTTTCTCCTTTTTTTGCTCAATTCTTGCCTCTTTTGTAATATTAAGAGTAGTATAGATTTGTGCTTTTTGCCTATTTTATGAGACTTGGATGTAGCTAGATGTTACCATTGGGGTGGTGATTACTTAGATAAAGTCTATAGAGGTCACACTCATCTCAACAGTTTTTAGAGAGCCTTAGTGGTATGCTCTTTATTTCTTCTTTTATTCTTATCTTTAATGACATTTCTAATTCTCCTTTCTTTTATTCTATACAAATTTGGGCATATAAGTATGGCATCTTCCCTTTACCCTAGATGGAACATGATGATGGTGATGTTCCTAGTATTCCATATGGAGCTTAGTACTTGAATGCACGTAGAAGGACTTCAAAAGACTTAATCAAGCATAAGAACCTTCTGAACAACTTAGGTTTTCATGTGTTAGGGTCATTTTCAAAACCTTAAAAGCCAATGATGAAAAAGTTGAAACATCTCATTATATAATTAATTTAATGAAGAAAATTGGCATTCTAACCACTTCAAAACCAATTGAACCACTAAAACCTTATCTAATCACCGATTACACCATTTTAAGACTTAAACAAACCCTAATCAAACCTTAACCATACCTTTTTAGTGTTGAGAAGGAGATTTAAGAAGAATGATAAGAAAGAAGTCTACCTGAGTCATGTTGTATAAACTAATAATTACAGTCCTAAGTAAAGACTATTTACAATATGTATTCTATAGTTTTCAGTTTGGTTTTTAATTCTTGAAGCTAAGGTTTAACCTTTGGAAGCCTTGAGAACAAAAGTAAAACTTTGATCGATGGGACTTTTCAATGGTCAAATTGAGTACCTAGAATTGAATTTCAGTTTATAACTATCTTCTCAAATTCTAGTGTGTTAGTTTGTCCCATTTAATAAAAAGTCAAATTTTAACCTCTAGTGGTCGAACTGGGCCCCACAACTATCCACCTCACCCATTATTATCCAAAAAAGACACTTATCAAAAAATGTGCTTTCCAAGTTTAAAATATTCCAAATTTGGAATATACTAGGACGTATGTCAAGCTTGTAAAGGAAAGGGATATACTATTACCTAATAAGCTTTTAAAGTCTTAGTTATTTACACTAAATTCCACTAACCTTGATTTCCTATAAATAGAATCTTTAAGAAAAGCTTTTAAGAGGCTTTTACCACTTTTAAAAAATAGAGAAAATTTTAGCACAAAAACCCAAAAAGATACCTAAATTTCTCTAAAAAAAAGCCTTAGAAAATTATGGAAAAATTACAAAAATAAGGGAAATGATGCTAAAATTTCCCTAGATATAATTTCTCTTTATTTTCTTCTCATTTGCTTTAAAAAATACTAATAAAACAATCAAATTCATAACCAAGCTCCTGCAAATCCATTCCTTTCAAACCAAAATCAAAATATATACCCAAACTCACAAAAAACCACAATTAACCATTTAAGCTCAATCTCAATTCTCTTTAATCATGTTGTTATTTTTTGGTAAGTTCTTACCCAAATTCTAAGGCTAAACACTTTCAAAAATATCATGCTCATTGATTCTCATCTTAATTATGGGGTTTGGGGCTTTAAATTTGAGTTTTGAAAGCAAAAACTAACAAATTCATGTTGTTCAAAGATGAATTATAGGATTTGGCTCATGAATAGCCAAAGTAGCTATTCATTCCTTAAATCTGGCTATTGAGGCCTCCAATCTGGTTATACAGGCCCTTAATCCTATTGTTCATCCCTTTTCATCTCAAATGACTATGATAATGGTTTTTAGGGTTCCTACTTGCTTGAGTATGATTCTAACCCTTCCTTAAGACCTTAGGATGATTGAATTGATGTATTTAACTAATTTTTATATTTTAAAATGATTTTACAATAATTTTCTATTATTTCTTTAAACTCATCTTTGAAACCTTTCAAGTGTGATCCTTGTTCTTGCTTTTGAAAGATGATATGATTATATTTTTTAATGTTTTTCTAACTTCTAATTGAATGTTTTGTTCATTATCTATGTGATTTATGATTAATTTTTATGTGAATTCTTGTCTAAAGTCTTATTTAGTGCCTATTGTGCTTATATTCTACTTAATTGTGGTTTAGTATGCTTTGATTGTTGAGTTGCTATTACAGTGACAATGTTTATTCAATTTGTGTTCTAATTTAGGGTTTTGATTGTTTATGAAGCATTTTCATTATTTTTTTTATTATCAACCTTAATTTTTATGTCTTATGATGTTGTTATATTGTGCAAACCTTATGCATTAAATGATTGTCATTGCTATTTTTTATACAAGTATTTTGTTATGTGTTTTATCTTCAATTTTAGAGTCATATAAGTCCTAATTTACATATTTTATATTTTGATTGAGTCAATTTAGGGATTTTCAATTATTATTAATTTGTGTGTCAATATTGCTTCTGATGTAATTTATGCCTATTTTATGTCTCTAGTCTAAAGTTAAGCTTTAATCTTTGTTATGTATAGTGTCTATTTATTAATTCTAAGGCATGTGCTCACCACACTTGCTAGTTGCATAATGTTAGTTGATAATTGATAATTGCACTTTACACTTTACATATGTCCATGATCATTCCTTCAATTGGTATCAAAGCAACTTTTTGCACTTTACATATGCTAAATTGATTGATAATTGCAAGTGTTGTGATTATACTTAATGTTAGTTGCATGTTTTGTGACTTAACATATGTAAACATGGCCTAAATTGTGTGCACAATTGTATGGGGTTGCTACTCTAATGGTCTACCCTCATAACTATGAGGGTGCCTCTTTTTAGCCTTGCCTTATTTATGAAGGAGATGCCACCCTCATAGTCTACCCTCATGGCCATGAGCAAACTGTGAGGGCTGCATTGAACATAAAAACATGAGTTTTTCATGCATTTTTCTTTTGCATTTTCTTTTGCTTGATATACATACAAGGGATGATCATGGACTTAGATTACATACTATGGTATGTAATAATAATTAATTTTTATTTATTATGTAATTAAATGTTAATTACATAGAATTAGGATGTAATATTCACCTTGGTATGCCAAGGATTGAACATAATTCATAAGATTTGTGATATATAACTTGAAGTGTTCAAGATTGGAGATCCTTGGAGATGGTAACAAGGAGCATATTCTAAGAATTAGAATATGTTTAGGTACAAAGTCCATGATCACTCAATATTTGTGCATTCATTTGCATGTTTTAAGTATATATGTGATATGTATGTTGTAACATTCTATATATATGATATATGTATATGATTGGATGCCATGTCATACATGTATGTCATATGTATAATTGGCTAATGTGCAAAGTGAGACCTTAATAAAAGACCCAAAAATCTTACAAACTAAATTTAGGACTTGGCTCTCTATTAGGGCAATAACTTACATGGTTTTAGGATTGTGTGAATCGGCTATGGATACATAGGGGTGTACATAAAGACTTAAGAGATTTATATGGAGTTATTGTTAAGCATGAGATGTTGTGGGTGTATAGATACACTATAGGCTAAGAATGGAAAATAGGAACACCTAAGGTTTGTAGTGTTTAAATCCATACATTTCAATAATCCAATGGCGTAGACCTAACTAATGCCAAAGGCTAAGAATGACAATATGTACCTAAGGCTCATACTATTAGGAGCTGGATTGATAGAATCTCACATGAGATCTGATGGACAAGAGATGTCCACTTAATAATAACTAATATTCTGAGATTGGTAATGTGTACCTGAGGGATATTAATGACTCATTAAGAACTCCACCACCCACTAGTCATTAGGAACTCCATCACCCACTAGAAATCCATCCAATAAGGGATTTCCATTTCCTACTTTAGAAGTACAGGATTCACCAAGTTAGTGGGAGGCCATTATGATTAAAGACCAAATCTAATGGTAGTAATAACAATGTCATATAACTAATTAATCTTGTTACTTTTGTAGTAAATTTAATAATATAAGGTCATTAAAACCACTAAGCATCATTCTTGAAAATCAGACTCACTAGACTAATTTTTATTGATTGGCTATGTAATCGAAAAGTGGTTTTGGCCTCTGAATGCATCTTATATATTTTAGAACAGAGTCTTCGTGGACCCCTTCCACCTAATGCATCTCAAGAGGAACTAATACTTTTGAGAAATGGAAAGATGATGATTTACAAGCATGTTGTCTTAGATGATTTACAAGCATGTTGTCTTACATGGGCTTCCATGAGCAATGAAATCCATAAGCAACATGAGAAGTATAGTAATGCAAAGGAAATCCTACTTCATTTGTAAGAGTTATTTAGTGAACACAGTAGGACCACTAGATATGAGATATCGAAGCAACTTTTCTATGCTAAAATGAAGGAAGGAGAGGATGTTAGAGCTCATGTGAATTCTATAATTCATTCCATTCAAGAACTTGAGAGTCTAGATTGCATGATGGATGCTCAACTCTAAATGGATTTGATCTTATAATCCCTTTTGGAATCATTTGGGCAAACCTTTGCCAATTTCCATATGAACAAAATTAAGTGCACACTTGTAGAATTATTAGAAATGCTAGTCATGGGCCAAAAGGCCATTTATAGTGAAAAGGGGAAGGAAGTTGCTTTACTTGCCTTTTCTAATGGGACTAAGAAGAACAAAGAAAATAAAAAGAAAGCTAAGGGAAGAGTTCCTAGGGCTTCAAGAGGTGTAAGTAAGCATAATGGGAAAAAGATGGTTAAGAACAAAGGCAAAGGAAAGTGTTTCTATTGCCAACAAGAGGAACATTGGAAGAGAAATTGTCCTAGGTTCCTTGAGTGACTAAAGGAAAGGACAATAATGGAGAAGGATCGAGAAAGTGAAAGAAGACTGGGGTCAAATAAGGTTACTTTAAAGCTTGGAGATGGAGCAAATGTTGCTGCCAAAGCTATGGGAACCACCTCTATTGACTTGAATGATCATGTTTTATTATTAAAAAATATTTTATATGTACCTAATGCTTATAAAAATATCATCTCTATTTCTAGTTTGACTAGAAGAGGTTATAAGTTTTTATTTGAAGACATGCATGTACTATCTATTTTGATAATGAGATAGTTGGCATGGGTTATGTATTACATGGTCTCTATTATGTTGATAATAAATCCAATAACAAACAATGTCCAACCAATTTGAATGTTGCGAATACAATGCTAATTAACAATGACTCTAATCCAAAATTTCTATGGCACTTGAGATCAGGTCATATTATGGATGATAGAATCACAAAGTTGGAAAAGTTAAGAATCTTAAGTAATCTTAAATCCTTAAGTAATCCGACTTGTGAATCTTAATGACCCGATCACCATTTGTTGGAAAAATGGAAAGAGCTAAAGAAATTTTAGAAATAATACATAGTGATGTATGTGGGCAATTTAATCAAATGGCAAGAGGTGGGTTCTACTACTTCATTACCTTTATTTATGATTTATTAAGGTATGGATACTTATATTTAGTGAAACATAAAAGTGAATCCTTTGAAAAGTTCAAGGAATTCAAGGTCCAAGTAAAGAACCAAATAGGGAAAAGTATTAAAATCCTACGAATGGATCAGGGAGGTGAATACCTAAGTACCTAGTTCATTGAGTTCCTTAAGGAACATGACATTATTTCATAATTAACTCCATCTGGAACACCTTAACTAATTGGTGTATCCAAAAGGAGGAATCAAACTTTATTAGATATGGTTCAATATATGATGAGCTATATGGATTTTCCTACTTTCCTTTAGGTTTTTACATTAGAAAATGTTGCTTACATTGTAAATCATGTTCCATCTAAGTCTATTTCTACCACACCTTATTAGATACAACATCATAATGCACCAAGTCTTAAACATATTAAGATTTGGGGATGCCCAACTTCTATCAAAAAGCTAAAAATAGACAAATTAGATGCGACGTCAATTCAAGGTAGATTCATAGGATATCCTAAAGATAGTTTAGGTTATTATTTTTATCTTCCTATTGAACAAGTTTGTATTGTACGTAGAGATGACATATTTCTTAAGAAAGAGTTTCTTCAAGAAGGTAGTAAAGGAAGGAAGATAACATTAGAAGAGGAATCTTTAAATGAGGCCAATCAGGTTGATCAAATGGATATCGATCAATCCTAAGAATCTAATCCCACTGAGAGTATCATCATACCAACTCTTAGAAGATCAAGTAGGGTGTCTCATCCACCAGAGAGATACAATATTCTACATGATATGCAAGAGTTCCATACTAATAAAGAAAGCTATCATGATGATGATCCTGCTACATATGAAGAAGCTTTATATGATAAAGATTCTTAAAAATGGCTTGAAGCAATGAAAGCCAAAATGGATTCTATATATGCAAACCAAGTTTGGACACTTGTTGATCCACCTAAAGTTATTATACCTATCATACCTCATATTTGACTATCCCTAAAAAGGTCCAATGATGAAATAAACCTCTGAGATTACTAGAATATGCTCGTTTGTAACACCTCCGAAGTGTGCAACCTTAGAAAACCTAACCAACCCTACCAATGTGAAAAATCAATCATCAAGCCATTAAGTTGTGCTATGACCTTACTAAATATGAATTATTGGAATAATAAAAAGCTTATTCTAAGAATTCCTTTCTCATAACACTCAGCTTATTGGATCAGTGTTCATTTTATTAGATCGAGACCCAACTTTGTAAAAGAAATAGAAATAAATTTTGAAAAAATGGACTTCAAAACATGTCTGGAGGCTCCAAAACCTCTGGAAGTGGTCTCGAAATAGTCCAACACAACCCGAGAATTAATGCGTGTTGCTTAGAAGTGCGCATAAAGCCATAAACACCCTAGGTGTCACATGCTAAAATTAAAGCCAAACTAGACAAAATGAACTTTGGAAACACATCTGGAAGGCTCTAAAACCTCTATAAGTGGTCCTGGAATGTTCTAACACAACTCGATTATCAGTGCGTATCACTCAAAAGTGTGTGTAAACACTCCTAGGTGTCACGTGCTAAAATCAAGGCCAAATTTGACAAAACAAATTTTAGAAATGAGTCCAAAAGGCCTAAAAACCCTATGAACAAACCTCTGAGAAGCCTGTGTAAGCCCTGAATGGATTGCATAACACATGAAAGTGCGCATTACCATGCAAGAGCACATGTGGCCATGCACCAGCGTGTGATCACGCTCCAAGCGCATGTGACCATGCACTCCGTCCCAAGGACACACAAGTGACCACACCTATACCCCTTATTCCACACATTATTCACTATAAATAGACACCTCCACACCCCATTTTGAGGGGGGGAGCAAGTGGAAACACACACACACTCAAAAATCTATCTAATCGAAGGTGCTTGAAACCCCTTTCCAAATAATTTTTGCTCTCCTATTGCCTTTTTCTTTGGTGATTAGATCTATTTTCCACCAAACCAAGCCTTACTTTTGTTAAAGCACGCTTCAAAGGTATACAAACTAGCATCATTTTGTTGTTATTTTGAACCTCTCGATAAGGAAAGCTTAATACTCCCTCGAAGCTAAAGCTTCAAAACACACACAAGCTTAATCGAGTCTGAGGACCACACAATCATTTTGGCATTTTATTTTATCATATTGCATTTTATTTTATTATTGCTAACATTTGGGAATATTGTTGTGCTTGTGTGATGAGACTGGCAATTTTTCATGCTACATAAATAATTTATGCTTTATTATGCTCATTTCATTTCATCATTTGTATCCTCTAGTTCTGAAACATGAAATCATAATGTAAATATCAATAATGTGAAAAGCTCATATCCCAAAATAGAGTCATCATGTTTCCAGTCCAGTGATGTCATCATGTTTCCGGCCTAGTGATGACATCATGCATCCCCTATATTATCATCATATATCATTATAACATAAATAATCACTATGAACATGCATGATCATCTACATTTTGCTTACTCTTTAAAGTGGTTGAATGTCCATTACTTATCTCATTGTTCATGTGATCAAACAAGCTATGTGAATGGTCATATTTACCTTACAAATTCATCATATCTAAATTAGATTTACTTTTCCATAATCTCATTTTCTTCCTTTTATTTGTATTTTATTAGGAAAGTGACATAATAATAATATCTTCAGCTTTATCTTCCTCTATATGGTGAATTGTGTGAATGTTATACAAACTGCCATTACCAAAACTAAGGTGTTACGGTAGCTATACATCAAACATCACATAATGAGAAATAGTCAAAAAGTATATGTGATCCCCCAAACCTGAAAATCTCTATTAGGGGAAATGCTCGTTGAGTGACCTGACGTTGCCCCTTTTCTTTTCCTGATTTTCTAAAAATCGAGTGGTGACTCCATAAAATAAAAAAAGCATCTCATTCCTCATGAGACCAATTATTTGTCCCTATTCAGTAAAGTTTCCATATCCCTCAAAAATAAAAAGACCTTTACGAAACCAATTCGCCTTAAAACCTAAAACAAGAACACTAAAAAACTGGTTGCTCACAGTGGCGACTCCACTATGGACTTCTAAGTAAGAGAGATCAACTTGAAAATGACTATTTCACATTATGCAAAGCTTAATTGTATAGAGCCCCTTACCATTACATTTTCATTATACATCACATGGGCACCATTGGACCCTAAAAGCCTTGATAATACCAAATGACATTGCCACCATGATTCCACTTGAGTCATGGGGCAAAAACGATATGGTATTATCACCTTTGGTCTTTACTCATGCATTTGCCGGACTCATCTAACCAGAGTTTATAACCCAAGTCCTAAAGGGCGGCGACCAAGTTATCAAAAGAATGATAAACTCACTATTTGGAGTCCATAACCTAGTCATATGGGGGTATTCTCGCTAAAGGAACCCTTAGCCTTGCACCCTGGCTCAACTTATATAGATAAACCAGCACTAACATCCACTAGGATTCCACCAAGTTGCGCATGCTATCCATGTCCTAACACTGTCTGCTTGACCTGATATTCATAAAATTGTTTATCATCAAATGACATCATAATGTCAGTTTTTATAGAATATTCATGCTCATGACCATGTGATTCTCATCTACTTTGTGCGAGCCCAAAGTATGGGGAATGATAAGGATCATGTACCTCAACTTGAATACTTTAGGTAAACTAATAAATAATGGCATCCCTCAATGATGGAACCTATAAGACGTCATCTATTTATCCTTATCAAATCAAATGAATAGGTTAGGAATCCAACTAAATTATGGACCTTTATGTTAGTAAAATCAAACTATAAACTATCGAATGATACTTTCATGACTCTCAGTAAACATATTGAATATTGATATAGGGTAAGAACTTGGGCTCCCTCTAAATGAAATTGATCCTATGCATATGGGTGCATGTGGGCTCTGGACATCATTTGAAGCCTGATGATTGACCTTTATATCAAAATCATATGGTTACCTTAAGAACATTTTAGTATCGTTCCTCAGTTTACCCTTCGGTTCTGATCAACATAAATCAAAATAGCCTAGTTCCAAGAGCAAAACCATAGTCCCTTGGTAACTAAAGGTTTAAAACCTAACTAGGAAAGGGACTGAATAACCTCATGGAGAGATAAGGTTAGAAGCGAGAGCTTGCTTATGATTGGTTTGTTCACTGTGCAAGAAAAACTAATTAACCTTAATCATTCATACATAACATACATGTAAATAAGCATGTACTAACCACTATTTCTTACAAGAATAATCATCTTTCATCATATGATTTTTCATCCACTCCATGCATACATGCTCACCCTTTTCTTTTATAGGCATATGTCATGTACTATTCATTTAGCTAACCTTAATAAATGATCAGGAATACAACATGAGTGATCATGAAGCTGAATCTTCCTATCAAAGCAATGGAAAAATTAGAGCTAGGATCTAAGACTTGCTTGAAGATGGCATCATGGTTGAAAATCCCCAAACCCAAACTAGCATCACTAGACATTTCCTCTATAACATTGATAAGGCTGAATGGAAGAGCTTGCAACCATACATAATACTATGTATTAAGACATTCCAATACGTGTACCGTGACTATGAACTCTTAAATGTTATTGTGTCATTCTGGGACCCTCAAGAGCATGTATTCCAATTCACACCATAGAACTATGCCCATTGTATGAGAAATTCAGTGCCATATAGCAGGGCGAACCCCCACTAAGACTAAAGAAGTAGTATTTACTAACCAAGATATCAAATACCCAGGACTTGGGGTTGTTTCTCTTAATCTAAGCTCACAAAAGCTTGATGAACTAGTCACCAAGTGCAAATGACTTATTCTTATACAAGTCCTAACTACTTGCATCACTACGAAGACTAGTACCTTAATCCAAGCACGCCTCATTGCATGTTACCTCTTTATGCAATATTTCACCATTTCAAATGATGGGCTAAGAATTACAGGATACTCTAAGTCATTGAAGGAAAATAATGTGGAATGACTCCCTTCCCATTGATTTTAGTAGAGACTATTCAAGGTTTAGATGACCTTAAAAATGGGAAAAGTCTAAACTTCACTAGAAGTCCCTTATTACTTCAAATATGGTTGCAAGAAAAGCTAAGCCTACTCGACAAACCTGCAGATAACTAGATGAGATACCAACCTAGGAATCTCTTAGAGAGACACTGCAAGAATGTTCACGGATGCTCAGCTTATATCACAACCCAAGAATGGATCGAATGCATGATGGATATGCTAGAATAGCAAGTGAGATGGATGTGTCCATAGTGGAAGCTAGAATATATGACTCTCTATACATATGTCTTAGGATTCAAGTCATGCACCCACTACCATTCAGTACTAGTGAAGAGATAGTTCGATGAGAAACAACACGTACCTTTTGAGCTTGCATTTTTCTATAGCGATAGGGTACAACAAAGGTTTGTGGATCACTTTAAAATGACATAAGGGAAGAGAATCATCCACCATTTCATTGCCAATAGTGGGGACAATATTACTAATAAGACATACAAATAGTGGGTGATCCAAAGATAAGCAACTGATCTAGAGAAAGTTTCACTTCCTTAATTCGTGCTCTTTTTCTTTGATGATGTAATGAACTCTAAAGTTAATGCAATGAAATTAGATTTTGCTTATTTGTTTAATGCCTTTCCTGATGGTAGTGTGCATTACATTGATAAAAACATTAGCATATTTGACATTCATTCCATATGCACTGAATCATTTAACATTAGCATAGAATCTAAACCACGCATTCTATAAATTTCAAAAGATGTTACCCTGAAGAGAGGAGAGAAATTGAAAAAATATTAATAAAATATTCAAAAGTATTTTCCTGGATGTATGACGATATGCTTCGTATTGAAAAAGACATTACTCAATACTTCATTCCTACCAAAGATGGGCACAAACTGATAAAGCAGAAATTAAGAAGACTTATATCATAATGGGCCCAACTAGTGAAAAAAGACATCAAAAAGCATATCAAAGCAAAATTCCTAGAGGCAGTAGACTATCTGGAATGGTTAGGAAATGTGGTGTCAGTACCAAAAAAAGACAAAAGGGTTAGAATCTACATCTATTACAAAGATTTGAACAAGGCATGCCCAAAAGATGATTTCCCACAACCTCACATAGATATACGGGTTGACAATGTCGTCACATGTACAATGTACTCCTTCATGGATGGATTCTCTTGGTACAATTAGATCCTAATGGTCATTATTGATAAAGCAAAGATAGCTTTCATAACCAAATAGGGTACTTATTGTTATAGAGTAATTCCCTTCGGACTGAAGAATGCAGGGGCAACCAACCAAAGAATGGCAACTGTAATGTTCCATGACATGATACATAAAGAAGTAGAGGTATACATCAATGACATGATGGTCAAGTCAAAAACCATGGAAGAACACCCATCAGACCTTGAAAAATTCCTCAAAAGAGTAAAAAGTACAGTCTTAGGCTTAATTTGAATAAATGCACATTCAGGATCACTTCAGGAAAGATGTTAAGGTATATTGTTAGTTAGAATTGGATTGAAATGGATCCAGACAAAGCAAAAGCAGTTAAAGAGATGCCAGTGCCAAGAATAGAGAAAGAAATCAGAGGGTTTCTAGCAAAACTACAATTCATAAGCATATTCATCGACAAGTTGATAGCAGTGTGTGAACCAATCTTTAAGCTACTAAAAAAAGATCAGCTAGTTGAATGGAACAAACAGTGTTATCTATCATTCAACAAGATTAGGAACTACCTAGCCAACCCATCGGTTCTAAGACCACCTAAACCAAGGATACCTTTAACCTTATATCTAGCCATTGAAGGAAATGTAATTAGTGCAATGTTAGCCCAAAAGGGAGAAACGAAAGCAACACATGCGGTCTACCACTTAAGCAAGAAGATGCTACCATATTAGGAGAAGTACACCTAAGTTAAACAGATATGTCTGGCAATGGCATGGGCAATAAAGAAACTCAAACACTACTTTTAGTCCTATAAAATTTAGACTGTGTCTAAAATGGACCAAATGAAGTACCTTTATGAAGCTCCCTCTCTAGTGGGAAAACTTGTCAAGGGGCCGTGCTGCTAACAGAATTCAATGTGCAGTATCTAACTAAGAAGGTAGTAAAAGGAAGAGCAATGGTTGAGTTTCTAACTCTCAACCCCATCCTGAACTCAGAAGAAATCCAACTAGACTTCCCAGATGACCTTAGTTCAACCATCAAAATCCAAGGATGGCGCATGTACTTTGATGGAGCAGTCAATCAATTTGGTGCAAGAGTCAGTGTCATATTACAATCCCTAGAAGGTGAAGTGATACCAATGGCCCAAAAGCTCAAAGTTAGCGTCATAAATAATGAAGTAGAATATGAGGCATGCACACTCAGAATATAAGCACTAATATCCCTAGATGTTACAAAAGTCAAAATCTTTGGAGATTCCATGCTAGTAATCAATCATGACACAAAAGAGTGGGAATTGAAAGAGCAACACTTAAAGCCTTACCTGAATCACTTGAGGCTACTTACCATGTCCTTCCAAAAATGTAGATTCATTCATCTCCCCAGGAATCACAATCAGATGGCAAATGCAGTTGCTTCCTTAGCATCAGTGTGGGAAGGACCATCCAAAATGCCCATAAAGCCTTTAATCCTACGCAAATAGAGATAACCTTGTCACAAGAACTGAACAATAACGAAGATAGAAATAGCTAAAAAACCTTAGTTCTATGACATACAGAGATATCTAAAGGAATGAGCCTAACCTAATCAAGTAGATGAAAGAGATAAAGTAGTCATTCAGCGATTAGCATCAAAATTCACATCGCACCAGGGTGGTACAAACCCTACCTATAATAGAGATAGAACATGCATCCAATTTTGAATATTAGCCCAAGGATCATCAAGGATAGTTGTGTTGATGGAGCTAAACCCCTTGCTTATTAAATTGAAGCAAGATACTTAGCTATTATAAGATGAACAATCACATAATTCTAAGTCTAATCTAACTTAGCAATTGTAATGAAAGGTAGAAGTGAAACAATTCAAGTAAACTTGCAAAGTTTCAAAAGAACAAAGTTTAAGGAAAAACCTCACTTTTAATATTTCAATGCTTTTTAATTCATATGTCATAGGGTTAGCCCTTATATAGGCATGTAAACAACCTAATCCTTGAAGGAAAAGGTTCTATTCCTTATTCCCAAAGATGCCTATATAGGAAAGTCCTTAATTAAGGAGATTTCCTTCAAAATAGGACAACTAATGACAACTCATCTTTGAAAAGTCAAAATTGACAACTCATTACAATTCATGACAACTAAGCAAAATTGGCAACTCATGACAACTAAGAATTGAAGCATGCCATGTCATATGTTGACCATTGACCCTTGACTTTGACTTATTGACTATTTGACTTTGACTTTGACTTATTGACTTTGACTTGGAATATTCTTGAATCTTCTCACATCTTCTAGAATCTTCTTGAATCTTCCTTATTGACTCCAAAATAGGAAAATGACTCAAAATTTGTCCATATCAAGCTAATTAATTTCATAATAGGAAATTAAGCTAATTAGCATGAATTCTTCATATTCATGTACTTTTAATCCCTTTTAGGGTTCATATTATAGGGTGTGCTATATAAAAGAACGTAGGATGGTTTACAACTTCAATGTCTAGATGAAACTGAGGTTGCAAGAGAAATAGAAGAAGAACACAAGGGTATTTATGGTCTGTATATGAATGGATCAATGCTAGCTAAGAAACTAATTAGACAAGGGTTCTTTTGGATAATGATAATGGAAGAGTATATCAAATTTGTAAAGAAATGCCATAAGTGTCAGATCCACGGGAATGTTAGCCACCTTCCCCCAATAGAATTACATCACATCTCCTCTCCATGGCCCTTCTCAATATGGGGACTAGACATAATTAGGAAAATCCACCTAACAACCTTGAATGAACATAGGTTCATCTTAGTGGTAGTGGATTACTTCATAAAGTGGGTAGAAGCATAATCATTCACAAGGAGAGAAGCTAAGTAAGTGGCCAAATTCATCAAAAGAAATTTGTTCTGTCGATATGGGATACCCCATCACATCATCTTTGGCAATGGTGTCTAATTCCAAGGGTAAGTTAGAGAGCTGTGAAGGAGTGACAAGGTGGAACATCATAAATCTTCTCCTTACTGACCACAAGCAAATAGGGCCATTGAAGCTGCAAACAAAAGCATTAAGAAGACCTTGTCAAAAATGACTCACACTTATCGAGCTTGGGCAGATAGATTGCTATATGCATTATAGGGGTACCAAACAACAATTAGGACTTCAACCGAAGCAACTCCTTTCTCATTAGTATATGGATTAGAAGTAATGCTTCTAGTTGAAATAGAAATCAAGTCTCTTCAGGTAGCAATCGAATTTGAGCTGCATAAGTACAATGGGCTCAATAGAGGCATGATAATCTCACCCTCTTGGACAATCGAAGGCTTAAGGCTCTATACCACACACAATTGTATCAAGCTCAGCTAGCCAAAATCTTCAACAAGAAAGTTAAACACAATAGTGTGAAAGTAGGAGACTGGGTGTTAAAGCAAATGAGGTAGACCATTCTAGACCTGAGAGGGAAATTCAAACCATACTGGGAAGGCCTATACTTGTTCAAACATGTCTTATAAAAAAGGGGCAGTCAAGCTAATGAATTTCGAAGGCAATGAATTCTTTGAACCTATGAATACAAATCGCTTGAAAAAAAATCTGTAGGCATAAAAAAAAACCCGCTAAGTTAAAAACCTAAAAATGGTAGCTCAAGTAAAATTTAGGCACCTCTCGCTAGGTTGAAAACCCTGCATGAGCGACATAGGCAAAAGTTAGGGAAAGAGAGAAAATACTTAACTAGAAAAGCTGAGAAGGCTAGTTAAGGACATAGGTAACCTCCAGTTCAAAATTTGTATGAATGCACCTGTGCTTTTCTTAAAAGACGTCAATAAAATAAGAATGATTGCTGATTTATGAAAAATGTCTTTGAAAAATGCAACACATTTTATCATCATGAATTGCATCAAGCATGCTTTGCATTTTATTTTATTACATGACCACAATTCTTAACTCTCTCTTTGAGTTAGCCACTACCGTCAAAGCTTTAAAAAATCTCATCTAGGTATAAAGAGCTTTGAGAGGAGACACCCTAGGCAAAAAAAGGAAGAAAAAGAAAACTCAGCTAAGTGTGAAAAGCCCTGAAAGGAAATGCCTTAGGCAAAAAAGGGAAAAATAAAAGAGATAGGCAAGAGCAATGGCAAACATCATTAATGATACACAGAAAGAAGCATATAAAGTCATCATTATACAAGTATCACACAGCACATGCGGGAAAAATGCTCAGATACAACACCGAAAGTCCATAAGCTCGAGAAGATGATACAACAAAGCAAACCACTGGCCAAAAGTCCTACATCTAGCTCCTAAAACAACTACATCTGCCTTGGCTACCATCAGAAGCAAGCACCAATCCTACTCAAGCATCTCCCTTATATGATCTGGGCTTATCATTATTCATCATAAAGGATGATATTCATGACTCTAACTCACCAATATGATCATGATAAGCCATGTGCTCCTACTCCCATTTCACGACTAGCGTGATGGTATTCAGCCTATATGACATATTGCATATTATTGTGCATAAAATAAATAGATACAATAAAGAAGGCACACCCTCTGAGTGGTCTCAAACTCCAAAAAATGTTGCTGCACACTCCTTGCAATGGTATACCAGTACTGAACAGAGGAGATAGGAATCTATAAAAGTAAGCAAATAAGTCAATTACCACTCACCAAATAAATGAAACAAAGGCAAAACAAGTGAAATAAAACATGAACATAAGCAGCATCAGGAGGAGCAACACCCAACTGAGGAAAGCCAAGGAAAGGCCAATCAAAATGCACTACTCTAGCAAAGATATTAATCTTAAGCAAAGCCAAGGATGGCTGAACTGTCAAGTCCCCAAGAATAGTACTACCAGAAGCCACACAGCTAGAATAGGCAATCACCTCAGTACAAAATTTGCCCTCATTATCCTCAAAATGGGATCCAGATCTCTTCCGATGAGATCCATACCAGTATATATAAGCGCTTATAACTCATGTCAATTATAGTTTATTACTAACAAATTTTGTTACATACTTGTACAAAACAGGAATAAAAACCTATCAGATCAAAGGAAGCAACTCTCGACGATCCGCATGATGGCCCGGTCCTTGAATATGAAGGATGAGACACATCTACTTGAGGAGGTGGAGGTGGAGGTAGAGGAAAAGTGCCACTAGCCACATCATCAATCAACTAAGGGATCAACATATCCGTATAAGGCAAGCTCGCACTCTCTAAGAGACTCTCAGAGGAACATCCCATCATGGTAGCAGCAAACTCATCACCACTAAGCTCATGGCCCCTGAACATGTCACTAGGGGGAGGAATAGGGACTCTCCTTATAAATGGACCATCCTGCCAATGATGGACTCACTTTCTCAAATACCACACTCTACCAATAAAGTTGGAAAGTAACACTCTTCTCTCCATTAGCTGCCATTCAATCACCATCTCTGCTAACCAATATGACCTTACCACCCACTAGTGAAGGAAGATCAGCTCAAAAGGCAAGAATAAACAAAATAATCTCTAAAAGAGAAACAACCAACATAGCAGGAGTTAGACATACCTTATTAGGGGATAGCTCGAACATATAGTCCCGAGCCAATGCCTAATCCTCAATCAAATTAGTTGTCCTCCTGATCTAGCAAGAATAATGACAAAAGCCATCCTCTAGGAAATGCTTGACAAATGAATGAGGGAGAACCCTAAACTCATAAGCCCAGATCTATCAAAACCAGGAAGTCAGAAATAACAAACTAAAAACAAAGAGCAAAAAGAATAGAGATGAGAACTCCTACTCACATCCAGCATGAACAAGAATCCATAGATCTTTATGCCACCTCGACAAGCTGCATCAATGCCCGAGTACATATGGGCAAAAGCAGCATTACCCTAGTAATACCTTAACAAGCCATCTAGATCCCTTAGAACAGGTAGCAATCGTAGACTACTCATACCTGAAGGGTTCAGGAAGATGATAGCACTCAACAAGTAGAATAGAAAGCAGCGAGACAACTGCTCTACTAAAATAAGACCATCATCGTACATCATCTGCACGAAAGAGACAAACTCAATGTAACAAGTGAGGTATGGGCAACTAGACTTCATAAGAGTGGCCACCCCAAGCAACTCCATGGTAAGGTGCCTCCTCACCACTACAGAAGAGTACTCCTCCACACTAAAGGGCATGGGCTCTTTAGAAATTCTTAAGCCCATAATAGCAATAAAGTCCAAAGAAGTGATGGTCATCTTCCCAATAGGTAGATGGAAAGTATGCGTTGTGTCCATCCATCACTCTACTAGTGCATACATAGCAATCTGACTCGACACATACGAGTCATAAGATAAAGCAACAATAACCCCATCAAAGCCCTTCCCAGCAATCATCTGTTTCACACATAATGGAAGACCTTAATGATATATGCTAACCCTATTGAAACTACTAGGAAACACAATAATTGACCTACGAGGCTACAAATAATAGGTACATTATTAAACATTTGCACAATTAAAAAATACTAACACATCCTTTCTTTTCTTTTTCTATTTAATAAGATCAATAACAAAACTAAAAAGAAAAGCATCATGGCAAGCACTAACAGACATCATAATAAGAAAATAAAGCAAGAGCTATTAGCAATCATAATAAATCTATGACTTAATAGACAAATACAACAAGTACTATAGAGCTATAGCTATAACAACCTCATACAGCAAAATAAACAATAAGGCAGCTAATTAATAAGCTTTAGAAGGACTTACTTGGCAATGATGATGAGCCCAAACATGAGTCTCCAGACTATAAACCACAGGAATCGAGTCTCCTCGAGAAAGCCTAGACAACTGAGGACTTTGAGTGCCAAACGAACCATTAGTACTAGTCCCTGTAGTGGAAGTCCTTACTTTAGTGGCCTCAGTGAAGTTACCCTCCTCATCCAAAAATATATCCTCCAGACCCTCTAGAATGTTGAGGAACTCCATCTTTTGCAAAAAAAAAATACGTAAGTAAAAATAGAGTAAAAAGCACCTGAAACATAAAAAGAGTTGGAAAACACTCAAAGAATACTAGAAGAAGCCTCCCTAGACCTCCAAAACACTCATTTAAATAGGCATGGAGAGGGGAAGGTACGTGGCCACCCATGTGCCCCCCACGCACAGCCACAGGCACGTCTCCCCTCCACGCGGTCCTATACCATTGTACATATAATCTGAGACTTTTTACACTTATTTCTCTAGTCCTAAACCTCTATTTGGACATAAGACATGCACTGAACTCACACAAAAGTACACTGATAAGGACTACATCTGTCTAAATACAGTACATGTGGCCTCACCACTTTTAAAAAAACTCAACACCTCTTGAAAGAAGAAAAATAGGGAAGAATCATCGAAAGGATACCCTGCTCGAATTCATCAAAATAACATCTGCAACACAATAACTAATGACATCATCACTATTACATCATCACCGCATCATAATCGACTAAGACTAAAAGAGGACACATTACATCAATTATAATGATTATAATAATTTGTTTACTTAACACCAAAAGAGGTTATAGTGGCATGATTCTATTCACCTGACACCTGAAGAGGTTATAGTGGCATGATTATATTGACTTGACATCGAAAAAGGTTATAGTGGCATGTTCTATTTGCCTGACACCTGAAGAGGTTATAGTGGCGTGATTTTGTTCACTTAACACCTAAAGAGGTTATAGTGGCATGATTCTGTTCTCTTGACACCGGAAGAGGTTATAGTTGCATGATTTTGTTCACCTGACACCTGAAGAGGTTATAGTGGTATGATTCTATTCACCTGACACTTGAAGAGGTTATAGTGGTATGATTATGTTCACCTAACACTTGAAGAGGTTATAATGGTATAATTATATTTGCTTAACACCTGAAGAGGTTATAGTGGCATGATTCTGTTAGCCTGACACTAGAAGAGGTTATAGTGGCATAATTCTATTTGTCTAACACCGAAAGAGCTTATAGTGGCATGATTCTATTTGCCTAACACCAAAAGAGGCTATAGTGGCATGATTCTATTCATCTGACATCTAAAGATGTTATAGTGGCATGATTTTGTTCCCCTAACACCTGAAGAGGTTATAGTGGCATGATTTTGTTCGCCTGACACTTGAAGAGGTTATAGTGGCATGATTCTATTCACCTGACACTTGAAGAGGTTATAATGGCATGATTCTATTTGCTTAACACTTGAAGAGGTTATAGTGGCATAATTTTGCTCGCCAGACACTTAAAGAAGTTATAGTGACAACATCTGTCTATTCGCTTGACACCTAAAAGGTTATAATAGTAGTATCCCAATGATCAAATCACAATAATGCAGCACTCAAGTAAGTACATGTCTCTTCAAAAAATGATTTTTTGCATCTTTGCTTTTGCTTCACATATATTAACACGCTATCCAACACGCGTGAAGTCAGGGGCAACTGTCATACCTCAAATTTGACTATCCCAAAAAGGTCCAATGATGAAATGAACCTCTGACATAACTCGAGTATGCTCGTTCATAACACCTTTAAAGTGTGCAACCTTAGAAAACCTAACTGACCCCACTAGTGTGCAAAATCAATCATTGAGCCATTAAGTTATGCTCTAATCTTACAAAATATGAATTATCAGAACAATGAGAAGCTTATTTAGAGAATTCCTTTCTTGAAATGCTCAGCTTATTGGACTGGTATTCATTTCGTTAGACTAGGACCCAACTTCGTGAAAAAAAATAGAAATTGACTTTGATAGAACAAACTTTGAAAACACATATGGAGGGCTCCAAAACCTCTGGAAGTGGTCCTGGAATGGTCCAACACAACCCAAGAATTGGCGTGTGTCACTTAGAAGTGCGCGTAAAGCCATAAACACCCCTAGGTGTCACGCGTTAAAATTGAAGCCAAACTAGACAAAATGAACTTTGGAAACACATTTAAAAGGCTCCAAAACCTTCATAAGTGGTCCCAGAATGTTCCAACACAACCCGAGGATTAGCATGTATTACTCATAAGTGTGTGTGAACACCCTTAGGTGTCATAATTTGACAAAATGGACTTCAGAAACGCATTTAGAAGGCCCAAAAAACTTGGGAACCAAGCTTAAAAAAGCCTATCTAAGCCTTGAATGGAGTGTGTAATGTGCGAAAGTGCACGTAATTGCACAAGCAGACGTGGCCACGCATTGGCGCGCCACATCCGTCCTAGGGACACATGCATTACCATGCCTAAACCCCCCTATTCCACACATTTTTCACCCCCACACCATTTTGAGGGGGAGCAAGTGGAAACACACACATACTCAAAAATCTATCCAATCAAAGGTGCTAGAAACTCCTTTATAGATAATTTTTACTCTCCCACTACCTTTTTCTTAAGTAATTAGATCTTTTTTCCACCAAACCAAGCCTCACCTTTGTCAAAGCATACTTCAAAGGTACATAAACTAGCATCATTCTATTTTCATTTTGAACCTCTTAATAAGGAAAGCTTAATAATTCCTTGAAGCTAAAGCTTCAAAACCCACACAAGCTTAGTAGAGTATGAGGACCATTCAATCATTTTAGCACATTTATTTTATCACATTGCATTTTATTTTATTGTCGCCAACATTTGGGAATATTGTTGTGCTTGTGTGATGAGACTTGCATTTTTGCATGCTATACGAATATTCTATACTTTATTATGCTCATTCCATATCATCATTCTATATCCTATAGTTTTGAAACATGAAATCACATTATAAATATCAATAATGTGAAACTTTCATATCCCGAAATAGAGTCATCATGTTTTCGATCTGGTGGTGATGTCATGCATCCCCTATGTTATCATCATAGCATAAATAGTCACAGCAAACATGCATGATCATCTACATTTTGCTTACTTATCAAGTGATTCAGTGTCCATTGCTTATCCCATTATTCATGTGATCGAGCAAGCTATATGAATGGTTATATTTACCTTGAAAATTCATCATATCTAAATTAGATTTACTTTTCTGCAATCTTTTTTTCCTTCTATACATATTTTATTAAGAAAGCGATGTAATAGTAATATCTTCAGCTTTATCTTCCACTATCTGATGAATTTTGTGACTGCTATACAAACTGCCATTACCGAAACTAAGGTGTTGCAATAGCTATACATCAGACATCATATAATAAGAAATAGTCAAAAATTACATGCGACCCCCCAAACCCAAAAATCTATGCTAGGGGCAATACTCGTTGAGTGACCCAATATTGTCCCTTTTCTTTTCTTGTTTTTCTAAAAATTGGGCGATGACTCCATAAAATCAAAAAAGTATATTGTTCCTCCCGAGACCAATCATTTGTCCCTATTTGATAAAGTTGTAATATCCCTAAAAAATAAAAAGATCCTTACGAAACCAATTCACCTCAAAACATAAAATAGGAACATTAAAAAAAAGGTCGCTCACAGTACCTATAGGTTATAAATAGGTCTTCAAGAGAAAGATTGGTGCAAATGGAAAGGTTGATACCTATAAAGTAGGGCTTGTAGTAAAAGGGTTTTGCCAAAGACAAAGGGTTAACTATGAGGAAACCTTCTTACTAATAGCCATGCTTAAATCCATTCAAATACTTCTCATCATAGCTACACACTATGATTATAAAATTTGGAAAATGGATGTCAAAATAGCTTTTCTCAATGGTTATGTTAAGGATGAGATTTATATGGAACAACCTAAAGGTTTTGAATTAGAGGAAGGTTCCAAAGTATGCAAGCTTAATAGATCTATTTATTGTTTAAAGCAAGCTTTAAGGATTTGGAATCATCATTTTGATGAGGCCATTAGATCTTTTGGTTTTATAAAAAATGAAGAGGAGCCTTATGTGTATAAGAAGGTTAGTGGGAGCTAACTCACTTTCCTAGTTCTATATTTTAACGATATTTTTTTGATTGGGAATAATGTTGGCATGCTTACAAATATGAAACTATGGTTGAGTAAAACTTTCTCTATAAAAGACTTATGGGAAGCTGCCTATATTATTAGCATTCGAGTCTATAAAGATGATCAAGAAGAATAATAGGTTTATCCCAAAGTCTTTAATTGGAAAAAGTGTTAAAGAGGTTCAACATGCTTGATTCCAAGAGAGAATTATTACCATTTAGGCATGGTATCCATTTATCCAAGGGTATGTCACCTAAAACACCTAAGGAAATGGAACAAATGGCCAAAGTTTCTTATGCTTTAACTATAGGAAGCTTGATGTATGCTATGTTATGTACTAGGCCTGATATTGCCTATGTTGTTAATGTGACTAGCAAGTTTCAATCCAATCTAGGTTTAGAACATTGGATAGCTGTTAAGGCAATCTTTAAGTACTTAAGAAGGACTAAAGATTTGGTCTTAACCTATAAGGGAGGTGACCTAAAAATAAATGGTTTCACATATTCTAATTTTCAATCAGATATGGATGACAGAAAGTCTATCTCTGGGTTTGTTTTCACTTGTAATGAAGGTGCAATAAGTTGGAAGAGTTGCAAGCAAAGTTTCACTACTAATTCCACTACAGAAGCCGAGTATATAACTGCATCAGATGCTACTAAAGAAGCTACTAAACTTGGAGTTATTCCTTCCATTGAATCCTTAATTCCTCTCTATAGTGATGACAATGGAGCCATTGCTTTGGCAATGGAAATGATGTCTCACTAAAAGTCTAAACACATAGAAAGGCATTTCCATATTATTAAGGAGCTTATTGGAAAAGGCGATATTGACGTGCAAAAGGTATCTTCAGTTGATAATGTCACTAATTAACTTACTATATCACTAACCCAACTATAGCTAGATCGACATTTTAAGAATATGGGTCTAAAATACTATAGTGATTGGCTCTAGTGCAAGTAGAAGACATGATACCACTTGAAAGGAATTAGTTATACAACTTTAAAGTGTGGTAAGTACAAGCCTAATTAGGGTGAAATTTCAAATTTTTCACTTGCATAACCCCTCATTATATAAAGAATTCCATTCCTAATGATCCATTTTGCATTTTACACATAAATAAATAACACAACAATATGTATAAGCAATAACCTAGGGATTCTAAGTTTGAGAAAACTTACCAACTCTTACGTTTAATGTATACCACAATAGTTAATCTACAAGCTATGGATACTTTAGGTTCAACTCTCAAATCAAATACTCTAGCATCCTAAATGTTAGGCTCTAGCTTAAAACACTAAAGCTCCACTAAATCACCTCTTGCTTATATTAGATAAGTTGTAAGTAGCATCTCTAATGACACTTATAAAACTTGCACTAATTTAATCTCCTTGTAAGAATACTTAAGGTTTATTTTGTGTAGATGTTGTTCTCTATTTCAATGTGTGTCTCTACACTTTTCCTTACCTTAGAAACATATCTTAAGCTATGTATATATATTTAGAGAAAGCAAGCACCTTATCACTTTATCACTTACAATATAACTTGTCATAATAATTATACAAGTTATATAAGTGATTAAGTAGTGTACAAAGAAGTGTGTAGAGCATTGAATACATCTCATGTATTATGTATACATACATTCTCTACATATAACCATGTAACTTTATCCTTATCTTGCCATGGTCAATAATATACACTTAAGAGATAATGTATGCCTAACAAGAAAAATTTGACCATATCATCTTTACGTGGACTTGGGCTTTACAATTAGGCCAACGCTTGGCCCAAACCCAATCCATCAATCAAATGAGCCTAAATAAGGTTTATAGAACTTCTCAACATCTTGGACTAATCTTTGGTCCAAAACTCTTTTAGATCTAGGCCCAAACAACTTGGACCATTAATCCAAGTCCAAATAGAAACAACATATATTAATAATTTAATACTTTAATTAATATCCCATATTAATTAAGTATTAATTAATAATTAAACCTTTACTTGAATTAGATTTCATGATATGCTAAAATCATTACTTAAAGCATAAATCTAAATCCATTAATCTTAAATAATTGATTAAACACTTCAATTAATAATTAGATTAGTATTGATGGTGATTTTGTAAAAATCTTTTAAGTGTGACCTACTAGGTTCATGTCTAATTGGCAAAGAGAAGATAATATCGACACTTGATATTATTTAAAACTTCTTTCAAATCTAAATATGAAAATCCAAATTATTCACATTTATTTCTCATAAGTTATGAGTGACCCCTAGCATTAATATCATAACTACCCAATTAAAAATTAATGCATGTATTGATTCACACAAAACCTTTAGTCATAATTACTATGCACTAAAATCCCTTTAATAGAAGATCCCAATGTGGCCTAGAGTCATGGTTTAGTCAAACTCTAGTAGCTATATCATATGACCTCATCTCAAGTTATAATTCTTAATAAAATAGAACAAATACTACAAACACTTTTCTAGCACTAAAACTTTTTCAAGCTATTTCATGTTTGTCTTGGCCAAGAACTTATTCATCAAGAACAAACTTAGATAGCATAAGATCTTATCCCGGTTCATTCTAGGCAATGAATCCCATCTTGGTCGAACACTCACCCTATATTTAACTAACTATAGCCACCACATGCCATGTACCCATATGTGAATAACATAAGTATATAAGCGGTAACAAACCCTAACTTGTCAAATGTGTATGACCATGTCACCTCAGGTCAAAGGACTATATGCGCCATTATAACCTAGATTGTGATTGTTCACTATAAGTGAATATCTAGGCAATCACATATTTAATGTTAATGTTCGATCCACCCATCACATGAGTATCCACATGTCTATTGTGATATCTTATATCTAGTAGCATGAGAATCACTACCTCCTACTTTAGTATCACATACTAATTAAGGAAAACAAATAAAGGTGATAGTCAAATTAATACTACCCAAATATTAATTTATCGACTATGAATATTTTATAGCACATGTACTAAATAAATTTGTATCTCATATTATCAACTCTTAATAATAAATTTATTTAACGTGATGTTGATGGATAAATATTCAATTAAATAAACACTTTAGATAATATAATATTATTTTATTACCATTTGGGATAATTTACAGTGTCAAAATATATGATTGGCCTCTAAGGCATACCACCTATATTAATAATCTCCCACTTGCACTACAGCTAATCACTATAGTATCTTAGACTCATCTTCTTAAGATGTTGATCTTGTTGAGTTTCATGATTCCATACGCAGCGAAAAAATAAAATTTGAATCACAAACCTGAATCGGAATCCAAGTAATTTGATTGATTGATTGATTAAATGTAGTGTTTTCATTTTCTTACCATAAACACAAAAGAGGTAAGAAATCTAGAAGGAAGAGAGGAGGTTCACTCCGGTGACACCCTACCTCGAGCTTTTAATTTAGCAATTCGGATTTGAGACGTCTCTAAAAGAATCCATCCTCCACAAGTGTCCACATGAACAGCCTTTGATTTTGAAAATGAATATTTGTGTGCTAGCACCTTCTCTTGATTTCTCACTAATCAAGAATAAAAAGAACTTTGTGTTTTTTTCTAAAAGGAGAGATAATGAATTTGGTGGTAGAATAATGAGAGTGTATAAAACCCTAGAGAATATAACATATTTATAGACATTTAAATTAGAGTTTTACTTACCAAACAACCTTTTGGTAATTTCTCACTTATTCTTATTCTAATTTTATTTAAAATTAAATTAGAAATAATATTCTATTTATTTAAGATAACCTTTACCTTAAATAAATAAATAAATATTTTATTTATTTATTTCCATAGAGCTTATTTGGGCTTGTTAAACCTATATTCGTTTTGGGTTTGTTCAAAGTGTGTGATCTTGTAGGTTTACATGACATTGGTAGTGGGCTTTAAATCTCTATTTATTCCTACAATTCATAAGTGGCCTCTAACAAGACATTATGACAACTCAAGTCATGTGAAGTCAATGATCCAACATAACCCAATATATAGTGAATATTCTAGTCCCTTTGTCACATGATAATTTAATTGAATATAAGGCATAGATTATGTCATCCTTATAAAATTCAATCATATAATTTCTTGATTCCAAGTAGACTGAGAATAATAACTCTTTATTAATTTATTTTAGCATGACCATGTATTTTCCTCAGTCTATCTTATCAAGGGGCCTATAGATATCTTACTCATATTAAATAAGGGATAAATTCCTTCTCAATCACTCACATTCCTCACATAACTCATTTTATACCCAACAACAATCTATTCTATCATTTGATTAAATATAATGTAAGATTATGTCAAAATACAACATAGTTATATAGAAATCCATGGTGATTTCAAGGTTAAAGGACTAAGCCAATAGTATTGTCATGATAATTACTTATGATAATTATCTATGTGGTATTCTCATGATGGGTCAATCCAACACTTTATTTCTCAAATAAGTACCTATGAGTTCACTTAATATCTCATATTCATGATTAGTAAAACATAATCATCAATCAACACCATACTAGCCATAATACATTGTTATGACTAGAGATAATTTGAATAGAACTCATATTTAATCTAAGGGTTTACTATCAAGTCATATACTTGATGACCTTAGTAAGAATTTACTATTTGAGTAATTATCATAACATAAAATGATAATGAAAAATGCCTCTTTATTAAATAAAATGATGAAGTTAAAACATGGTCATACATGATTGACCTAGTGCATATCACTAACAGATCTAGCTATATCTGCATTAGTGCTTTAGTAAGTGAATCAACCACATTATCGACTGAAGCTATATTTTGCATGAGCACATCACTCTTCCCAATAAGTTCTCTAATAATATGGAAGCACCTTTTTATGCGTTTGGATCTCTAGTGAGACCTCGATTCCTTTGCTAAACTAATGGCTCTATTGTTGTCGTAATAGAGAGGAATTGAGGACTCAACAGAAGGAATAACTTCTAGTTCAGTAATGAACTTCTTAATCTAACAACTTCTTTAGCAACACCTAAAGCAAGTATATACTCAGCCTATATAGTAGAATCAATAGTGATGCATTGATTGGAACTCTTCCACCTCATTGCTCCTCCATTACAAATGAAAACAAACCTAGAGACTCTATCATCTACATTTGATTAAAAATCAAAATTTATGAAACCATTTATCTATAGATCACCTCCCCCATAAGTTAGGACTAAATCTTTAGTCCTTCTCAAGTACTTAAAGATTGCCTTAACCATTATCTAGTGTTCCAAACCTGGATTGGATTGAAACCTAATAGTCATACTAATAGCATAGGCAATATTAGGCCTAGTACATAACATAGCATACATAAAGCTTCCTATAGTTGAAGCATAGGGAAATTTGGTCATTTGCTTCATCTCCTCAGGTGTTTTAGGTGACATACCTTTGGATAAATGGATACCATGCCTAAATGGTAACAATCCTCTCATGGAATCAAGCATGTTGAACCTTTTCAACACCTTTTCCAAGTAAAAACTTTGGGATAAATCTATCATTCTCTTTGATCTATCTCCATATACTCAAATCCCAAGAATATAGGTTGCCTCCCCTAAGTCCTTCATCGAGAAGGTTTTAGATAGCCATACTTTCACAAAGGTCATCACTCCATTACTATTTCCAATTAGTAAAATGTCATCCACATGTAAGACTAGAAAAGTGAGTTGGCTCCCACTAACCTTCTTATAAACACATGGCTCATCATCATTCTTAATGAAACCATAATAATGAATAGCCTCAATGAAATAATGATTCCAACTCCTTGAAGCATGCTTTAAACCATAGATAGATCTATTAAGCTTGCACACTTTTGAGCTATCCATAAATTCAAAACCCTTAGGATGCTTCATATAAATCTCTTCCTCAGTATAACCATTGAGAAAAGTAGTTTTGATATCCATTTGCCAAACCTTATAATCAAAGTGTATGACTATAGCTAGAAGAATCTGAATGGATTTAAGCATGGCTACTAGTAAGAAGGTTTCCACATAGTCAATGCCTTGCCTTTGGTGACCCTTTTGCTACAAGCCTTGGTTTATAGGTATCAACCTTTCCATCCACAACAATCTTTTTCTTGAAGACCCATTTACAACCTATAGGTACAATACCTTTAAGTGGATCAATAAGTGTCCAGACTTAGTTTGCATACATGGAATCCATTTCAACTTTCATTACTTCAAGCCATTTTAAAGAATCTTTATACGATAAAGCTTCTTCATATATTGTAGGATTATCATCATGATTGCTTTCTTCATGAATATGCAGCTCTTGCATATCATATAGAAAATTGTGTCGCTCTAGTTAATGAGATACCATACTAGACCTTTTAGGAGTCGGTGTAATGTCACTCTTAATTGGAATAGACTCTTTAGGTTGATCAATATCCATTTGATCAATTTTATGGGTTTTTTTAAATGACTCCTCATCTAACATTATCTCCCTCCTTTGCCATTTTCTTTAAGAAACTCTTTCTCAAGGAAAATAGCATTTTTACTTATAAAAATAACTTGTTTAATAGGAAGATAAAAGTAATACCCTAAACTATCTTTAGAATACCTAACAAACCTTCCTTTAATCGATTTTACATCCAACTTGTCTGATTTTAGCCTTTTGATAGAAGTTGGACATCCCTAAATCTTAATGTGTTTAAGACTTAGTGCTCTACCATGCCATATCTCATATAGTGTAGTAGAAATAGATTTGGATGGGAGACAATTAAGGTTATAGGAGGCCATTTGGATTGCATAATCCTAAAGTGAAATAGGAAGATCAGTGTAGCTCATTATAGAATATAACATATCCAATAAAGTATGATTTTTTCTCTCAGACACGCCATTTAATTGAGATGTTCCAGGTAGTGTAAGTTGTGATCCAATGCCATGTTCCTTAAAGAACTCAATACTTAAGTATTAACCTCCTTAATCTGATCTTAAAGTTTGGTTCTTTACCTGGGCTTTGAATTCCTTAAACTTTTCAAAGGATTCACTTTTGTTTTTTATAAGAAATAAGTGCCCATACCTTGATAGATCATCTATAAAGATTATAAAGTAGTAGAAACCACCTCTAGCCATTTCAATAAATGGTCCACATACATCACTATGTATGATCTCTAACACATCATTAGCTCTTACCATTTGTCCAATAAATAGTGATTTATTCATCTTGCCTTGAAGAGAAGCCTCATAAGTCAGATTGGATGCATATTCAGGTTTTCTCAAGAATCCTATCCTTTCTAACTTATTAATTATATCCTCCATAATGTGACATAATCTCAAGTGCCAAAGATATTTGGAGTTAGAGGTATTTTCAATTAGCATTGCATTTTCATTACTCACATTAATTTGAGGCTTGTTGTTATTGAACATATTATTAACATAATATAAACCATGTATTAAATAACCCATGCTTACCATTTCACTTCTAAAGTAAATGATACAAACGTCTCTTTTAAAATGGAATTCATAACCCTTTCCAGTTAAACTAGAAATAGAGATAATGTTTTTATAGGCATTAGGTACATATAATACATTATCCAATAATAAAATATGATTCTATAAATCAATATAAGTGGATCTTATAGCTTTGGCTATAACACTTGCTCCATTTCTAAGCTTTAAGGTCACTTCATTGGGCCTCAACCTTCTCTTATTTGCTAGATCCTGCAAGGATGAACAAATGTGAGAACTAGCATCAGTATCTAATACCTATACATTTGATGTGCTATTAGTGTTAGTGATATCACTAGGTCAATCATTTGATTATGTATTGACTTTCTTATTTTATTAATAAAGAGGTATTTCATTATCATTTGATTTTATGATAATTATATGAATGGTTAACTCTTACTAAGGCCATCAAGTATGTGACTTAATAGTAAAACCTTTAGATTAAAATAAGAGTTCTATTCTAATTATCCCTAGCCATTTATTAATTATATAAATGTTAAAGTATTAAGGCTAGTATGATGTTGACTAATGGTTATATTTTACTAATCATTAATAGGAGATATTAAGTCAACTCATAAGTACATGATGAGAGATCATGTACTAGATTGACCCACTATGAGAATACTGCATAGAATATTTTCATAAGTATTTCTCATCACAGTAATTTTATTTTGGTCCTTTGACCTTGAAATCATCATGGATTTCTACATAGCTATTTTATGTTTTGACACATTCTAACATTGTCTTTAACCGAACAATTAGATAGGATGTTGTTGGATATGAAATTAGTTATGTGAGGAATGTGAGTGATTTAGAAGGAATTTATCCCTCATTAATATGAGAAAGATATCTATGAGAAAGATATCTATGGGCCCCTTGATGAGATAGACTGAAGGAAAATGCATGGCCATGCTGAAATGAATTGATAAAGAGTTATCATTTTTAGTCTACTTGGAATCGAGTCAGAATATTGAACTATATAAGGATGACATTCTATGCCTTATGTTCAATTAAGATATCATGTGATAAAGGGACGATAAAATTCACTTTAATTAGGTTATGTCAGATTATTGACTTCACATGACTTGGGTAGTCATAATGTCTTGCTAGAGGCCACTTATGACTTGTAGGCCTAAATAGAGATTTAGGCCCACTGCCAATGTTATGTGAACCTATAGGGTCACATACTTAGCACAATCCCAAAACGAATATGGGTTTAATAAGCCCAAAATAAACTCTATGGAAATAAATAATTAAAGTGTTTTATTTATTTATTTATTTGTTTATTTATTTAAGATAAATGTTATTTTAAATAAATAAATAAATAAGATATTATTTCTGATTTGTTTTTAAAATAAAATCAGAATGTAATAAATAGAAATTACCAAAAAGGTCATTGGTAGGTGAAACCCTAATTTGGAGTCTAAAAATATGTTATATTCTCTAGGGTTTAATACAGTTTTATTTTTCCTGCCTCCAAAAATGGTTGTCTCTCTTCCTAGAAAACAAACATAGAGTTTTTATTTTGTTCTTGATTTGTGAGACAATCAAGAAGGTTGTTAGCACACACTCTAATTCATTTTATGAAGGGCTGTTTGTGTGGATACCTATAGAGGACACATCCTTTTGGAAACGTCTAGATCCGAACAGCCAAAGCAAAAAGCTCGAGGTAAGGTGTCACCGGTGTGAACCTCCTCTCATCCTTTTAGAAAATCTTGCCTCTTCTACGTCTTGGTGAGATTCTTGAAATCCTAGATTTAATCAAGTAGTCGAATTACATGGATCCAGGTTTGGGAACGTGATAAATTTCTATTTTTTCACTGCATTTGTATCACAAAATCCCAACACTTAGAACATTTAAAAGCAAATAAATTAGAGAATGTATCACGTTCTCCTCTCTTGCCCTTTCCTTTTGTCTTGAGAGACTCAAAGAACTTATGGTAATTCCTCTTCCAAAGTCCTTCACCTTGGAAATGGAAACACTTTCCTTTACCTTGCTCTGCCCTCACAATGGCCTTGCCCTTGGCTCTCCATTAGAGCAATAACTTGCATGGTTTTAGGATTGTGTACATTAACTATGGATACATAAAGGTGTACACAAAGGCCTAAAAGATTCATGTAGTATTATTATTAAGCATGAGATGTTGTGGGTGCATGGACACACTATAGGCCAAGAATGGCAAATAGGAGTACCTGAGGTTTGTAGTGTTCAAATCCATACATTTCACTAATCCAATGTTATGGACCTAACTAATGCTAAAGGCCAAGAATGGTAATATGTACCTAAGGCTCATAACATTAGGAGCCGAATTAATGGAATCTCACATGAGAGGTGATGGATAATAATTTTCCATTTAATGATAACTAATATTTCAAGAATTACAAAGTTCTCCTAAGGGATATTAGTGACTCATTAAGAACTCCATCACCCACTTGAAATCCATCCAACAAGGGGTTTTCGTTTTCTACTTTACAAGTGTAGGATTTGCCAAGTTAATGGGAAGCCATTATGATTAAAGATTGAATCTAATATTAGAAATAACAATGTCATATGACTAATTAATCTTGTTACTTTTGTAGTAAATTTAATAATATGGGTTCATCAAACCTACTAAGCATCATTCTTGAAAATCATAGACTCACCAGACTAAATTTAATGATTGGCTACATAATCTAAATGTGGTTTTAGCCTTTGAACGCATCTTGTATATTCTAGAACAAAGTCCTCTCAGACCCTTTCCACCTATTGCATCTTAAGAGGAATGTGATACTCCTGAGAAATGGAAAGATGATGATGTACAAGAACATTGTATTATATGGGCTTCCTTGAGTAATGAAATCCATAAGCAACATGAGAAGTACACTATTGCAAAGGAAATCCTACTTCAGCTATAAGAGTTATTTGGTGAACATAATAAGACCGCTAGTTATGAGATATCTAAGAAACTTTTTGTGCTAAAATAAAAGAATGAGAGGATGTTAGAGCACATGTGATTTCTATTGTTCATTCCATTGAGGAACTTGAAAATCTAAATTTCATTATGGATGCTCAACTTCAAATGGATTTAACCTACAATCCCTTTCAGAGTCATTTAGGCAAATTATTGCCAATTTTCATACGAACAAAATTGAGTGCATGCTTGTAGAATTATTAAACATGCTTGTGAAGGCCCAAAAACCCATTCACAATGAAAAGGGGAAGGAATTTTCTTTACTTGCCTCTTCTATTAGGACTAAGAAGAATAAAGGTAATAAAAGTAAGAAAGCTAGGGGAAGAGTTCCTAAGGCTTTAGGAGGTGTAAGTAAGCATAAAGGGAAAAGGATGGTTGAGAACAAAAGTAAAGGAAAGTGCTTCTATTTCCAAGGAGATGGACATTAGAAAATAAATTGTCCTAAGTTCCTTGAGTCAATCAAAGGAAGGACAAGATTGGAGAAGGTTAGCAAATATGGTGAGCACATGCCTTAGATAGGGTAAATTTTAAAAAATTTTACTTGCATAACCCTTCATCACTTGAAGATTTCCATTCCCATAAATCCATTTTACATTTTACACATAGTTAAATAACACATCAATATGTAAAAGTAATAACCTAGGAAATTCTAAGTTTAAGAAAACTTACCAACTCCTAAGTTTGATATAGACCACAATAGTTATCTGTAAGCTTTAATGGAGTTAGTTCAATACTTGAATCAAATGCTCTAGCCTCCTAAAAGTGTAAGGCCTCTAGCCTAAAACACCAAAGCTCCATAAACTACCTTCTTTCTTTGAATTGATTAGTTATAAGTGCCCTCTCAAATGACCCTCACAAGTCTTGCACTAATTTAATCTCCTATAAGAACACTTAGGGCTTTTTATAGTGTATATGTTATTTCTACCTTTTGGTATATGTTCACAAATCTCTAACCTTATTCAACCTTTCTTAGGTTATGTACATAATTGTAGAGAAAGCAAGCACCTTATCACCTTATCACTTACAATACAACTTGTCATAATAATTATAAAGTTGTATAAGTGATTAACTAATGTATAAAGAAGTGTGTATACATCTCATGAATTATGTCTACATACATTCTTTACACATAACCATGTAACCTAATCCTTATCTTGCCATGGTCAATAGTATACACTTAAGAGATAATGTGCCTAATATTCCAAATTTGCCATGGTTAACATTTTACACATAAAAGATAATGTGTGCCTAACATGACAAATTTGACTATATCCTTTGACATGGACTTAGGCTTATTAATTAGGCAGCTTGGTAATTGGGCCAACACTTGGCCCAAGCCCAATCCATCAATCAAATGGTCCTAGATAAGGTTCATGGGCCTTCTCAATATCTTGGACTAATCTTTGGTCCAAAACCCTTTTGGGCTTAGGCTTAAAAAACTTAGGCCATTAATCTAAGTCCAATTAGAAACAACACATATTATTAATTTAATACTTTAATTAATATCTTATATCAATTAAGTATTATTTAATAAGTAAACCCTTTCTTGAATTAGATTTCATTATATGCTAGAATTATTGCTTAAAGCATAAATCCAATCTTTTAATCTTAATTAATTGATTAAACTCTTTAATAAGCAATTAGATTAATGTTAATGATGATTTGTTAAAACTCTTTTAGGTGTGACTTACTAGGTTCATGTCTAATTGGCAATGATAATATAATATCAACACTTAACATTATTTGAAAAACCTTTCAAGTCTAAATGTGAAAATCCCAATTATACACATTTAGTTCTTATAAGTTATAAGTGACCATTAGCATCGATATCACAATTACCCAATTAGAAATGAATGCATGTATTGATTCATATAAACCCCTTAGTTATAATTACCGTGCACTAAAATCCCTTGATTAAAAGATCCTAATATAACGTAGATTCATGGTTTAGTTAAACTCTAATAGCTATATCATATGACCTCATCTTAAGTTATAATTCTTGATAAAACATAACAAATACTAGAAACACATTTCTAGCACTGAAACTCTTTTAGACTATGTCATGTTTGTCCTGGCTAGGACCTTATTCATCAAGAATAATCTTAGATAGCATAAGATCTAATCCCCGTTCACTCTAAGCAATGAATCCTATCTTGGCTAAACACTCATCCTTACATTTAACCGATTATAGCCATCACATGCCATATACCCATATGTGATTAAAACAAGTATGTAAGCGGTAATAAACCCTAACCACTCAAATATGGATGACTGTCACCTCAAGTTAAAGGACTGTATACACCATTATAACCTAGATTATGATTGTTGACTATAAGTGAATATTCAAGCAATCACATATTTAACATCAATGTTCAATGCACCCATCACATAAGTATCCACATGTCTATTATGATATCTCATATCAAGTAACATGAAACTCACTACCTCTCACTATCAGTATCACATACTAATCAGGGAAAATAGATAGAGGTGATAGTCTAATTAATATTATCCAAATATTAATTTACCGACTATGAACATCTTATATCATTTATACTAAATAAATTTGTAACTCATATTATCAACTCTTGATAATAAATTTATTTAACATAATGCTAATGGATAAATATTCAATTAAATAAGGGTCAATTACATTTTCCCCCCTATGTTTTATCACATTACACTACTTCATCCCTTACATTTGAAAAAATACTTATTCATCCCTGACATGTGCCTTTTTTTAGCACTTTTAATCCTTATGTAGTGATGAAGTAGTACACAAAAAAGTAAATGTCAGGGATGAATAAGTATTTTTTTCAAATGTTAGGGATGAAATAGTGTAATGCAACATAATATAAAGGGGAAAATGTAATTGACCCATTAAATAAACACCTTAAATATTATATTATTATTTTATTACCATTTAGGATAATTTACAATGTCAAAATATGTGATTGGCCTCTAAGGCATACCACCTATGCTAATATCAATTGCTATCAAATGTTCCATTATTTACTTTACTAACCTTTCTCTACTCTTATCTAAGTTATATTATAATTACTACACTAATTCTCTACTTCTCCTCCTATTTCTTTTGCATTGTTGCATTTTTATGAATTCATGAGCTTTTATGCATATCACTTGTCTTTTGCATATCACTATCATATGTGTGCTCATTTTTAGATCCACTATATGCATATTCGCATGCACTTTGACATGCATCGCTTGCATACTTGCATGAATCTCAAAATTGCATCACTTCGCATAAATCACGGGTTACATTATACATCATCCTTTGCATGCACCCCAAATTTATTTAATGCTTGTATGAGTATGTATTTGCGTTAGCATCATTTGTTGCATCATATATCTCTTGTTATTAATCTTAAGATCTCAATCTCAAGTTACTAACTCCTTCTAACTCCCAATAACATTTACTTTTATTGTTATTTATTTTGCATGTACTTTTTATTAGTTGTCAATTTTGATAATCAATTCTCAATTTATGTTCTGTATTATTATATTCTATTAATTGCTATTATAATCTCAATCTATACACTCAATCCCCATTTCTCCATATTTTTATGTTCAATTTATTTCATTATTTACTTTATATTCATTTACATCTCTTTATTTGCAATCTCTACTCTCAATTTCATTTTCTATTTATTTATGCTTTATTTATCATTTATTTATTCATTTTACTTTTTATCTCATTTTTGTAATCTCTACAATCTCTTTATCTTCAATTTCATTCTATTTCATATTTGTATTTAAATTATAATTTCATACTTAATTTATTACTTCTTTGTCTTAGTTCTTCTATTTTAATTATTTATTTTTACCATGTTATTTTTCTACTTTTAAGCAATTTCTTTTAATATTTTGTTCATTATTTATTACCATTTAATACTTGTCTTATATTGCCAATTTCTCATCTCTACTTCTTTTTCACTTTAATTTGTAATTTTATGTTTCTCTTTTTATTATTGTTTATGTTTTATCTTATTATGAGATCATCTTATTAAACTTACCTTTGTCTCTTATGCTTAATTTGTATTTGATTTGGCATCATATAACAAAAATATATAACAAACATGCCAAACACAAACCAAATTGTTTTTGTTAATTAATTTATGAATCTTTCTTATTTCTTTTGGTAAATAAATTTGTACCCATTTCTCTCCCTTTCTTGTCTTAATTTCCATATTTTTATGAATAAATATCTCTCATTTTCATTTATTATTAAATATGGCATTTTACATTTTTTTAATAAATAAGAATTTTATGATTTTCATGTTAATTAAATATGTCATATTTTCTTTATTTCACATCTCATTTATAATTTTCTCAAACTCATTTTGTTTTTAATAAAATTACCATCTTTTTGTATTTTATTTATAATATTATTAGGTTCTTGGTTGATCATAAATGTCATTCAAATCCAAGAATATGGATCACAATTTCTTTTATTTTCTAATTTTTCAAATAAATGATTTGATTATGTGGTCAATAACTTATTATATGAGAAATATCCATCCAAAGTACAAAATTCATATTTTAAGGCCTAATTTGATGAGAATCATATCATGAATTAATTGTTCACATAATTAATCAAAAATTATCTTTACATACTTTTTTCAAACTCCTTTCATTATTCATTTTAATTTATTTTTAAAACTCATTTTTAAGCATTTAATATTTCTTTTCTTTATTTTGGTTTTTAAAGTTATTTTTCTTTCACTTTTCAAATAAAATGTTTTATGGCCCCTAATTCGGAATATGAAACAATCATGGACGAGATGTTCACAAAAGTGTTAGTTATTCTCATCTCTCATCTCTTCTAATTTATTATTATTTATTACTTTTTTTAACTTTCCTTTTTCTTGTTTAACATGCTCATATTTGTTCATAACATGACTTTGTCATAATTACCATACTATAAATAAATTGTTCATCTTATTATTATTTCCTGTTTGCTATATTCACATAATTCATGCATTGTATTGTATTCATATGTTTTCATATTTATAATTCTATGTCATGCTTGTGTGCTATTGCCATAATAATAAGTGCTAAAAATGATAGATTTGTGCACTATATAGTTGCATTTCATTATTAGAATTATAGGTTTTTATTGTTTAGAAGCATATTTTAGGAATAAAGTGCATTAGAAGTTAGAATAGTAATTGATTTGTCATTTTATGCATTTTTAATTCATAATTATATTGTTTACATTGCTTTTATAGATTCCATATTGCTTGAAACTCATTTTAGGAATGAAGAAATGAGGACTTAAAGCTAGGAGCTAATTTGGCCACTAAAGGGGGCAAAAAAATTGAATATTAAAGAATAGAAGAGTGACACAACAATGTCACTTTACAGACATAACCATGTATAAGTGTTTTGTTTCAAGTTTTGCAAAGGTCTAACCTGACACAACTATGACAATTGGACAACATAACTATGTAAGAGAACTTGTATTCTAGGAGAGATCATGTGACACAACCATTTCACTTGGGCAAACAACTTGTCCCCTAAACTGCTTGTTTTGTAAAGTTCCTCTTTAAGGTTTTTTGGAGAACAATATAAATAAAGTTTTAATTTTAGAAAAAGGAGTCTGTGATATTAGATAACAACACTCTATTGTTCTTTTTTCATAAGAATTATTTTTCTTTAGTTTTTAATTTTCAATTTTTAACTCAAGTTATTTGAATGAAGAACAAGGATTGAGAATTGAGAACATTATTGAGGAAGATGAATAATAGAGTTTTTCCTCTCTTATTCTCTTACTTATTATTTTAGTTAATTATGAATATGTTATCATTCTTTATCTCTTGTTGTTCTTCTTTAATTTCTATGAGTAACTAAGTAGGTTAGTTAGGGTTTTAATGAATCCGGCTTAATATGAACATAACCAAATAAATTCTAAATAAAGGAATAAGTATTTCATGAGAGTTATTAGACTTAAAACTTTTCATAGGCTTCATCACCCCTTGAATTGATTTAGACACTAGGATTATATCGAGATATTGATTTAAGTGAGAAAAGCAATAATAATCTATTAATTCAAATTGACTTAGTTAAGAGACATTTCAATATTGATATTCCATAGAAGATTGCTTGAATGAATTGGTTATGTCAAGTTAATCATGCTAGTGAGAGCTCAGTAATTGAGTAATTGGCATAAATGGTTAAATGTGAGAGTACTTCAGAGAGACATCATAATATTGAAGATGCTTTGGAAATGAAATGTTATTACTAATAAACAAGAATTTACTATCATTTTAAAATAAATTAAGTCAGGGGAATTAAACCCTAACGTCTTTAAGCATATAAATTCAATGACAAGATTTTATATTATTTTATATTTTATTTACTTTGTTTGCTTAGTGGAATTTTTGTTAGTTTAAACAAGCAAAATACTAAAAGTAGCTCTATAATTAACACTATCCATGTGGGATCGATACCTTTTTATTACTACTTGTACGATTTCGTGCACTTGCAAATAGCATCGCATCAAGTTTTTGACACCATTGCCAAGGATATAATAGTTAATATAAAGAATAAATTTATATTTTTTTATTTAGAAATTTTTATTTTTATTTTTATTTTTATTTTTATTTTTATTTTCATTTTCATTTTCATCTTCATCTTCATCTTCATCTTCATCTTCATCTTCATTTTCATTTTCATTTTCATTTTCATTTTCATTTTCATTTTCATTTTTATTTTCATTTTCATTTTTATTTTTATTTTTATTTTTATTTTTATTTTTATTTTAGGAAGCATTTTGTTGTCATTTTGTTTATTTGATTTTTAGGTCCTCTTGTGAATGTATGCACTCAATAAGAAGCACAAGGAAAAAAGGTGAAATTCAAATTCAAGAAGATTTAGAAATTGAAAGAACTCTTTATAGGATGAGACTTAAAGAACAAAGAGATAGGATGAACGTAGAGAACAGCAGAGTTGAAAATGAAGGGGTTAATAAGCAAGATCCATTGCTTGCTTAATAACCAAAAAAATAAAAATAGATAGAATGTGCAAAGGGCTATGCGAGACTTTGTTAGTCCACATCTACAAAAAGATCAAAATCCTACTATCAGTCTTGTTATGGCTACTAATAACTTTGAAATTAAGCCAGTTACAATTAAGATTATCCAATTAATCACATGAAGATCCTATTAGGCACATGACTAGATTCTTGGAATATTGTTTTATATTAGGATGAATGGAGTGCAACCAAAAGCAATAAGGTTGATTCTTTTCTCTTTTTCACTCATGAATAAGGTAAAGAGATAATTCATGAGCTTGACTCCTATTCTATCAATACTTGGCAAAAACTTTACACTACATTCCTTAATAAATATTTTCCACCGGCCAAAGTTTTAAAGATCAAGAATAAAATAAATTATTTCTATCAGAGGGAAGATGAAAACTTTTATGAATGTTTGGATAGATTCAAAGATTTACAAAGGTAGTGTCCATAATATTTAATACCTGCTTAGGATTTGGCTCAATCACTTTATAAGGGTTTGAATCCTATAGTTAAAGTCAATATAGATGCAGCTACTGAGGGAAAAATCATGTCTAAAACACTTAAGGATGCTCTAGAACTATTTGAAAAGATGGCCAATATACAAAGTTTATGGGTTAATGAGAGAACAATACCTAAAAAAGAGGGAGAAATTAAGATAAATGGGTTGATAATAGTAAATGCAAAGTTAGATGCACTGAATAAAAGGATGGATAAGATAGGATTAAATGCAATTTCTTCATCAGCATGTGAATTTTGTCATGGAAGACATCCTAGTATTGAATGTCAGTTTATGCAAAACTCATTTATAAAGAATGTGAATTATATGAATAGCTTTAGTAAGGCTCAAGAACATAATTCCATGTTTGGAAATACTTATAATCCAAGTTGGAGGAATCATCCAAACTTTTCATAAAGTAACAACAATAATAATCAATGGAGACCTCAGGCACCACTAGGGTTTGGAGGTATAAATATGCAACAACATCAAAATAAATCACAATTCCAGTAAGATAAAGGTTCATCATCTTTTATGTCTTCTTTGGAAAGTAAAATAGAGAAATTTATAGATTGGTAACTATAAAAATGAATAAATAAGATTAAATTATAAGGAGATTAAAAGGGAGATTTAAAGATATGCATCAAGATACTCAACTTATATTCAGAAATTATTCATCTTCTATTCATAATCTTAAAGTTCAAGTGGGAAAGTTAGCAAACTCATTATCAATAAGGAATCAAGGGAATCTTTCTAGTAATACAGAGAAGAATCCTAAGAGCATGTTAAAATTATTACTCTAAGAAGTGGAACTAAATTGCAACCACCAAAGCAAATGGTGAACACACAGATGGAAGAGGTGATAAAAAAAGAAGTAGAAGAAAATAAATTTCAAACAGTAAAGGAAGCAAAGGAGAAAAAGAAAAAATAAAAACTTGAAGTCAAGACCACTTACTCCATTTCCTTAAAGGCTGAAGAAGCAAAAGCAAGATCAATAATTTTATAATTTTTAGAGATGTTCAAGAAGTTGCATGTCAACATTCCATTAGTGGAAGCAATTGTAAAATTGCCTAAATATGCCAAATTCTTGAAGGAACTCATATCTAGCAAGAAGAAGTTATATGAATTTAAGACTATTACACTTAGCAAGGAGTGTAGTGCCATATCTCAAATAAGCTACCACTTAAGATAAAACATCCATGGAGTTGTATTATACCTTATTTTATGGGTAATTTGAACTTTTAGAACTCTCTTTCTGATTTTGGTGCTTCTATTGATTTAATGCATTTGTTTGTTTACATGAAACTTAGACTAGGGGAGGCAAAAGCAACCAATATATATTTGTAACTTGCATACATAACTATAAAGAAACCTTATAGAATAATGGAGGATGTGTTAGTCAAGGTAAGGAATTTTATTTTTCCAATCAACTTCGTGGTACTTGATTTTAAAGAAGATAAAGTTCCTTTGATATTACGTATGCCTTTTATGTATACTGGTAAAGCTATAATAGATGTGTATGAAAGAACTCTCACATTAAAAGTTGGTGAAGATAGCTATAAGTTCAATTTATATCAAGGTATGAAACATCCATCTGACTTTGATAATTGCATCAAAGTTAATATTATTGATGATTATATTAATGAAGTCTAACAATGGAGATTGACAAAACCATGTGAATTGGAGGATATTAAAAAGTGCTTACATGTGCGTCCTTATGAAAGAGAGAAATGTCTTGAACAAAAAGAATCATTCATTCATCATGCATTACCTATAACTATTGAATGTACACCACCTTTTGTAGCAACACCACCTAGTTTAGATTTAAAACCATTACCTTCAAATTTAAGATATACATTTATAAGTGACAATAAGACATTACCAGTGATTATTTAATCAAAACTTAATGAGGAACAAGAAGAATTATTAGTAAAGTTGCTAAAGAAAAGGATAAAAAATTTAGGATGGCAAATTTCAAACATTAAAGGGATTAGTCCATCATATTGCATACATAAGATAATAATACAAGATGATCATAAAACTACAATAGAAAGACAGAGAAGATTGAACCCTAATATGCAAGAAGTAGTTAAGAAAGAAATTCTTAAAATTATAAATGCATGAATTGTATATCTTATTTCAAACAGTTCACAGGTCAATCCTATACAATATGTACCTAAAAAAAGGGGAATGACCATACTAGAAAATGATGAAGGAGAATTAATTCATACTAGAGTAGTTAGTGGTTTAAGAGAATGCAAAGACTATAAAAAACTTAATAAAGCAACTAGAAAAGATTACTTTCCACTTTCATTTATTGCTCAAATGTTAGAAAAAATATCAAGACATGCATTTTATTGTTTTCTATATGGATTGGAACTTTTGCATATAAGCGAATGCCATTTGGTTTATGTAATGCACCTTCTACATTTCAAAGATGTATGATGGCTATTTTTGCTAATTTAGTTAAAGAACTAATAGAAGTATTTATGGATGATTTTTCTATTTATGGAAATTCTTTTAACCACTGCCTTTTGAATTTGGATAAAGTGCTTGGAAAGTGTGAAAACACCAACTTAGTTTTGAATTAGGAAAAATATCATTTCATGGTAGAAGAAGGTATTGTATTAGGTCAAAAAATTTCAAAAAAGGCATTGAGGTTCACAAAGCAAAAATTGAGATTATAAAGAAGTTACATTATCCAACTAACATTAGTGCAAGAAGCTTTTTAGGACATATAGGTTTTTATAGATGCTTTATCAAGGACTTCTTTAAAATTTCAAAACCCCTATGTAAGTTATATAAAAAAGTGCACCATTCATATTTACTGATAAGTGTAAAATTGCTTGCTTTTAACAAGTTAAAAAGGGCACTAGTGTTAACTCTAATAGTACTGGCCCTAAACTAGAGCTTACCTTTTGAATTAATGTGTGATGCCAGTGATTATGCTATAGGAGTTGTACTTTGGCCGAGAAAGGATAAGAAACTATGTGTTATTGATTATGCAAGTAGAACATTAACTAATGCTCAATTGAACTATACCACTACAGAGAAGGAGATACTAGTAGTAGTGTTTGCATTTAATATATTCCAATCATATTTACTTATCCCTAAAGTGGTAGTTTACACAAATCATTTAGCAATAAATTATTTGATGGCAAAGAAAGATGCCAAGCCTAGACTTATTAAATGGGTGTTGCTGCTATAAGAATTTAATATATAGATTAGAGATAAGAAAAGGTTAGAGAATGTAGTTGCAAATTATTTATCGAGACTATAGCTAAATGACATAATAGATAAGAGCATAAAAACAATAAGAGATTTGTTTCCATATGAGATGTTATTTGCTATAAGGATCATAAACATAATATAGTTTGCAAATATCACAAATTTCTTAGCTATGGGCAAACTACCTTTCAATCTAACTAATCAATAAAGGAAAAAGCTTCTATATAATGTGAAAGCTTATATTTAGGAAGAACCATTTCTCTGGAAGTTATGTAATAATGTTATGATCAAAAGATGTGTACCTAATGAAAAAATTTAATCAATTCTACATCAGTGCCATGGATTGAATTATGGAGGACATTTTGGGTATTAATGAACAACTTTTAAAGTTTTTAAGAGTGGGTTCTATTGGCCAATAATTTTTTAAGATGTAAAAAGATTTGTGCAAGCATGAAATGCTCATCAAAGGAGTGGAAACATGACCAAGAGGAATGAAATGCTACAAACTAGCCTTCTAAAAGTTAAAATCTTTAATATTTGGGGCATTGACTTCATGGGACCATTTCCATCATCTAGAGGTAATAAATATATATTAGTTTAAGTTGATTATAGGTCAAAATGGGTTGAAGCATAAGCTTACAGCACTAATGATGCAAGAGTGGTGTGTAAATTCCTTAAAAAGCTTTTTGCTAGGTTTGGAATGCCAAGGTCCATCATTAATGATGGATGTATTCATTTTTGTAATAATAATATAGAGATGCTATTAGCCAGGTATGGTGTGAGGCATAAAGTAGCTACTCCATATTATCCATAAAATAGTGGACAAGCTAAAGTCAGTAATAGAGAATTGAAGAAAATATTAGAAAGAACAGTAAGCAAATTAAGGAAAGATTGGTCGAGGAAGCTAGGTATGCTTTGTAGGCATATAGGACTGCATATAAAACACTAATTGGAATGTCGCCTTTTAAATTGGTGTATGGAAAAGCATGTCATCTCCAATGGAGATTGAACATAAAGCCTATTAGGCAATCAAAGCTTTAAACTATGACTTAAAAAAAGCAACAGAGAGGAGAAATGTTACAATTGAATGAACTTGATGAGATTAGAAAAAATGCTTATGAAAGTTTATGAATTTACAAAGAAAATACCAAGAAGTAGCATGATGCAATAATACGAAAGAAGCATTTTAAAGTGGGAGAGCAAGTTTTTCTTTACAACTCTATATTGAGACTATTTTTAGCAAAATTAAAGATAAGGTTTGCTTTACAACTCTAGATTGAGACTATTTTTAGGGAAATTGAAGATAATATGGTCAGGACGTTTCGAGGTGACTTAAACATTTCCATCAGGGGTAGTACAACTAAAGAATGCTTCAGGAGACAAGTTTTAGGTTAATGGACAAAGACTAAAGAAGTACCATGGTGGAAAAATTAATAGATTCCATTAAGTTGCCTACTTAAAGGACACTAACAAATAGTTTGAACCATGGTCAAGCTGATGACCTTATTAAATAAGTGCTTTTTAGTGGCTTAACCAAGCTATATAACTTAGTTTTTACTTTCTCACCTTTCTGTTTTTTATATTAAAACATTTTGGATTTGTTAAAAAATATTTTTTTTATTCTATATTATAAGGAAACATAATGGTTCAAGTGTGAAAAAATCAAAAAGAAAGGGTCTACTTTACAAGAAAGCATAAAAAGGGTTCTAAGTTGAACTTAATTGAATTAATTTTTTTTATGAAAGTTTGAAAATATATGTTTATGAACATGAATTGGTGTCTTATGTACATGAATGAAATTAAGACTTATAGATGTAAAATATGGTTAGTTTAAACTCTTCAAACTAGAATTATGTCAAAAGAACTAGAAGGAGAAGTCAGAGGGCAGACACAGTCATGTCTTATCAGCATTATGTCAAGAATAAAAATTAGGAACTTGACATAGCCATGTTAATAAATGACACAGTTGTGTCTGATGGACATCAAATTTATGTTCATAAAGACAACCAAACATAGTCATGTCAAAAGATTTGAATTTATTTTTTTGCAAAGTGACATAGCCGTGTCACCTGAGTGACACAGCTGTGTCACATGACTGTAACCTTCTTAAAAGATTTTAAATTTGAAAACCTTTCATTTTCCTTAATTAAATTAGGGTAAACACCCTTTATAAATTACTTATAATATTTTTTTAAGCCCTAACACAATTACAAACCCCAATCCTTTTCTTATAAACATAAACAAAATCAAAGCAATCTTCCATTCCAAAATCAAATCCTTCAAACAACAATGAGAACAAAGAAGTGGGCTGCAAAGAGAGTTGGTCCTCCTCCAAAGAAAGCAAGACATGGATAGAGCTCTGAAATTCCTCAAACATAAAAAGAGCCAGAAAGAGATAATGAAATTTATCAATGAAACTAAAAGAAAAAGGTATAAGGATATTAGGCATAGAAAGATTTAACCTAATTGATACTTATGTAAACCTACTTTAAAGATGGTAGGATTATTTGATGAGATTTGCATGTATTTGAAAAGAATGGGTTAGGAACAATTTATGATGAGAACATATCCTATCTATACTAGAGCCACTTGTGAGTTTTTAAGCTCTTTTAGATTTAATGAAGAATCTAACAATTTGTTCTTTAGGTTAGGGAATGAACCTTTTGGATTAGGTATGTTTGAATTGAACAAGGTGTTTAACTTTCCTAATGGTCATCCACAAATATTGAGTATGATAAAAATCACTTTTGGAGGGAGCTAATGAGGTAAAGAGGGGTGTTTTATGAACCTAGATCTACCAAAGAATCTAAAATTCTTTATTATTCATTTTGGTATGTGCATTAATTGATTGCACATACTATCTTTGGGAGAAAGGAGGGTGATGGTGTAGTTACAAAAATTGAGTTAACAATTTTGTATTGTATGGTGAATAATAAATAATTAGATATATGCCATGAACTAGCCCTCAAACTCAAAAATGTTGCCACCAAGCTCTCTTTTGTAATTAAAATTGGAGGTTTAGTGACTATAATTACAAAGTACTATGGGTGCGATCTATCCAAAATGGATTATGATAAGGTAAATGGAGTTAACATGATAAACATCACAATAATGCAATCTATGGGCCTTATTGAGCATATGAATGGGAATTATAGGCTTATAAGGAGAGTTATGGATCAAGCACAAGGTCAAGTTCAAGAGCAAGGACAAGTACAAGCTCAAAAAGAGGTAGAAGAGGAAGAAGTCATTGAAGAAGTGACATTAGAGCACATGGCTGAAAGGATTAACAATTTAGAGATGCAAGTTAGAGCTCTAAAAGTCAAAATGGAAAGCTTGACAAATAAAGTTAAGGTACTCAATCATAACTTTATAGCATATTTCCATATTAAAGGTTTCAAGCTTCCACAAGACCCCTCCACACCTCCTGACTCTTGATGAATAATTGTAGCAATCAATGTTTTCCCTATAATTGCATGAACTCTATATTAGTTTTAAGGTTTAAGGTTTAAGTACTTTGATATTTGGGATTTAAGTTGTTTAGAATTTTTAATGTTTGCTTTAATGTTTTTATTTTATATTTCAATTTGGTTTATAAGGATAATTTCTAATTTCAATTTTGCTTGTTTGCTTTAATTGTGTTTTATTTATCTTTTACGTAGATTGTTAAGTTTGAATGTGATGTGAAATGCATTATAAGAATTAATTTGTGCAAAGTGAGGTTACATATTATTAAATCAAGTTAAACTATTTGTGCATATTATCTTTAATTAATGAGTATTATTGGAATGAATGAATGGAGTGTTAATAGGTGAAAAAGCTCCTTTGGTCAATTTCACAACATAAAATTTGCATAACAAACATAGTCATGTCGCTTAGGAGACATAGTCATATGTTAACTCTACAGAAGAGCTTTTCTTCTCTTATTCTCTTGCTTATTATTTTATTTAATTATGAATATTTTATCATTCTTCATCTGTTATTGTTCTTCTTTAATTTCTATGAGTAACTAAGTAGGATAGTTAGGATTGTAATGAACCCAACTCAACATGAACTTAACCAAATAAATTCTAAATAAAGGAATAAGCATTTCATAAGAGTTACTGGACTTAATGTTTTTCATAGGCTTAATCACCCTTTGAATTAATTTAGACACTAGGATTATATCGATAGATTGATTCTAGTGAGAAAAATAATATCAATCTATTAATTCAAATTGACTTAGTTGAGAGACATTTCAATATTAATATTCCATAGAAGATTGCTTGAATGAATTGGTTATGTCTAGTGAATCATGCTAGTGAGAGCTAGGTAATCGAGTAATTGGCATAATTGGTTAATTATGAGAGTATTTGAGAGAGAAATCACAATATTAAAGATGCTTTGAAAATGAAATGTTCTTCGAAATAAATAAGAATTTACTATTATATTGAAATAAACTTAGCTAAGGGAATTAAACCCTAATGTTTTTAATCATATAAATTTAGTGACAAGATTTATATTGTTTTAGATTTGATTTACTTTGTTTTCTTAGTGGAATTTTCATTAGTCTAAACAAGAAAAATATTAAAAGTAGCTTCGTAATTAACACTATCCCTATAAGAATGATATCTTTTATTACTATTTGTACAATTTTATGCACTTGTGGATAGCATCGCATCACATAACAAGTAAATATGCTATAATTTTTACCATGTATGTTTATTATGCCATGATATGTATATTAGTTCATCATGTTCATACATTATAATACTATGTCATTTTGCCATGCTTATGCTTCATTCTAGTATATTGTTATGTGCTTGTGTGTATATATATTATATTTGCATTTGCATGTAGTGGTTAGTCTATAATAGTACATATTTCTTGGAAGCACTATATATAACTAGTAAGGTCAATCTTACTCAATATTCAAGTGGTATAGAGATGCCTCAAATGAAAGAGTCTAATCCTACTAACATCAACATCCAAACCTAATGCTTTATCTAATAGGAGAATATGATTCCAAGTGAGGGATATGAGTTTGCCTACATCCCTCAACCAATAATTTTTAGGGTGATACCAAGTGGTGACTCCCTATTTCTCTTGCTTGAGCAAAGGGTTATAAGTACATTTATGCCATCCCTAAGCTCTTTTAGTACTCCCTTCACTACTATTTATTTTGCTGTAATAAGAAAAAAGGGTTTGTAATCTAAAAAAAGTCGAGTCAAATCCGTTAGTATCAATATCATGATGTAAGTTCTTATAAAGAAAAAAAATATTGGATTAGCATTCTCATATGTATTTTTCTAATTTTAACCTTATTTTATAGCTGCGTGTTGATCCATTTAGTATTGATATGAGTACACTTGGATTAATCAATGCTCTACACATTAGGCATGTCTTGTTTGAGGGTCCTTTTTTATAAAAGTTGATTCTTAAGTGAGCGAGTTTGGCATTAGTGGCTAGGCCTTGCTAGTCAATATGTCCCTCGCCTTCCACCTTTTACTATGACTACTGCTAAGTCAGTATACGGTAGGGACCTGGAGCTTTCTGTGATAGGCTTCTTTTATGACATGTTCTTAAAGCCTTTTGAGGAGCATACATATGTTCGACTCATATAGACACGCTTGCTGATAATTCTTCCTGACAGTGTATATCCTATTAGACCAAGCACCGTGCCATCTAAAATTCACTCGACTACTTCTGAAGTATTGTCTTATTATTTTATTATTCTATTTTTCTTTTTCTCTGACTTAACTTTACAGGTTTACAAGAGAGGTTGTGGAAAGTCTAGTACTCAGGGCGAGGCCACTTTTTATTGATATAGCATCGATGTGATTCTGGGTGACTTTACCTGCGAGATAAATTTGGAGTTCTTGATTCTAGACCTGGCTTATAAGAGAGAGATCCATTAGGAGCTTCCTACTCTAAATTGTCAGCCTGTTGCTTTTACACATGTTGAGATCGCTCATGTAAGATACTTGAAACTTTATTTTAAAATTTTATTAGTGGCTAATAAAAATAATAACCATAATTTATTTTATATAAGTGAAAAGGTCATTAGTAAAGAAACTAATGCAAGGCTTCTAAAGTGCTAAGAACCTTGTACCTAAGGTTAATTAGAAAGTCTTAGTAAATAAATGGATGTATTTATTGAAATGAGTATGCATATGAATGAAGAAATGTCAATGCATGAAAACATGAATATGTATCGATGAATGCGTAAATATGAATATGCATGAATGTTTATGAAAATTTGATCTCCACTGTATCTCAACTATAAAGCTTCTCTCAAAGAATAGACAAATGAAGCAATGGATGATTGAGTACAAGCAAAAGATTTATGATTTAAAGAGATAGCTAGCCAGGAGCTGCAACACCAAATAGGTGCCTACCTTTTCTACCTTCCACTTATATGTTGGTTCAAAACTTTTGTATTTTAATAATTCCACTATAGTTCTAAGATATTTATCACTATTATGGACATGTCATCTTACTCTCACTACTCATACTTATTCTGCTTGAAAATGTTATTATGAACATGCTGCACTTGTAAGATATATTTAGAAAAATATATTAAATCTACTTTTTATTTAATTTTAAGGTGATAAATTATTCTTAAAATTTAATAACAAAAACTCTAAATATAGTTCAAATTATAAGGTAAAGGTGTAACAAATGAAAAATTTAGGTTTAAAGAGGGGTTAAATGAAAAAAGTTTTTTAAAAGTGTTGCAATTTGGTCCTTGGTAGAGATCCTAGTCATCTTATGGTCCTCATGCAATCTCCAATCCACCAATGGCATTGATCCTTATCTTTTGGTTCCCCACACTAGTTACTGACCAAAAAGACACCAAAGCTTTAGCCAACAAGTAATAGGCAACCCTAGGGTTTTATTTTGGCTATAAATTTATCATTATTGCTAAGTAGGAGGCACCCATCCACTTGTCCCTTAGCATTCTCTATACTTCTAGTCTCCTTAAGCTCTTTTAATGTCTCAGATAAAATGAGTCTCAAAAACACCAAATCACTTATACAAAACTTCATTAACACTTTTATTAATAAAGATTGACTTCATCTTAAAAGATATGACCTCCATCATCTTAAGTTCTTCTTAAAACTAAATCTTGATTACGGTTTCCTTTATGGTGCTCTAACTTTCTAAGATCTCGTTGTCCTTGTATTTCAATTTAGAGAAATGGAGCTATGCCCCAATTTTGAAGAGTTTTCAGATATTTTATGTGTGAAAATAACCTATTAACAAGATATGGCCATGTCGAATCTAGACTTAGTGGTGGTGCATGCATTGAATCACCTTTTTTGTATGAACAACAGTAAAGCTAATGGTTATTTTGTTTTGGGTACTTTCATCTCTTTTAGTCGCTAAATCCATCATTTTCAATCTAATCCTAGTTCTTGCAATCCATTTCCTATCATTAGTAGTATTATTCTTGATTACTATCTCCTTAAATGTGATAAGAGCATATTAAGGCTTATGGATAAAAGGGATGGTGTTGTCTATTTTGAGTCAAATCGATGTTGAGATAAATACAACACCGAAAATTATTACTCTGGTTATAGAGACTTTGAATGTTTTGGACAAGGTAAAGGCTAATAGGAATGCTCGATTTAATGGAAGTGTGTTGGTTTTGCAAGTAATGGTCGTTTTTTATGCATTAAAGATGAATAGCCAATTTTCATGCCTGAACAACTTATTTTGACATGTGCATAGACGTCTGGAAGGCATGCTAGTTTTTTTTTTTTTTTGTATTTATAGGCCTAATCACTTCTTAAAAAGATAAATTTTGGAGATGTTCAACCAAAAAAAAATGGGTGGCTTGGATGTATAGTTTGGATGAGAAGCATGTTCAATAAGTTAGCCCTTGTTGGAATTTTTTCAATGTATGTTCAAGGAGTTTTTAGGCTAATGTAGCTCTTGCCAAGTTGAGGCAATGCTCTTTCTATCATCCCTCAAGGATTGCAAGTGCTACACCATATTCATAGAATTCAAGACTTTCAACAAGCTAAGATTGCAAAAATTGGTTAAAAGGTGACAATGAAGCAAGTGGTAGTGGTGAGGGTAGTTCTAGAGTCTAGTTTTAGCTCAAGGCTTTAGAAAGCTTCTTATTTACGATGCGAGGTTTTATTGTATGAACTATACTTTGTGAAATGAAATGCAATGTGGTTTTTAAAAGAGAGAAAGGTACAACAAGTAAAAACTACATATTAATCAAATATAAAAGCACGAATTAAAAAGTTATTGTAATAATTTTATTTGATTTTTTTATTAAGAGTGCATTTATATTTTTAATAATAATAATAATAATAATAATAATAATAATAATAATAATAATAATGACGATGATGATGATAATAATAATGATAGAAAACGGTTCAGAAATTAATTTTTTTTTTCCTTTGTATGTAAAATAGGAAAGATGTTTTTAGTTGAATAAAGAGAGTTATTTTAGTTAGAATAAAAGATATAATTTTTTATAGAAAGGAAGATTAATAATTTATATATAATAGAAATTGAGTGTTTTATATAGAATAGAACATGTGTATTTTAATATAAGAATTTTTATAAATTTTTAAGCAAAATAGAAAGTATTTTTATATATTTTTTTATAAAAAAAATATTATATATTTTAATAATTTAACAAATAAACTTTTAAAAGTAAAAGTTAAATTATAAAAAAAATACTTACAAAATTTTGAATTTAACAACTTTAAAATTATATTTAAATATGCAAATTACTAATAACAAAGATTTCAATGATACAAACATATAATTGACTCCGAACAATAGTTTAATTTGTCATCGCACACCCAATAAAGATAGTAAATAAATTTATTGTGATTAACTAGGGGACAATTTACGAATTTTTTTAATTACCAATTTAGGTATAATGACTAATGTAGCTTAAGAAAAAAGAAACTAAGTTCCTACTTCAATATATTTTCCATGCCAAGGCTAAAATCAGATCCCAAAGAAGGGTTAAATATTTTGATGATATCCAACTTTACACTTATTTCATTTTAAATACTAAATATCAATTCATTTCATATTTATAACTAAACTTTAATTTAAATATTATTAAAAGGTTATCTTATGACGTTTTACTAATATAATAACTGGACTTGAAATATGCAAAGAATATTCGTGACATTAGCATACATGCTAGATGTCAACTCAGCACCTCAAATTGGTAACTGAAATGAAACCAATTGAAATTTAGTATTTAAAACAAAATAAGTGTAAAGTTGGGTGACTGTTTATATATTTAATTTTAACAAATAATCAATACTTTTTTATCTTCTAATTATAATTAGCGTCATATATTTTATTATATTATGATTTAATCTCAGTTATTAATATAATATAATATTACTATTACTATTAATAATTTAATAATATTATTAAATGATTATAATTATAATTTTTATAATTTTAATTATGTATGCAGCATTATAAACTAGAAGGTCATCCCTTATGACCTATTACTAACCTATATTTTGATAATGAGATTAGACTTATACAGTTTGATACATAATTTTTTTTTTTTTTAACTCAATCAATAGGCACTTTTTCAATAAATAAATAACTATATGTTCAAATTTTTTTTATAAATTAGCTTTTGATTTAATAAATTATATAGTTTATATTTATATTGTTTATGTTTATGTTTAAATTATATATTTGACACTAATTGAAGGTGAAAGAAAAATAACTATATTTTAAATTTTATTGGTGGAAAATAGTTAATTCTTATTGACATTTAATTTATCATTATTTTTGTCAATAAATTCTCTATTTTCATTTTGACATGGTAATTAATGGGTTAAATATGATTTTTTTTAATATAGGTCAAATAAATTTCTTGACATGGTTAATTAATGGATTAAATATGTTAGTGGTCACTCAACTTTGTACTTATTTCATTTTTAATACTAAATTTTAATTAGTTTCATTTCAATCATCAATCCTTGAAGTCTAACATGTATGCTGATGTGGCAAATATTCTTTGAATATTCCAAGTTCACCTGCCACATCAGCAAATTATTATTATGTGATCTATTGATGATACTTAAATTCAAAATTTGGTTACTAATAAAAAAATAAATTGAAGTTTAGTATCTAAAATGAAATAAGTTTAAAAGTTGGGTGACCATCAAAATATTTAACCCCAAAAGAATCATCACATTCCAAATTTAAAATTAACAACAATATATATAAGCAAAATTTAAAAAAAAAATCTTCACTTATCATTATATGAAAATTGGATAATTTAGTCTTTTACTAATTAAAATGAAATTCTAATTTAATTGAAAATATATTTTCTTTTCTAATAAGGTTAGAAATTAAATTAATTAAAATATAATTCTAATTGAGAGTATGTTTCCTATATTAATTAGGTTAACTTCTATTACATCTCTAACAAAATTAAATTAAATTAAATTAAATTAAAATATAATTCTAATTTAATTGAAAGTATATTTCCTATTCTAAATTGGTTAACTTCTATTTTTTCTCTAACAAATTAAATTAATTTAAACTTTAGAAGTAATTTTGTTAAAAATATATATATTAGTTAGATCTACTTATATTTTAACTAATATAAATTAAATTAGATAACATAACTTTATAAGTCTTATTATATTAAATTTAATAAGTAAATAATTAAAATTAAAATTAATAAATTTTATAAAATAATTAATTATGAAAATATTAATGTCAAAAATGTTAAAAGATTGTTGTGTTTAAATAGAAAATTCATAAGAAATGTAATAAACTACTATATCATAACTCTATCAAGTTTGTAAAATTAGATTATTATTTAGATAAAAATATTAAAAGAATGTTGTATAATTGCTTAAATAGAAAATTTATTAAAATTGTAATAAATTACTATGTTATAATGTAACATATCAAGATTGAAAAATTAGATTGACATATAAATAAATAAAATTGTATTATTTTAAATACTTATTAAATTAAAGTTTATAAATTAAATTATTATAATTAAATTATTTAAAATCTTTTATATGTTTTGTATCTATAATCATATTTTAAAAAATAGAGCATATAATTTACTTGACAATAGTATTTTTGTAAGAAAGTAGTATAATTATTATTTTTAAATATTTTATAAAATTTAATAAAAAAGAGTTAAAATTAAATTAATTAATATTTATTATTTAATTATTAGTTGAAATAAAAAATTATATTAAATTATTTTTAAGTAATTAAAAATATTAATATAAAAATATTGAAGAAACAAACAATCACTGTTCAAATAAAAAATTTACTAAAATTGTGATAAATTATAAATTTATTGAGGTTATAATATTTAAAACAAACATAAAATTAAGCATCCTGCATAAAAATAATAATATTAAAAGTATATATTTAATAGTTTATTTACTATCATTGGTTTAAAAAACTTTTGTTCACATGGTTATTTACTATATATATATATATATATATTCAACAATTTTTTTAAATAAATTGAAGAAGTTTCGTTTGAGCACCCCTTTTATACTCCTGCGTAAAGGTGAGTAATCTTTGTTCTAAAAGTAATTATTCTTGATCATTGCATTTAATTTTCGGTTATTTTAGCCGTTATTTCGCAAAAGGGGCTAAAATAACAGTTTTACATGGATTCTGAAAGAAATATGAGAGTGCCACAAATACGTTATGGGTATAAATTTCTCTAAAATTCACATTATACATTTAATTTTTCAATTAATTTCCAAGGTGACCTTTTTTTCAAATTTTTTAAATTATTCCTGTAATTACGTTTTTTATTGCCTTCGTTGTTTATTTATACATTTAATTTTATTTTACAAATTAAATATGAAATTAATTACTTTGTTTAGAACTAATATTTTTATTTTGGAGTTTCATATCCGCCAATTTGTTTTATACCTTCACCGGTTTAAGTGGCAATTTACCCCTAAACTATTATCCGATGTGCAATTAGGCCCAGAATTAACTTTCTAGCCTATTAAACCCATACAAATCCCAAATTTGGCTATTTAGTCCCTAATTCAGGCCTGACCCATCACATGTCATACACAATCCTCAATAACAATAAAAAAAAAAATAGTTCATTAGGTTAAAAGAGGAAAAAACGATTTTTAACAAACAGAAAACCCTTAAGCAAAAAATCCCTAATTTACTAGTGTAAATCCCTAATTTGCAAACTCCCCCTAAATCCTTAATGTCCACATCTAATTTGTCTTCTTCTCATCCTCCACTTTCAGTTGGAAGATCTTCTCTTAGAGTTGTCATTGATACCTAATATGATGGTCCAACAAAGCATTGCTTCTGTTATGATATTGCTCCCTTATTCATTTCATGGATCGAGATGAATTCAAGGCAAAGATTTTTTGCTTGCCCAAATATGGTAAAGAAGGTGGGTGTTAATTAATTTATATTTTCTTTAGTGCTATGATATTAAGTGTAGTTTAATTTCTATTTGCTTTCAAGTAAGGAGATGCAAGTACTGGGAATGGTTTAATGCTAAGTTTATGGAGGACTACTAAAGTTATAAACAATCTAAAGGTGGAGGTCCATCATTATAGAGAACGAAGTAGTTGCATTGGTAGGGAAGTCAATTTAGGTGGAAATTTATGGGAAATGTGATTGTTAAAAGTGGAGGCCGAAATGAAAGCTATGAAAGAGGAAGTTGATCAACTGAAAAATGCTAGAAGGTCATCATTTTCATCATCAGCGATTTGTAACAATGACATGGCTTTAAAGATGTTGTGCTTTGTGATTATGTTTTATATTATGTGGGTAGCAATAAGGAAGTAGTGTTTTAGGAAAGTAGTGTTATAGGGAAGTAGTGTTTTAAGGAATTAGTGTTTTAAGGAAGTAATGTAACAGGGAATAAGTGTTTTGGGCAAGTGTTCTTGGAATTTTGGCAAAAAAATATCATGATCTGATGGTTTTATTTTACAAGGTCTAAGATTTGAAAATGATTGTATTTTTTGTTTGAAACAGAATTGATGTCAAAACAATGTTTTGAAGATTGTGAGGAATTAAAGGAAGTTGTGTTTATTGAGCACCATTTGTTGTTATTGAGCATATGTGTATATTTAATTGGCAGAATTATGCTTGAAAAGAGACCTGATACATATTGAAAAATAAGTCTTCAAATGAAAACATATGACAGGTCTTGACAGTGAATGGCAAATAAAATAAATGGATATGAGTTTGCATAAAATAATTAAATAGAAACAATGAACATATAAATATAAAAACTAATTGCAATATTGAATTTCCATAGACATGAGTTTGCCATATACATGTGTAAGCATAATAATTTCCGAAAAAAAAACCCTTATATTGCACAAAGTTCACATCTTCTACAAATTATCTAAAAGCATCACTTTTATGAACAACAACCACCCATGTAACATTCACAAAACACTACAACTATCAAATAAATAAATTTTGTAGTATCTAATAAATAAAAGTAAATTTTGTAGTATCTAATTAAAATATTTTTTTGTAAATTACAATAGCAACAAAAAATATTATATGTGCTGCTTAATATCTGTCATGCTATAGGTTATCAACCTGCTTATGAATCATTGACCAATTGGCTACTAGATTGTGAGCTGCTTCCTTTAATAGTACTTTTATCTCTTCCTCTTTTTAATGCTCTCGCTCTACTTGCTGTTACTGCTTGTAAATTTCGTGTTATTACTGCATATGATCCATCCCATCTCAAACCTGTTGCTTGAAATTGACCATAAATAGTTCCTTTGGTAGTTTATGGTGGCTTCAACTGGCCGATTGTTCTTTGAGCTTCTTTAGTGATGGGATTTCTTGGTTTGTTTAACTTTTGCATGATTAGCGAAAGCTACAAGCCAAAAAATGCACAAATTTAGCAACCACATAATAAAACTCAAAACTTGATAGTTACTATACAAAATAAAAATTTCACATCAAAGCTTGTAGCTCCTTCTTTAATAACAATGCTTGTAGGTGGCTTGACTATTTTCCTTTTGCCTTTTATAGTTGATGTTGATGTCTTGGAACCAACATGTTCTTTAGTTTTTACTGCCTTAGCACAAATTTTAACACCTATATCTTCAAATATACTTGTAACTCTACTGTCTTCATGCTGCAAAATTTGCCATAAGCTTATAATTGTTATACTTCAACAAAGTTATACTAATCCTTATATAAAATGACCAACTAATCAATTTGTAAACATACTACATTCAAAAAAATTAATTATGTCCACAAACAAGCAGTTTGCTTTGCATGACTTTGCTCTAGGTATTAGCTGTGAAGGATTACTCTGAGATGACTGTGTAGGGATTGGATGCGCTACTTCATTTTGTTTTTTGCATGCCGCTTTATTATGCCCAATTTCTTTACACACACTTCAAACAATAATAGTCCCTCATCTTAATATTAATCCAACCTTCTTAGGTTCATTTGGATCTTTTCTTTATATTGTCTTTGGTCTGCCCATTTTTTTCTTCTGTCTAAGTGGCTCAATGAGTGGCAATCCAGTTTTTTGCCAAAGTGTTGAACCTTTTATTAGTGGCATAAGATGGGCATAAGTTTTATTGTACGCATCCCTTTTGTACCATAAAGATACTTTGTCTTCTAACTTTATCCCCAAATGATGTATTACACAAAGCATATGTGGACATGGTATTCCTGAGATGTCCTATGACCTAAAACTACATGATTTTTTTCCACTACAACTACATGTTTGTCTTTGCCTTCACTAATCTCAAAACCACTACCTCCACTCTATTGCACATGACAATTAAAAGCCCTCTCCATGTTCTTCTCAATTTTTTGAACACAACTCAGACTCAGCTCACTTGTTCAATTTTTTACGAAATTGTGCTTGGTCTTCAACCTATTCATAATAGTAATTTTGATTGCGTCTAATATATGAATAATATTTCTAAAATGTGCATCCAATATGACACTATTAAAGTTCTCACACATATTATTATCGATCACATCACTCATTGGGGTAGCACTTATGAATGCTCTTAACCATGTATGAGGTGGATAAACCAATAAATCTTGAACACATCCAAAAGCCATGTCATCCAACTCCTCTAAGCTGTCTGAACTCTTGGCCGCATTCCAAAATTGCATTCTTAGCTCTATTCCTCACCATCTTTTTTGCTAATTTGAGAAAATGTGCATTGCACACCATCGATACTCCGCTTGTGGAAGATGATGCTTAACAGCAAACAATAACCCCTTTTGCATGTCTGTCACCATAGCCATGCCTGCCCCATCTGACAAGCCTAAATCTTCCTTTACCAATGCTATAAACCAAAGCTAGTTGTGCTTGTTTTCAACTTGTACCACTGCCTATGCAATCAGAAATTGCTTATTATTTCAATCACATCCAACCATAGATAATAATTGCCCCCCACAATGAGTCTTGAGAAAGCAACCATCTAGTCCTATAACAGGCCTACAGCCAGCTTTCCATCCCTCTCTCAATGCATGAAAATAAACATATAATTTGTTAAAGATATTTGAACTAGCTTGAGTCATCACAATGTATGTTGAACCAAGGTGTGCAACTCTTATTTCCACAGCATAGTCTTGAAGTTGTGCATTTTACTGAATATAGTTGCCTTGTAACTTAGTTAGGACCTTCTTCTTTGCTCTCTTTACCATATGATAACCAATCTCAAATTTGAGGTCTTCTTTTGCTTTAGCTTACAATTCAGTCACTTTTGTTAAAGGCTTCGCTTCAATTGTACTCTTCAATTAATGTGCAATAAATTTGTATATGATCCTTCTACTCTTAAACTATTTAACACAAATATGTTTAGGATTATAATTTTTCACCTTAAAATCACCAGTTGATTTTTCTTTACTTGTAAAGCACATCTAAGGGCAACCTCTATAAAAGCACACAGCTCTCACCCGACCTAGTTCATTTTTTAAATAATCGATGTCAACCTGCCTTGCAATAGAGTATTTTGTGCAAGTAAATATGAACTCTTCAGCATCCTTAAAAACCATGCCCATAATAAAAGCTGGAACATTCACACTTGCATCATAAACCACGTGTCGACTTCTTCTTCTTTTGATAATTTTTTTACCTTCCTTATCAAACTCCTTTTTAAAGCTGTCTTTATTATGATTGCCATCATACTGAATGTCAGTTCTAATAAATTCAGCCTCTTATGTTCCTTGTGTTTCACTAGACTATGTTGTATTCACTCCAACTAGCTCTTCAATAACTACATCTTCATCCTCATAACTCTCTTCAATTCCATTAATGTTCTCTTCTATGTAAGTTCTTTTTTTCTTTCTTGCTTCAACTAACTCTTCATCCCTAGCATCAAAGCCATTATCTACTTCAATAACATATTCCTTATTCTTATCTTCAACATTTCTCTCAAACACAGTCCCTGCATCTTTGGTTTTTCTAAACTGATTAATAACATCATTAAATTTTCTCCTCCTTAACCTCAATTTCGTTGTTGGATTATCATAAGTCATTTGTACATCTACATAGCCCTCATCTCTATTCACATTCACATCATCAATCACATTTGGATCACATTCAATTACTATTTCATCTAATAAATTCTCATTTAACCCATCAATATTGTTCTCAGATCCTGTAGTATTACCCATATTCCTACCCACACTCTCACCCTCTGGCCCAAATTAATTACCTACATTCACAGAGTAATCTAATATGGGAACTTTATAAACATTAGGCTCATCTAACTCATACTCACAATAAATATTAATATTTTCAATATTTTTACTCCCATAAGCCATCAAAATTTCATGTCACGACCCGAACTTGTCTTAAAGAAAAGAAAAATAAAACCATCAAATTTAAAACTTTATTTCATACAAGAACACATTATCAAACTGATTTTTTTCTAAAAATAAACATAATCGTGCGCAATATAAAATATTCTCCATCATTAAATATCATCAATCTTAAAACATTATACATAAGCATGGTTCATTAAAATGCAATAGATAAGTATACTTAAGTTTTACAAACTCATAGTACAAACACTACTGTAGTATTCTAGAGTTACTACTATAATACAACTCATAATAACCTACATAATATAGTCGATGATGAAGAAATCTGGTGTAGACGCGGTCTGAGGTCAAACTCCCAAGCTCCTAAAAAAAATAGATTGAGGGGAATCAGACCTCACTGAGTAAGTTAATAAAAAGAGTTGTACAGTTTGAAAACCTTTTTGAAAACCATATAGTTATAGTGAAAATAATTTATAATGCATATATGTATATAGCCTTTGAAAAATCTTGGTAGAACCCTAAACCTAAATTTCTAAATGGCCAACTGGGCCCACTTAATCCACATAGACTGTCGATCCTCAAGAGCAAAGGCATCAACCGAGGCACCAAGTCGCAATCGTCCATTTAATCCAAATATATGGCACTAGTGGTCCTCGAGAGCTAAGGCATCAACCGAGGCACCCATCCTAGCCCATTATTAACTTTCCAATCACCGGCGGTCCCCGAGAGCAAAGGCTTCCACCGAGGCACCTGTCCCAGTTCATATCCAAAAGTCATACATAGATCGGATCCATCTCTCAATCTCTAACATGTGCACACGGTCCTGGTGAAACCCACCAAGTAGCTCGTTCTATCAAAATTTCTCAAAATTGATTTTAAATAAATAAAATGCACTTAAATCTTAAATAGCAGCATTTAAATTAAATAAATCATATAATAAATACTAAAAATATGAGCGCACACATCTTTAAATAAAACACATGCATATATCAATTTATCAACTTACATGACGAGCGAGAAGACTGACGACCGCGCGTCTGCCTCGATCCAACCGCTCGTACTCTGGTATTCTCTAGAAAAATAATATACCTATTTTAAAAACACGTCTATTGAATTAAAATAAAAAATCAACAGAAATAGTGAAATTCTAAATTGACTTGAGGAAGACCGGATAAGACTCGATAGATAGGAAAAAACCCTAATTAAGGCTAGAAATTTGCAGTAGATATCACGTTTCATGAGAAAATCTATCAAAATTTTGGTAGAGTCTCCTTTGTAAAATGAACATCTCTCTACCATAGGTAGAGTCATTCCTGTATAGAAAACACACTTCTAGTATTCATAGATATTCACACTCAAGTCGGGCTCCCAGAACTACATTTAGCCCCTGAGATCACAAACTTAACCATCACAAAATTTATTTTAAAAGAATGTGAAAATAGGCAACTTAATTTTATGGAAATTAAACCAAATTAAATACTTAAATTTTCTTTATAATAAACTTAATTTAATAATTAAATCATTTAATTCCCAAAAATATATATTACATATAAATATCCATAACTTAGAAAATCATTTCTCATTAAAGTTTAAAAACAAAATTTCACAAACATATATACCAAAATATATACTAATATAAAATATCAATTATTCAACAATTAAATAACCAAACTTACATTTCATTATCAAAATATAAATATAACCTAAAATTAATTATTCATATTAATAAATCTCTACAATAAATATATTTACTATCAAATTCATAATTTAATATTAAAATATCCAAATCTCACATAATACTCAAAAATAATACCTAATATATTATTTGAAAATAATTTTTGAAAATTAGTGTTAACTAGTCAAAAATAGTAAATAATTTGTAAAAATCCTTTTAATTCCTTAAATATTATTAAAACCAACCACAATCTATTATTTAGCTATAATTAGCAAAAAATTACGTTTTTACCCCTATAATACATAAATTTACATAATGTACTATTATTACTCAAAAGTTCCCTAAAAATTATACAAATGCCTAAAAATTATTTTCTCAACATCAAATTTCTTAATATCAATAAAAACATAAAATTAACTAATAATTTCTTCCAAAATATAAATTTAACCTAATTATCTACATTTGACATAAACTTAAACTAATTATAAAAATAGTATAAAAATCACAAAAACTATAAATTAAGTTCTAAAATTAATAACATTTAATGATAGTACCAATTATCACAATTTCATAATTTTTTTAACAATTATTTTCGAAAATTAATAAAATATTAATAAAATATCCAAAATCCACAAAATTCACAATTAACACAATAATTTTCTATAATCTTAAATAAAATCAATATACTAAAAATAAATAACAATAATTACTCCAATTTACTAATTAAACTCAAATAAAATAAAATTCTGTAAAATCACAAAAAAATCAAAATAATAAACCAAAATTAGATTTAAACAACTAACTAGCAAAATTAATCAATTAACTTGAAATAATTAAAGTTTAACACTTAAATCAACCTAAACAACCTAAAAATAACTTAAAACAACCCAGAGCAACTAACTGTCTACCTCAATTTCTGTCGCCAAAAAGGGTTGCAACGGCGAGGCAAGGCATCGACTGTCGCCTGAGGAGGCAAGGCAAGCTAAGGAAGCAATGGCGGCGCCGATCTAGCTCTGACAGTGGCGGGGAAAGCTTAGACTGAGAGAAAGAGAAACCGAAGGGGAAGAAAAGAAAAAGAAGGTGGCTGGTGGCGTGCTGCGACGGAGATGGAGGCTCAGGCGGTCGATGCACGTCGGAGAGAGAAGGAGCACAACGGAGATGGTGACGGGAAAGGAGGAGGGTGTTGCGGGTTAATATCTTTGGGTAAATATGTATGTATATATATATATATTATAAGCTTGAAAATAGCAAGGGTAATATAGAATAATCATACTTATAAAATAGCTATCTAATATTTAATATTATAGAAAATATAATTCCTTAAAATAATAATAACATAACTCTATCTTAATAAAATAGCTAGATAATTAACAATTATATAATATAATTTAAAACTATTTATTAACACTACAAATTTGAAAATTACTTTATTTAAATTAAAATATAGGGTATTACATTTCATGTATCCCACTGTCATTATATATTAATTTCAAATCCAATCCCATTTTCCCCCTAGGTTTTAGCCAATATAGTTTTGGTACATGGGCATACCCCAACAAATCAACCATTTTTACCAACCTGAAGTAGTGCAACTTATCAATATCTACAACAGGAAAATCTTCCATTTCACCGTTGGAATACTTAAGGTCTAGATCCTTAACAAAAGGCCCTCCATGATAAATCCTTATGTTTACTTCAATAGGTTCCATCTACGTAACAAAAAAAAAACATTAAATTACATACACATTCAAAGAATGGAGCAGTTCCAACACAATGCCTTAGTTACATAGTGCATTAGTTAATGCATGTATTCAATACCTAATTTCCTGTGAGAGAAACTTCACTTTTCAACGATCATTTATTTGTAATCTATCACAGTACCAATTGCTTCTTCGATAACTTCAGTTTTCCCAGCTGCTATGTTTAGCTTTTTTTTTTTCGATTTCTTTTTGGTAACAAAATGAGTCTTAGAGAACATTTTACAAAAGAAAAACAAAACCAGGTGGTTGTTAGATCATACTCGCATGATCGACATGTGTCTTCCTCTTGTCGCCATTTTAAAAAAAAATTATTTACTCTTCACTTAACTCTCTCTAAGGAGATTGTGTATGACACGCGATGGGTAAGGCTTGAATTAGAGACCAAATAGCCAAATTTGGGATTTATATGGGTTTAATAGGCTAGAAAGTTAATTTTGGGCCTAATTGCACATCAGATAATAGTTCAGGGGGTAAATTGCCACTTAAACCTACCTTCACTATGTGCAAGTTATGTTTATTTTTGTAAATTTATGTAGAGTTATGCTAACTTAACAACAATATGGGAAAAAAATATGCAAATATAAAAAATCTGTTATAGAATAAACAATATTTTGTAATAAATACTTTGACTAGTTGAAATTAACAAAATTACTAAATAAAACAATAAAAAGATATCTCTACAAAAATCTCATTTTAGAATACACATATTTTATTCTATAAAAAAATGTTCTAGCTATTATATCTAAAATATTACTTTTTTATAATCAAAATTATGTATTTTATTCTAACTAAAACATCCAATTAGTTAAACTATTATCTATTTTTTTTATTCAATTATTATTATAATTACTATACACATTAAAATATATGTACTCTTAAAAAAATAATAAAATAAAATAATTACAATAACCTTTAAGTTCTCATTTTTCTATTTAATTAAAATATAATTTTTATTTTTTAAAATTATTTAATTATTTATTTAAAAAAATTTATATTATTTACGGTCCACATGTATTTACGATTAGTAATTAGTTAATTTACTTCATTATAATTTTTTAATTAATTTAGACGAGGAGCAAACTGACAGTGGAAATTGAGCAGTATTTTGAAGGTAGAGGGAAAGTACTAGTAAATAACTCCAGCACGAAGAGTATTTTAGTCATTCTTTCTGATTTTACGGTTCTGCTTAACAATCGCAACGTATTTAATTAGTAATTGAAGGTGGAGCGCATGTTCACACGCATACACTATATATATGCATCTGTATTCACTCCATTCGCTCCCCAACTTTCTCCTTCTGCTTCTTTCTTCCTTCTCCGAAGTCTCTCCGCATTAAATTTCTACGTGTACTCTTGTTTCCTATAACTCAGCAATTTTGAATTCTCTTGGGTTTGCTTGATCTTGAACTGAATTCTATTTGTAAGTCAATTCTCTTTCTCTCTCGCTCTCTCTCTCTTTCACTTTTTTTCACTTGTGGTTTTTATGGTTTTTTTTCATGATAAGTGAGCATGATTTGTTCTAGGTTGGATCCTGGGCTTCTGGTACTGTTTGACCTCTTTTATGATCTGTGTATTTCTCGTTTTTGTTAGATCTGATGTTAAAGGTGGAGACTTTGTGTGTTATGAGCTGTTATTTGGCTTTGTTTGATGTGCATTTAACTACTTTGAATCTGGATCTCTGTACCATGAAAGTAAAACCAGGATTGTTATATTGCAAAGCATGTCCCTGTCTTTTGCTAATGCGAGTTTTGCGTGGATCTGCTATGTGTTGGATTTTGGATCTGGTAATATAGGCGTTGGTCTTAATGATCTCACGGTTAAATGGAGAATAACTGAACCATGCTAACTGGTTTTAGAGTTGAATTTATTAAGATGCTAAACAGGCAGAGAAGGAAATGGTCGCGAAAATTAAAGCTTTTGAAGATTACGGTTAGGCAGGGATGATAAGCTCCAATTTTGTTGAATTCAGTTGATTTGTTATTTGATTGTATCCGAAAGAAATGTACCTCATGATACCAATAGAAAGGAGGATGATATGTATATATATATATATATAAATTTTCCCTTTTTATTGTTCAACAACCTACATAGGCTCTCTATTGCAAAAGGAGGGAAATATATAGTGCTGCTGATGGGAATGTAAATCTTTTTTCTCTCTTTTCTTCAGGAATTGTTAGTTTTACTATTTACCTTTTAGTTTTTTCCATTTGGATTCATGACAGTGATTTTTCTGATTCAGTGCCTTTCTTGTTTTGTTTTGTTTTGTTTTGTTTTATAGATATGCTTATATGGAGATCTGATATATATTTTTGCACTGTTTTCTGTGTAGTAGTTGTTTTGTCATGGCTACATATAGCCCAAAGAACATCCTCATTACAGGGGCTGCTGGATTTATTGCATCCCATGTTTGTAATCGGCTTATCCGTAACTATCCTGATTACAAAATTGTTGTCCTTGACAAGCTTGATTACTGTTCAAACCTGAAAAACCTTCTGCCCTCTAAATCTTCTCCAAATTTTAAGTTTGTCAAGGGCGACGTTGGCAGCGCAGACCTAGTGAACTTCCTTCTCATCACTGAATCCATCGACACTATTATGCACTTTGCTGCCCAGACCCATGTGGATAATTCCTTTGGTAACAGCTTTGAGTTTACCAAGAACAATATTTATGGTACCCATGTCCTTTTAGAAGCTTGCAAGGTCACTGGCCAAATTAGGAGGTTCATCCATGTGAGTACAGATGAAGTCTATGGGGAGACAGATGAGGATGCTGTTGTCGGAAATCATGAGGCTTCTCAACTACTTCCAACAAACCCATACTCTGCAACAAAAGCTGGTGCAGAAATGCTTGTTATGGCTTATGGCAGGTCATATGGGTTACCTGTGATAACAACACGTGGAAACAATGTTTATGGTCCTAATCAGTTTCCTGAAAAGTTAATTCCAAAGTTTATCCTCTTGGCCATGCAAGGAAAGCCTCTTCCAATCCATGGAGATGGTTCTAACGTGAGGAGTTATTTGTACTGTGAAGATGTTGCTGAGGCTTTTGAGGTCATCCTTCACAAGGGAGAGGTAGGCCATGTGTATAATATTGGGACAAAGAAGGAAAGAAGAGTCATAGATGTGGCTAAAGATATCTGCAAGATTTTCTCAATGGATCCTGAGACAAGCATCAAGTTTGTAGAGAACAGGCCATTCAATGACCAGAGGTACTTTCTTGATGACCAGAAGCTGACAAACTTAGGATGGTCAGAACGTACTATTTGGGAGGAGGGACTGAAGAAGACAATGGATTGGTACATTCAAAATCCTGATTGGTGGGGTGATGTAACTGGAGCCCTGCTTCCTCATCCTAGAATGTTGATGATGCCTGGTGGTAGACACTCTGATGGGTCTGAAGAGAGCAAATCTGCATCTTACTCCTCGAGTAATGCCAATCAGACCCGAATGGTTATTCCAATTACTAGAAGCAGCAGTACTGGTTCTCCTCGAAAATCCTCTCTTAAGTTCTTGATATATGGGAGGACTGGATGGATTGGTGGTCTGCTTGGGAAGTTGTGTGAGAAACAAGGGATTCCCTTTGAATATGGTAGGGGGCGCTTGGAAGATCGGTCATCACTTTTGGCAGACATTCAGAATGTTAGGCCAACTCATGTTTTTAATGCTGCTGGTGTCACTGGTAGACCTAATGTTGATTGGTGTGAATCCCACAAAACAGAGACCATTCGCACCAATGTTAGCGGAACCTTAACATTAGCTGATGTTTGCAGAGAGCATAACCTCTTGATGATGAATTTTGCTACAGGCTGTATATTTGAGTATGATGCTGCTCATCCAGAAGGTTCTGGCATTGGGTATACCGAAGATGACAAACCCAATTTCACTGGTTCTTTTTACTCAAAGACCAAGGCCATGGTAATTTCATTTTGTTTTTCCTTTTATTGAATCTGTTAAATATGTGCATTCATTTTTCATTACACATTCTATTGGCTATTGACGAATTTTCTTCAAAATTTTAACCAGGTTGAAGAACTCTTGAAAGAATATGATAATGTATGCACTCTGAGAGTTAGAATGCCAATATCATCAGACCTTAACAACCCCCGTAATTTCATTACTAAAATATCTCGATATAACAAAGTGGTCAACATTCCAAACAGCATGACAGTCTTGGATGAACTTTTACCTATTTCAATTGAGATGGCTAAGCGGGACTTACGGGGTATATGGAACTTCACAAATCCTGGTGTGGTGAGCCATAATGAGATTTTGGAGATGTACAAGAGTTACATTGACCCCAACTTTAAGTGGGTTAACTTCACATTGGAGGAGCAAGCAAAGGTGATTGTTGCCCCACGAAGCAACAATGAGATGGACGCAACCAAGCTGAAGAAAGAATTTCCTGAGATGCTGTCAATCAAGGAGTCTTTGATCAACTATGTCTTTGAAATCAACAAGAAGACCTAAAACACAGCAGCAGCAGCAGCTATGATCTCCATTTTGCAAATGCCTCAGACACCTAAAACACAGCAGCAGCAGCAGCAGCTATGATCTACATTTTGCAAATGCCTCAGACATGCTATTGTTTCAGTTTTACTAGTTTTTCACTATTAGGTCGTATCATTGTTTCTACCACAGTAGGATGTGAAGTTAATTCACAAATTAGATACACTTATTTGATTTCTCTATCCAAGTTATATAGTAGTCTCCTTTTCGCAGTGGACTATCATTAGGATCTTGATATGTGCCATCATTTGCAAGCTTGCAGGAGGCCGAGTCTTACAATTCATTAGATGTGTTTTGTTGTCTAAATTAATTCTTTATTACTGAGTTTTGTTAAATTATTCTTGTCCTGTAGGCTGCTGCCTTTATAAGGTTAAAGAAATTGCAACTTTTATTATCTTTTGATTGTTTAATTCTAAGTGCGCTATTGCTAATTTATGTTGGACTTGATGAGGTTAGCATGCAGGCATCCTTGCAGGAGCATCCAAAAATACGATTGCACATGGATGTTTTTTTTTTTTCATTTTTAGCGTAGAATATTCAAAGAGAGAAAATAGGGATGCGCCGAGAAGGGTGATTGAGCTCTACCTAACTACAATATTGTTGCAGGTTTCTCACTCTGAACCAGTACAGTATTATTATTATTATTATTCCTTATTTATTTATTCTTCTTGCTCTCATGCGGCGGCAACGTATTGGAATTCCCTTGGGTTGAGATGGATACAGCTGGATTAGGACAAAATTTGTGAGATCACATGGGGCATAAATGCCTCCTTAATTTTAGCATAAAAATGTCATATGTCATCATCCACAAATATGCATTGGCCAGATGGTCAAATTAAACTGTCCTCCACAATAAGTGCAGATGCCAAAAAATATGAATACTCTCTTCCTTCTGTCATTAAAATTATGAATAGAGTCCGAACTCCATCCTTAATGTTACGAATTAACTATTTATATTAATTATTTAAAAATTAAATATTTACACCTTTTAATTTTTATTTCATCAATATTTTAGTTATTTTGATAAAATTTTTAACAAATTTTTTATATTAAAAAATATTTAACCTCCTCTATTTATAAAAATAAAACAGTTTCATCATTTTCTTTGAAAACAATGAAACAATTTAATTTTCATTGACGGTTTGATTTTCTCTAAACTAAATCACCCAGAAAAATTTTATTGTAGTGGGTTTGGAGATCACAAATAAAATTTAATATTATCTTATAATTAAATTATATTCTAATAATTTATGTAGACATCCAGTTTGATCAGCCCGTAATAAGGGGCGAAATGTGAATACTCAGTTTAATCGACCTACAATAGAACTCAATGATGAAAAAATACGAATTTTAAATACAAAAGAAGCCCGAAATCTTATTGAGAATTGACCTAAGAGCCTAAGCCTAAAAACCTAAACTCAGGTAAACACAATTCCAAGTCCAAGCTCTTCGGCCTAAAAGGCCCAAACCTATAAGCTTAACAGTTGAGTAAAGAGGCATCGCCTCTTCACCAGGCCACTTGTTGTTGCATTAAATGAGGTTTTTGAAGGACAATAAGTTTGTGGGCCACCATCTGTTCTTGCTTTACAATTACAACATAAATAGTTGGTTTTTGGAAAAAATTTGTGGGCTAAAAAAGTGATGGCAATGATGAAGAGAGTAGGGGTAGTGATTAAGTAAGGGAAATATAAAATGAAAAGAGAAAGAGAGGGAAGGGGGGGTTGGCAGAGAGAGAACTGAAAAAAATCTTAAGAAAGGTTCAGGGGAGAGAAAAAAAAGAGAGCTCTGAAATAAGAAAAAAAGACGTTCTAGAAAAAAAGAGAAGGGAAGGTCTTTGAGAAGAAATGAGTGATTAAGCTTAAAAGCTTATTTGAAAACTAAGTTTACCACCTGTAGGAGTCGTCTGCGTTTGTTGTTCAAGCGATTGTCTCTACGAAGAGACGCCACCTCTTTACGATGAGGCGATCGTCTCATGACAGAGAACCTTATTTCCATTTTACTATTATCAATATCACTATTTATAAGAAAAAATATTTTGTGCTCAAATTTTTTTTCCTTTCAGCCATTTCATCATAAAAGAAACATAGACATGTCTATCTATTTTATTTGCTCCCATTTAGTATATTATTCAAAATTTTACATGATTTTAGTTTCATTTCATATTTTTGCATTTTTTTTTTGCTATTACTAAAATCACTATTCATATAATTAGATTTTTGTGTTTTGAATTTGTTTATTTTTTCAATCACTTCATCAGTAGAATAACAACAATATTTCTATATATTTTGTTGGTTAAAATTTAGTATATTAGTTAAACTTTCACATGAATTTTAGTTGCATTTTGAATGGTTTTACGTAGTTTATTATTTTTTTACTATTTCAATCAAACCCATTAAGCCCATTTCTATAGAGGTGAACGCCTCTTTGCAAATAGGTGATTCCTTTGAAGAGGTGTCACTGTATTTTTTTATTTTTATATTTTATATATTTTTTTGTCATTTTATTATTTTTATTTTAATTATCAGATATATGATAATTTTGAGTCTTATATATTTATCCTCATATAATTTATTTTTTTATGTGTTTTCATATTTTTGTTTTTCTAATCTTTTTATACAATTATTTTATTATCTTGCTTAATTAAATATTTGTGTGCTTATTATTATTTTTACTTCTATTTACTTTCGGTTTATTTTCAGTTTATTTTTTGTTTATTCCATTATGTTTTGTATGATAAAAGGCCTTGTGATTCCTAATCCTTTCCCGCTACATTCATTTGGAATGTATGGTTGTAAATCATTACTTATTTTATTTTTGTTGAATGTTGGGACTTAAAAGCATGAAATTGGATTAAAGTGCAAACCTGGACTTAACTGTAAAACTTCGAAAGTGGTTAGAGGCAAGTGCAATTTTGAATCTAAATAAGGAAATAATTAAATAATTAAGGGTAATAAAATACAAAACATAAATGGAGGTCAAACACAAGGTTGGATGGACATTTCAAAAATCATATCCAGTTTCCAAACCTGATCTTTTCCAAACCCGACATTTGATGACAGTTTCTGGGAACCTTGGTGGGATCCAATTACTGTATAATGTGTCATGACTTTTATCCGAATGATGACTCCATTCCCGAATAGGCTTTATAACCTATTTCATATTTTCTAGTAAATCTCAAGCTCACATACTGTAATGGTCACCAAACAATTGGGTATGCGCTAAACTCTGATGCCTACAATGTATTCTAATAATTTGTTATTTAATGTTAAATTACCCGTATAATATTTAATATTTTAAATACTATTAGTTGTTAGAAATAAAATAAATACACTCAAAATTCTATAGTTAATTTTTAATATATATTTAATAATAAAATAAAATTTTTATAGTAAATTTTATAGTCATTTTACCTTATATGATCTAATTATAAAATTATTAAATACAAATAATAAAATTAAATTTATAAAATAGTAATATTATTAAATATAATATAAAAAATATTTTTTTTTATTATGAAGTTGCTAACTATTAATTTTAAATATATAAATTAAAAAATTAATATAAATTTTCAAATTTTAACTATAAACCGTTTTGGAATCTCTATTTACGCTGAATGTTTTTTTGAATTGGTCAAAAAATTCAGAGAACTCAAAATAGAGAATTAATTTTTCGGATCCGAATCCAGAAAATAATATTTTAAATTTTTTGACTTTTAGAACAAAATCTGGAGAATTTACATTTTATACTGAACCGTGCACGGCCCTACGTAAGATACGATAGTTTTAGCCAATTCCAAAAACGTGAGCTAATTTACAAGCACAAGTTGGAGAACGATAAAGAAAATGGATTCGGAGACAAAAGACAAGCAATGTGTTTTTAAGGGGAAAAAAAAGAAGGAAAAACCCGGACGCAAGTGAAGAAAATTGACACATTAGAAAAGTTTTGGGTTGGCTTTGGATTGGATTTATTTCTTCTTTTTCTTTTATGTCTAAGAATTGCAGTAGTTGTAGAATTGATTAATGATTTCTTCTGTTACAATTCCTGCGTTGACTGTTTGGAAAGATGCAGCTGGAATCGCCGGTATACATACTCTCTCTTTCTGGATTCTACTTTGCTCTTTCCTCCCGAATTAGCTAGCTTTTTATATTTCTTAAAACAAGACGAAAACGAGGTCACCCACTATTGAATTTTTTTTTTTAATAATATTGTTATTGTAATGTTCATTATTGTTGTTGAAAATCTTTTCTGGTTCTTGGGTTTTCTTGAGAATTGAAAGAAAATGTTTCATCAGTTAGTTCAACAACTGTTTTTACCGAAGGACATCTTATTTTTTGAGTAATTGTTGTTTGCTTCAGCATCCAACAGAGATGGAGGAATAAGATTGGGATTTTCCTATGAGTCCTAACGAAATTTGTTAATGCTCTCATGCGCACAGTTAGATGTTCATGACACAAATTTGGCTGTTAGCAACTGCATGTTGCCTAACTAAGCTTGTGTGAGGGAATTTGGAAGTGGGAAAATGAAGTTAATGCATCTAATACCATGATAAGGGAAGACAGCATATAATGCCTGATTTTAAATTCATTGCATATTCTATGCTTTTGTGGATTTATTATTGAAGTAACGCCATTTAATTTCTTGTAGCTTATGTATAAGAGTGACAGATGGGTCACTATTAAAGTACTAAATCCCATTTTTGCTTTTAGTACTTGTTTTCGCCCTTCCTGTGCTTACAAATGCTTATTAATGCAGGGAACATCTTTGCGTTTGGGCTGTTTGTGTCGCCAATGTAAGTTCTGCTGAGAACTTTTGTTGCATTACTAAGACACGCTAACTAAAATAAATTGAGGTATTACAATTGATTGCCTCACTTGGTTCTCTGTGTCTTAAAATTGACAGTCCTACATTTAGGAGAATTATCAGAAACCAATCGACAGAACAATTCTCAGGTTTTCCTTATATATATGCGCTCTTGAACTGTTTGATATGCATGTGGTACGGCACGCCCCTTATATCCTTGGATAATCTAATGGTCATGACAGTCAATTCATTTGGTGCTGGTTTCCAATTAACATATGTAATTCTTTTCATAGTATATGCTGAGAAAGACAAAAAGGTGAATTATCCCTTTAACTGTGCAATAAATTTGGTTTAGCCTTTAATTTTTTTACTTCTAATTGTGCATTAATTCGTTTGGTCTTTTTGTCATTCTTATGTATGTTCAATGTACATGCAGATAAAGATGATTGGATTGATACTCGCAGTTTTTGGCCTATTTGCATCCATTGTTGTAGGGAGCTTGCAAATTGCCAATAAACATATACGGTGGACCTCTGTTGGGATATTGAGTGTCATATCTCTGATATCAATGTTCGCTTCCCCATTGTTTGTAATTGTAAGTTTATTAGAAGCATTAGTTTTTTTGTTTTTTTTATGCATGTTTTTCAACTAAAAATTGCATAGTGCATAACAACTTTTCATCTATCTTACTGTGTGTTTCCAGAATTTAGTGATCCGAACAAAGAGTGTTGAGTTTATGCCATTTTCTCTCTCTCTTTCCACTTTCTTGATGAGCACCTCTTTCTTGCTATATGGGATCTTGAATTTTGATGTCTACGTATATGTAAGAATCCTCTAGCACATTCCCTATGTTTAATTATATTTATGTTGTGTGCGCCTTGAATTCCCTATCTAATTGTTTTGCATATTGACTTGGAAAATTTTCATGCTTGGGCAGATGGTCTTAAGGCTGTGTTCACCTGATTTCAATTCATTCTGCATACATCATGAGATTTGGACAATTTTTCAAACGTCTAATTGAATATTTTATTATTAACACAATTTTTTAAATTGTTTTTCTTTTTTTTTTCTTAACTATAATCTAATACTAAAATATATTTTATTACTTACTAATTTTACCATTAATTTAATTTTAAATAATAAATTATTAAAGAATGCACATACTTTCACTCTAAAACTTTCAAATACACTCTACTTTTTTCTAATATAATAACTTGGACATTTTTTCTTTAAAATTATATCAATACTATTTTTTTTAAGAATTTATTACCAACTCTTGTAATCCAAAGATTATCTTTTTTAGTTTATATGCTCCTTGATATAAACTGAAAACAGACTACGCAAGCTGACATGCTGATGTATCTGCATATGGGGAGTGTGTGCATTTAACCACATCATGCAAATATGATATTTGTTTTTGAATTTCAGGTCCCAAATGGCATAGGAAGTATTTTGGGGATTACCCAGTTAGCATTATACTTTTACTATAAAAACAATTTCAGAGAAGACTCAAGAGAACCCTTGACAGTGTCGTATGCTTAAATAGGAGGGCAGAAGGGAGACAAAAGTACCAAGTCTATTTTTCTTTTTTTCCAGTTCTTCTGGAATTATATATGATTTGTTGGGCTGAAAATGCATATTTTGATGACTGGCTTTCAATTAAATTGTAATATTTTAAATTGATGCTGTCATCTGTATCTGTAATAGTTCAATTTGGATGATTAAATTTATTGTCTCATCGACAACGCTTATTATAAATTTGTGATTGTCTTTTCAGTGTATTAAAATTTGCATCATGCTGTTGAACAAGTAATTTTCATTATAAATGACCAACATGGTCCTCTACTCAACGCTTTACTTTTTAAAAAAAATAATAATTAATTTACTTTCAAATAATTATTTATTTTATTAAAAATATCTTATTCTATATAATTTTATCCATAACTATTTAATTATAGTAAAAATATCTATTTCTATATAAAAACTTTATTTCCAATTAGTTGGATGCATTATCTAAAGTGTCATATTTTATTTTATTTTTTCCAAAAAATATCAAATCATATGTCTGTATCATATGTATTTCATATCTGTATCTATGCTTATTTTTTTCTGACCAAATGTATCTATACATTACAGATTAAAAAGCATATTAATAAAAATCATACTTTGACTATATTAAGTATATTTATAAGTTTATATGAAAATCAAAATAATTTTATAATTTTGCGACAAAGAAAATGTTATATTTTTTATTAACGAGAAACACAGTTACATATTCGTACCATGCTATATGTGTACCGTCACACTTGTGTCTATGCATTATGGATTAAAAGATATATTAACGAAAAAAAATATACTTTAAATTTATTAAGTGATAAATAAATTTTATAATTTGTGCTCCAATCAAAATAATTTTGGGACAAAAGATTATTTTATTTTTTTTTATAAATGAGAAACAAGTCTTATTTTATTTTCGTATTCTTATATCTATTTCCATGCACCATAGTTTAAAAGGTATATATAAAAAATATACGTTTTAACTATATTAACCCCATTTAATGTATGAAAATCAAAATAATTTTATAACTTTGGGATGGGGGAGGTTTTTTTTTTTTTTTCATAGACAAGAAACATTAGTAATTTCCTCATGCTCATTTGTTTACAAGATAATCTATTTTGTCTGTAATAAATAGACAAAAGTTCAAAGAAATTGGAAGCATTAATTTATGAGTAGGTATTAACTAAAAACCAGCAACATTATTAATTGGCAATTTGGAAGCAATTAATAACCATATAAGATGGAGAGCCAAATCGTTTACCAGAGAATGGGAAGTCAGAATAGCAAACTATGCTGTAGCCAGAGCACGGTGATGCAAACTTTCCTAATACCCAGCATTCACAATGAGGCTCTTAGTTGCATTTCAGAGTTCGGACAAATATTCATCAGACATAACCTCACCTTCTCATACTCCTAACTATTTCCTAACTTAAACAAGAACACTCCATATATAAAATTAGAGCAAATCCTTGAGTGTAGTTCTTGGAACAGCAGCTGGTTTTTCCTATATGCACCAACACAATAGTAGAAGCTAAATTAGGATTAGGAAATGAAAGAAGCAAACAATTACTTGAACAATGAATTTGCAAAATGCAAAAACCAAATAAAAAAAAAAAAAAAAAAGTCACCTGATCCTGGTGGATGTTCTCCTCGCTAGATGAGGTGAATGAGTGATCAAGCAGATGGCCTCTTTCATCATAAAGAATGAGTCCACTAAACACAGGCAGCTCACATTTTTCTCCCATTAATATTGGCCTTTGCCAAACTGGTGAAACTGAGTTATGGCTTTGCCACCCTACGCCAGTCGAATTGCACCTTTCAAACCCAACAAGTGATGGCTGCGGCGGTGGCGTCCTTGGAGATTTTTCCTCCCACTTGTTACCTTCACTCCACCTCATTGACTCCATCAATATTCTCCTTATCTTTATCCCATTGCTAGAGTTGTTAGTTTCAGACCATCTAATTGGACCTTCTGTTGCGGATTCAACTTGGACGTTCCCCATTTGCATTCTTTGCCCTTTTCTTCTGAGGAGAGTTACAGTGCAAAGGCCAATGACAGCAAAAGCAGTACATAAAAATACAAGGAACGCTTCTCGTGTTGTTAGCTTCCATTTGTCCTCCAAATTCCACAATGCTTCCATGGCTGGTTTCTGTCTCGTGTTAGACCGATTGGAGTGAGTTGTTAAAGCCCAACTTGCAAGTGATTAGAATGCTTGTTTATTTGCATATATGCAAGTGTGAGTGAGCTTCACGTGGGATTCACCGCTGGCTGGGTTGTGGATCAGCCTCAGTTTTTTTTTGCTCTGCCGTCTGCTGTGGGGTTTCCCTGAGGTTCATAGCCGTTAAGAGAGTAGTATTTCACCGATTCAAGCTTACATTAAAAGCATCTCACGAGGTATATGAAGTTGCAATAAAAATGTCTTCGATCAGTAATCACTTTTAAGGGGAAGAAAAACACTCAACTGAGCGGTCTTATGTAATGTGCATCTACACAAGCACTAACAGGCAAGGGGATGGAAAACCTCTCGTATGCAGTGTAAAATCAGCGAAATTTCATATTTTGCTTTCTACACCACAACGTATGTACGCCATTATTATTATTATTTGGGACTAAACTTCAGGATAGAGCACGCCACACTTTCCAACTTTCTGAAAAAAGAAGTTCAATAAAGAAGCATGAGAGAACAATTTTTTACAGTTATTCTGCCACCAGCCAGCCCATATAAACACATTCATTTGAAAAGGTTGCTTATCCACTGAATTAAAGGCATATAGTTCTTCAAAAAAAAAAAAAGAATTAAAGGCATATATTATCAAGGAGCTCATCAATTGAATAGAATGCTACAGAGCTTGAACAAGACTCCAGAGGTTGAAAAAGACCGTCTAAATTGACATCCATCCACTATATGTCCAAGAGCAACTGCAAGGCTGCAACCTTAAAATAAATGTTCCAGGAAATGCGTGCATTGTCATCAGTCTAATGCTGCTAACTATGCCTGCTTTGCCAAGTCGTACTTGCACAAGAGAGAAGAAGTGCTTATCACAGAGATAAGACAATTGAATTCTACCACAGTAAAAACCATTCTCAACACTAGCAGATCCTGAACAACGTACCGTGCTAAAGTAATTGTGTTGACTCGACCATCCCCATCCCAACATAGGCAGCATGCATGTGAAAAATATAGTCACAAGCTTACAGGCCAATTTCACTGATCTCATGACTAAAAAAGCCGAGAGCAATTAATGTTGAACTCATTACACGGCAACCTCCACTAAAATCTTATCACTGATTTGGTATTTTCCCAAAAAAGCTCAACAATACAAATATGCGCAATTGTTTTTTTTTTTTTTTTTACAACCGCCATAATGCTTGTTAAAAAATTTAGATTTAAACAAAAACCAGTAACATCTCTTCCTTCTCTATTCCATTATGCCAGGTCCAGAGTTCTCCACATCAACATCTCCCATCCCTGTATCTTCTTCTTCTTCAATATCTACATCACCACGAAACTCCTCATTGTCATTTCATAGCTTAGCCATGGGCTCAGCAAGTAATTTGTCATCTCATTCACTCACCTAATCAATGCACCAAACATTCAAATGAATACCAAAAGGAAATTATGCAACAAAAAAAAAGACCTGATTGATTGAAACCTATTAACATTAAAATATAGCAGAAATGAGAAAATTGACACTCACTGCTCTTGGCGGTTCCTTCACAAGAAGCTTCCCCTTATGTTGCTCTATTGCTTCAGTGCAAGCAGCTATTGCCTTGCTGAGAACTGATATACCTTGCTCCTGCATAAACAATCAAAACACTGCATCAACAGTGTTGCCAGGGCAAAGATCTAATGGGTATTGCCTCCAAGAAAGTAAAAATGTACAATGGACAGCTTCAAAACTTCTATACTGGCCAATAAATCAAAGAATAAGCATTCAAGCATAAGCAGATACCATGAATTGAGCAAAGAACACAGAGAAGGAAACTAGTTGTAAGAAGAAGAAATTTGTTTGCCTTCCCTAGTTAGGATATCAAGGCAAAGTCTTAAGTAATAAATTGTTGTGGGGTTATAATAGTGATTAATGCAATTTCATGCCACTTGCTCTCCAAAATACAGTTTGTAGGCCATGTGTTATTTCTTCCCATTTAATTTATACTCTCTCCACAATTTCTGCTTTGCATTCCAAAAAACAACAAGTAAATACCATTTCATCCAACACCCCAGCTTAAACAAACTTTTTTATTTTCCATTCGACTGCACATAAAGGGTTAATAACTACAATCTCAAGCAGAATACAGAAAGACAAATCAGCAAGAATATTTCAGGTCGACCTAGACCAGTGATGGTGTAAATAAGTATGACATACAGAAATTAACTTATACCAAACAACAACAAATATCTCATGAACTGGGACAACTTAAGGAAAAGAAAAGGGAGAAAAAAATTGAAAAGGGAGAAGAAAATTAACTACCACAAACTTTGCAAGCCAAAGAAATTAATTCAGGGCTTGGAAGACTGTCTAATGGCATCCTACCATCCAACAGGTGCACTGAGGATAAAGAGGTATAAACAGAAGCAAGGTATAAAATAAAATGAACTACTGCAAGTTGTTAGTATAAGTGTTCCACGTGGTAATATTTAGACTTCCAAACATTTGATCACATTCCATTCTTTGAAGCACAGGAAGAAAAATGTCAATAACACACCAGAAAACCTATATGATTTCCCAGCTTGCTGGTAAAGTACAGTTTCACTACACCTTTCCCTTTGCTAATTGATGGAAGTATTGAACATTTCACAACTTTCCAATAATAACCCTCAGGTAAATTATAGAGAACATAAAATAATATTTATAGATAAAATAACTAAAAAAACCCATAGGCTTCATATTTCTCCATAGCTATAAGTCTAGAGAACATGCATAAATATTTATATATTAAAGAAAAAACTTATGAGCACAAAAAGCTTCATATTTCTCTATGAAAATAAGTCTAACCTTGTCCAGTGTTTGTGTGGTAAGAAAATAAAGTGGAGGTGCAACCAATTTAATTTTCACAGGACAGTCATTATTCCCAGCAACCTCAGCTTTCCTCATTGCAACCTGTTAGGTAGACAGATAAACAGAATATGTAAATATTCATTGTACCTTACAACCATAATATAACCACAAGAAACAATACTGTCTCGGTCAATTAGAAAAAGTACAAATGAAAGAAGTATTAGACACAAAAGAGGGAGCAGGGAGGCTGAAGGGGGAGGGAATTCAGTTTTGAATTCCCTCACTCATGAAGTCAAAGAACTTGGTCCTGATGGTCAAGAGGTAAACTGAATCAGGATCAGTCACAATGATTTTGAATGCATGCACATCAATATCATTAAGTCCAAAAGAACAATTAAAGAAATATTATAACATTGATCAAAAAATAAAAAAAAAATAAAAACAGCACAATCCTCACCCCAAAAGCATGCCCATCTTCCGGTACAAAGGCCATCCAATATGGACGTACAATTCCTGCAATAAGAACTAGCTCGTTAAACATAAACTAAAAAGATCCAAATATTTGAACATGAGAACAAGATATGGCTTTCGCCTGCATGAGTTTCTAAAGGAAGTAGCACTGCTTGAATTGAAAAAGGATTTGGCAGAACACTATATTATAAGTAAACTTCAATGCGATCAATAAATTTAACTTTCATCAACAAAAATCATTCAACCTTGATTCTTAGTTCAACAAAGGCTATACTTCTAAGTTCTAGAAAAATTTTAATCGTGTCTCATGCTAGTAGAGTAAACCTTTTTGTAATTCCTGCTTTTGATCAAAAGCAACACATTTGTATATATTATTAAAACAATGACCATATAAATAAATAAATTAAAACAACAAATAAATCAACTTGAATGGCTTTTCAATAACAATCTTAAGTTTAGTGATCCTAATAGAATTTACAATAAATTTTTGTTATTGAAATTAAACAATAAAAAATAAATAAACTACATATTTGGCCTGCATTTGAATGAGCACACAAATCTTATCTGCCAAACAGCCTATAGGAGGTGAGAAAGTCATCCCCTCAGCGCATCCAACAATGGACTACAATTGGCCCTAATAAGCAAAATCTCAAGGAAGGTTGCCGCAGGTAAAGCAGCAGACCTAATGGGCGTTTAGGCTTGACTACTAATAATAACATATAAAGAAAACACAGAAAAGTACCATATATAAGCAAATACAAAGCGTAAATAAGGAAAAAGCAGCTATGACAATGATAAACAGAAATCAATTACACAGCTTAGCTATGACACATTACCTTGAACCAAATCATAAATTATCTTGTAATGTTATACGACCCAAAATGTTCATGCCATAACCATTTGCAATTGATAATTATTAATTAACAATTGAAACTCTATATCATCAGTTGGTATAGCACACTAATCATATTCATCTGATTGGCTACTTTAGCATCAGCGTTTGATTGATCTAATTGACTCCAAATTATTACTCTCAACTTCAACTAAATTGAATTTACAATTCTGAATTTGCAAAAAATTACAGCATTCCAGCAAACACCCACAAATCCAATACATAAATACAATTCAAGAAAGGCAACGGAATAAATAAATAAAATTGAAAAATAATACCTCCAAATCAATACCCATAGTCTCAGCAACATGGCGCATAATAGAGTGAACAAGCTTGCTCTTATTATACCTTTCCTCACAAGCTTAAATACCTTCGTCACTAACTCTCGTCACAAGCTTATAACCCTTTTCCTTATCAACGCGAAGGACCATAACAGGCTAGATGCGACCAACCTTAATCAAGCTACTGACACTCCGAATACGACGTCGTGAAAGCTCAGAGAACAAGATCATACCCTAAATGTTATTGTACTCAAGCAGTGAAACGTACGCCCCCATATCGGCTATGTTCTTCACCTGAATCATGACTGCCATATCCACCTCTGGATACTTCGCTTCGTACATCCTGCACTCCAGGTTTGGTGTGTGGCTTCCCATTTTTGCTTGTTTATTTTCTTCTGTCTCGAATTGGTGGATCTCTTTTTCTCAACTTGGACAGTTTTAGAAGTAGGCGAGACACAGATGGTTCTTAGTTAGGGTTTCTAAAGTAGCTGATGCAAACAGGGAGGGAGCAAAACTATCCCATGTTAGTTACAAACTCATCCTTTTTTCTTTTTTATTTCTACGCGTTTTTTTTTTAATTTTTTATTTATTTCCTAGCAATATTCATTCTTTTATTTTTATTTTTATTTTTATTATTTTCTTTTTTATAAATTTTTATTTTATTTTTTTTTCATTTTATCATTTTATTTTTATTTTTTCCTTCTCACCTCCTTTTTCATTTTATTCTTTTTTATTTTTATTTCTTATTTCTCTATTTCTTTTTTATTTTTATTTTTATTTTTTTTAAGTTTTATTTTTTTCATTTTTCTTAATTTTTTCTCTTTTTTTTTTATTAATGAAGCATTAACCAATATTTTATTTAGAGATTTTTTTCATAAATTACTCAAATGATATATAAGAATACAAAAATTGTGAAAGTGATGGTTACAACTCAAGCAAACTCACATGTTACAAATTTTACATACATAAATGATTACTCAAGTTCTTAATGTGTAAAAAATATAACATTTATTATGCTTGAAACAACATGACTATATTTCTAAAAAGTAGTAATAGAACTTTAAGTAAGGAAAATAAACTCATAACTTCAATTTCAAACAATTCTAAAATAAAATAAATTTTATCAATACAGATCAAGCACCAAAAACATAATTTTAGCATTTCTAAATTTTAAGTAGTCTAATGTGTTTGTATAATACAAAACAATGGCTCATAACTTCAAATGAATAAGCAATCCCAAATAAAAAATTCATGTAAAAGAAGTAACTTATCAAATACTAAAAATTAAGAGAGTTATGTGGATATTTAATCATTACCACTTTAAAACCATTTATTTTTTTCTTGGGAAAATAAAATTTTAATAATTAGAATCAAATGTCATGAATTTAGTTTGAAAGGGAATTCCTCTATTGAAATTCCATGTGGTTTTTTTTTTTTACCTTTTTTAATAAAAAAAATTAATTAATAATTATAGTGGTTTTTTAAAATCTATTTAGGTAGAAAACATATGAAGTTTATTGTTTTGATGCAATGATACTATATCATAAACATAAAATAACATGGAAACATAAAATATACTATAATCAACAGTTTGCATGAGAAACATAAATATACAGAAAATAAAAGCTTACAAAAAAATATTTAAATTTCATGTCTTTGGAATTTATATTCTAGTAATGATGAAAAAAACCACTAAAGATACTTAATGTCTGTCTTTTAGTTATAATACATTATTTTTATTCAAAAATAAATACCATTGAATATATAAACAATTGGAAAAATATAATGAGATTATTTAGTATTCTTCATAAAGCTGAATAAGAATGTAAAAAATTGTTTTATATGCAGAAAATAATGGAAAATAAACTGAAAGTATATAAAAAATATTCAAAATTTCATGTCTTTGAAATTTGTATTCTAGCTATTTTAAAATTTTGAAAATGAAATTGGCAATCCATTCTTCATTGTAATAAATAAACACTACGATTTATACGATAAATTTTTATTTAAATTAAAGGTTATAATAAGTTTTATTTTTTTTTTTTTATGTTTTAAAGTTTATTAGAACTGATAATATGCCAAAAGTATACATATTCTATATCACAAATCATATATACTTGGCAGCATTAAATCATTATTTAGCATTCAATCAACTTTTATCAATTTATACACTTTGTTCAATTTTTTTTGGGTCCAAAAAATGTGATTGTAAGAAAAAAATAAAAATAAAAATAGTACTGTAGACACACGATTCAATCAACCCATGATAGAGGATGAACTGTGGACACTTGATTTGAATGGCCCAAAACAAAGCTCAATAATGAAAATTTAAGTAAAATGAACTCAATAGTGCAAAGTCCAATTTGTTCTTTAATGGGCCAAAAGTCCATTAGAAAACCCAAGCCTTATATATATATATATATATATGGAAATATCTGGATAGGGAGCACATACACGCCGTGATTATAAGTGCATGTGATCGACTTTTAGGCGATAAAAAAAATGGGATTGATGGAAGGAGGAAAAGGGAGGATTGATTGGATGGGGGAAGAGATTAAGAGGGAATATAGGAGACTGGACTGACAGAAAAAAAAAAAAAGGGAGGCGAGCTGCATAGAAAAAAGAGAGAGGATAGGAAGAGTGCAAAAAAAAAAAAAGAGATAGAGGAGAGGAGCTGCAATTAGGAATAAAAGAAAAAAAAAAGAGGAAGGATAAGAAGAGACTGTTATGATCCATATTTTTAAATTATTTTATTTTAAAATGGGATATGTAGTGTTAATAAGATTTGGAAATTTTATTGATTATTTTCGTTATTTTGTGATTAATTGCTAGTATTTTATGTTTAATTGGATTTTTCTACGTAAATATATTATTTTATTACTTTGATCGTTTAATTTGCATTGTTATTATAATATTATTATTTCTATTATTGTTTTATCAAATTTTCCTATTTGTTTTGTTAATAAATTATTTTATTAATTATATTGTTATTTTATGTATTATATTTTACATATTATAATTAGGGTTTATTATAATGTGTGTGTGTGTGTTTATTATTATTTGTGTTATATATATATATGTGTGTGTGTGTGTGTATATATATATATATATATATATATATATATATATATATATATATATAAATATTAGATATTTTTATCTTTTTGTGTGGTGGATATTTTTTAACATAAAGTAATATTATTATATTATAAAGTTAATAGTACATAAACATATATATATATATATATATATTATATATATATATATATATATATATATATACATAAACGTGCATACATAACAAACTAACACAGCAAACACATACATTCACGCAAACCACACTGTGACCATCTCCTGCCTCCTGCACGTCTCGATCCAAGCTCGTCACTGTGCCTCCCCGACGTCCAGTTGCTCTGCCGCCTCCAGCTAACTGCCGTCATCCCTTCCACCTCCTTCTCCGGTGCCGGTGGCTTGCTAAACCAAAAGTGACCGAAACCTCCATTACCGGCCAACCTCGCTTTTCCGACCATTGTTTCTCAAGCTTCTGGTCTTTATCAACTCCCTTAGCTCTAGTGAGCATGAATCCAAGCTTAGTTTAAGCTTTAATCTTCATTTTCTTGAGTTTTGATGATTTTTAGTTTATGGAGCTTTAGGGTTTTTGAATTTTTTAAGCTTGATCTTGATGAATCTTGAAATCTTCCTTCATAAATTGTTCCTAGTAGCTTAATCTACATGAATAAATTTTTGTTTGAATTTTTGGAATTTATTTTAATTTTTGTGAATTTTTGAATTTTTGAATATTTTATTATTATTTTATCAATTTTCATAAATTAATTTATTTAATTATAAAATTTGTTGATTTAGTGTTTTTATGGGTTATTATTAATTTTAGTGTTGAGATTATAATTTTTGTGATTTTTATGTAATTTTTATAAATATTTTTAGTTTATGTCAATATTAGAAAATTAGGTTAGAGTTGGGTTTTTGTTGAAATTATTGTTTAATAATGTGTTTTAGTTAATATTAGTAATATATATGTTGAGAAAATAATTTTTATGCTTTATATAATTTTTATAGAATTTTTGAGTAATATTAGTATATTATGTGTATTTTTTGTATTATAGGGTTAAATATGTAATTTTGTTAAAATTATAGCTAAATAATATGTTTTAGTTGATTTTATAATTAGTTAAGGAATTAAAATTATTTTTACAAATTAATTACTATTTTTAACTAATTAATACTAATTTTCAAAAATTGTTTTCAAATAATATATTATGCATTATTTTAGTATAAAATGGGTTTTTAGTAAATTTTAATATGTATTTAGGCTATTTTAGTTATTTGAATATATAAAGCGAATTTTTATTAATTTATGTTGAATTATCATGAAATTTGATTTTTAATAATATTATATTATTATTTTGGGATTTTTACGTAATTATTAAGAAAATAATTATTTTTGGTGTTTTAATGTTAAATATGTAATATTTTGCTATTTTAAGGATATTTGTGTAAATTATTGATTTTTAATATATTTATTGTATTATTTGGATTTTTGGTAAATTATAGACCTCGGTTGGGGAATTATGTAGTTCGGGATCCTAACCGAGGGTTGTATGAATTCTGGTTTTAGAAGTATGTTTTCTTGTAAGACCAGCTCTACTTTTTAGTAGAGAGATGTTCATTTTATAGAGGAAGTTCTACTGAATTTTCGGTAGAATTCTCATAAAATGTGACATCGGGTCAATTCTGTGTTAATTAGTGTTCTGTAATCTTAGATCAAGTCTCTATAGAGCTTAAGTTAGATTTGTTCTAATTTTTGTGATTATTTTATTTCTTTAGTTGTGCTAAGACCGAGGTCTAGTGGACCAGGCCCATCGGACTAGTCTTGAGGAGCGCAAACCTGTGAGTTGTTATTTTAAATATACATCGCACTTAAGTTGCATGTTTTAGAAAATACATGTTTTAAATGTATATTTATTCATAATTGTTTTATTAAATGATTAGTATACTTTAGGTATATTCCTAAGTAAATGCATGTTATATTATTGATTTATATTTAAATTGTTTTTAAGTATATTAATGGTTTATTTTTTGTATATTTTATGATTGATTTGAATTTATTTGTTATATATATATATATGAAATATACTTAGTTTATTTTACGTATATTTTTTATATATATGGTTTACTTTGTCATTTTGAATGATATTATGCATTATTTAATTTCTTGCATGAATGATTTATTTTAAATGAATGATATCGATAGAACGTGCTACCTAGTGGGCAACACTATGATCGTATACGTACTGGTGCGATAGATTTAGGGTTGAGTGAGGATTACTTGTGGTGAATTATGATATGATTGAGATGATATGATTGATTGATATGAAATGTGATGTGATTGATAGTGTGATTGCTGGAGCTCGGTTGACCAAGTGTCTCGGGGCTAATCACACTGACAGTCGGGACCAAGTTTCTCTTTTTTGTAAATTATCTACTTAGTTTTATATTGTACTCTTAAAAATTGCAGTAGTCATATTTTTGTATCAGTAGGGAGTAATGTTTTATATTTACTATATATGATTTTAATTCAGAGGTCTTTCTTTGAATAGTGTATTAATATTTTGTTATTATGATATGAAAGAGATTATTGTTATTTATTGATTTGAGATTTTAATTATGGTGCATATTTATTTTACTTTAAATTATTGCATGTTTTTATTTTAAGGTTTGCTACGAGTTCTGTATTCGAAAGAATTCCCGTTCTCTAGCGCCGGTCATGGCCCCCAGTTTGGGTCATGATAGAGATAGAGAGAGAAGGTGAGCTAAGGAAAAAAAGAGAATAAAAAAAGAGAAAGCTGCAAAACAAAAAAACGCAGAGATAGGAGGAGAAAAGCTTGACACTACTGAGACTCACTCTCACTTTGAAACAATTCTGAGTGCAAACTATTTTAAAACAGTAAGTATAATTATTAAACTTTTGTTCTTATTTTGTTAGTCTGTGATTTTTTGAATATTTGAATGTAAACTGTGTCTATGCGTCAAAGAAGAAGATGAATAGTATCACCTTATTACTATTTAACTATTCATCAAAAGTTGTTATGTAGCTTTGAATTGTTTTATGTTTTAGTCATTTTGAACAGAAAGACGAGAGGAACTTGATCGTATATTTGGTTTTCATTTATTTGATTTGATAATTAAAATTATATGTGATTGAATTATTTTTCATTATTACTATTGAAAATTTTGTATAAGTTTTGCCTAATAATTTCTTGACACATGGCAATTTCACTGTTCATCATATCCATGTGAATAGTAACACTCCTAAGGAAACCGAATCAGTACTATTCAGTTCGGTTCGATTTAGACGGTTTGATTTTTTATACTTTTATAAATTTACATAATTTTTTAATTTAATTTTTTTTGCATGATTATTTTCTATGTTTTTGTTGGTTTGGTTAGCATTTTTGGGATTTTGTACTTAGAAAGTCGATTAACTGAATTAATCGAAATTATATATATGTTTATTTATTTATTTTGAAATATATTTGAATATGATTTCTTTTAAAATTTAAGTGTGTATGTTTATCATTTTAATTTGATTTATTGTATCAATATGAGTATTTAATTATTAGATATATATTAATTTTGAATTTTATATATTCGTCCTTATATAATTTGTGTTTTTAAGTATTTTCTATATTTATGTATTTCAGTCTTATTTGTGTAGTCATTTTATTATTTTGTTTAATTAAATATTTATATATTTATTGTCTTTATTATATGTTTTTGGTTTATGAATTAACTTTATGGTTTCCTTTGTAGGATTTTATATATATTTGTGGGAGAATAATATTTTGTCTATTGTAGGAATTGTTTGAATGATTTTTAATTATCAAATATTTATCCCTATTAATATTTAGATTTTTATCCTGCAATTAATTTATTTTTATTTATTTATTATTATGTTTGCATGATTAAAAGAGTTGTAATCATTTATCCTCCCTCCTTTTTTTGTGTGCGCATTATTTTATTTTACTTTTAATTATATAATAGATTTTAATCCCTAATCCTTTCCTCATTCATTTAGAATGTATGGTTGTAAATTATTATTGTTATTATTTATTTTGTTTATAATGTGTGTTGGGCTATAAGTATAAAATTGGACTAATGTACACACTTAAACTTAATTGAAAATTTAGAAATTGCTTTGGGAAAATTGTAATTTACATGTAAATAAAGAAATAATTAAAAAAATTAAAGGTAATTAAACACAAACAGAAGCCAACCACAAAGTTAGGTGGACATTCAAAAGTCTATACCTAATTTTCGAACTCAAATCTCTGATGACGGCTTCTGGAAACCTTCGTGGAATCCAACTGTTATACAGTGTGTCTCGATTTTTATCTGGGTGACAACTCCATCTCCAATTAGGCTTTATGACCTATTTTGTATTTCCTAATGGACCTTAAGCCCACACAGTACCATGGTTGCCAAATACTTGGGCGCACGCCGAGCACCACCACCTACAGTGGCAACTCTATTGGGGATAGACAAACTGATTCCAAGTGTTTTGTGTTTTATCATTTTGAATTATTTTCTTATTTCTTTTTGCATTTTCTGAATTCACAACACTTTTTCACACAATGTGCACTCAGTCCCAAATAACCTGACAATAGTCATTACTATGCTACTTGTGTTTCACTCAAACCTGGTGGAGTATTTGATTATTGTCACTCATAGCTCGTACTTATCTACGTCACACGAACCCTTGAGTGGGGAGACATAATAAAGGTATATCGCTATGAGAGCCGAAACTTATTACTTGAGACTCAGCTCATGTAGTGACTTAGCAACTTCCACTAAGATTTTTCCTAAATGCATGTGATTTATGCCATATAGTGAACCTTCAAATAAAGCCCAAGCCCATTGTAAATGGACCTTAACCTAGTGTGCCTCTCATGCCTATTCAAGCCCATTATGAGTAAACATTGTTAACATAGGCCTTTTATGCCTATTCTTAGCTCATTTCAAGGGGATATTGACCAAGTAAACTCTTAATGTTTTACTTAGCCCATTAAGAATGGACTTTGGAATTATTTGAAGGAATTCCTACTTGTTTATTGTGTCTCATCGATTTTTGTTATCCCCCATTAATAACTAAAACCCAAAACAAAAATCCTAGGATAAGAAACTCACCAGTGAATACGCGTGTAAAAGAAATAAGGGTGGAGATTTGTTTGAAGAGCTTTGTCCTTTTGCCACATGTTATATATAAATAGAATATTTATTTACCCTTTTTTTCCTTTCAGTGTTTAATAAAGCCCTACACATCATGCATACATGCCATGCATATTTCTAATCTATCATAATTGTAAATATAGATCTGTGACAATCTTCTGCCATGAAGCATTTTAACACTGGTCACTTGGTTAAAATTTCAAGAGAGACAACAATGGCAAGTTTTGATTATGAGGCTTTTAGGGATAAGTTGAATGCAGAAATAGTCAATCAAACCCAAGAAATTATGTGAGAAAAGATGGCTAACATGAGAAGACTAGTTAAACAGGAACTGCCATCACCTTAACCATAACCATTTGATCTTAATGCTAAAGACTCCGAAAGATGGGAAAGAGAGGATAATCAGGAAACTCTAGTGGAAAAACCTGTAGCTAGACAGAATGTGAATGTAGACATTATAGGGAGTGTAGAAAAACTAGACTGGGCTAAGGATATGGCCAAGATAAGACCATGGCTTAAATGCAACTAATGATGAAAGAAAAGGGGATAAATGCTCCAATAAACTACACTAATCTAAGTCTAGATAAAGACGAAGACCCCCTCCCCCAAAAATTTAAATTCCCTGATATGAAGAAGTTTATTGGCATAAAGGATCCTCATCTACATCTGAAGTAGTATATGACCCACATGAAAATAACTAAGCTGACCAAGGCACAAATTATAAAATAATTTCCTATGTCTCTGGAAGGAGCGCCCATCAGATGGTATTATGCTTTAGAGTCCCTTATCCAAACTGACTAGGAAGGATTATGTGCCATGTTTATCAAGTAGTATAGTCTCAACATTCAGATGGAGGCATCTTTGAGAGATCTACAAAATGTGAAGAAAAAATTCAATGAATTTTTTGCAGATTATTTGATCAGGTGGAGAGTAAAGCTAGCACAAATGAAGCACCAGTCTATAGAATTTGATCAGTTAGTAATAGCAATAAAAGTATGCATGCTCCTACTCTCTAAAAAATTGAAGGATTTGGGAATTCAAAATTTTGAGGAGCTATATAAGTTTGCGATACAGAAAGAATCTGATCTGGCACAAGAGAAAAAGTTCTTTAGAGAAAGATCTACAAATAGAGAAGGAATAGGATCTAGTAATGGAATTGGGCCAAGCAGTAATATACAGATCAATAATGTCAAACAATCCCGAAGGTTTTCCAACTTGGGAAGACCTTTCTCCAAAGTCTTAGAAAATAACCTATTGCAACCTTTACTTAAAAGACCTTCTTTCCTAAACGTTGACCCAAAACTATACTGCAAATACTATCAAAACATTAGACACGATATTGATGGCTCCATTTGCCTGAAACATGAGGTTTAAGATTTAATTGCCCTAAAATTAAAAAACAAAACATCCAAAATAACCCTCCACCTAACTACCAAAATGTCCTACCACCCAATCCATGCATCCTAATGATTAACACCGACTTAAGAAAGGAACAAGTCCTCAATTCCTTTGTTAATGCTATACCTAAACCACCAAAATCTGAACCAAAAGATCTGAATATGAGGGAACAAGCTGTGAAGCTTAATGTAAATGTTTTGGACATTTGGTGCTCCAATGATGAAGAAGAGGGAGTAATTGATCTATGAAATAATAATGAGGGAAAGATAGCTCAATCAGTTGAGAATCTAGAAAAGGGAGAAGAGGAAGCGAAGATTACTGAGTCAGAACAAGAGAGAGTAAATTCAAAAGAAGAACTAGAGAAAGATAAGGAAACTACTGACACCAAAAGAGATAAGAAAATTCTTGCCAGTGTTTAGGAACTGCTTATGAACTCCTAAGCCTATTGAGAAGCACTAGTTATAGCCCTTGGTCATAAGAAAATTCCCTTAATGCATACTCCCGAGAAAATGGTGGATTTATTGATAGAAAGCCCTCAAGGGGTAATTGTGTTTATAGATGATGACCTACCATTGGAAGGAACGGGCCATAGGAAAGCCTTATTTATTAAGGCTGAAGTGAAAGGAAAATTGACTTGTTTTATTATGGTTAATAATGGATCTACCATTAATGTGTGCCCTCTGAAGATCTTACCAAAGCTAGGGTTGACAGTAGCCAATTTAAAACCATTTAATATGGTAATTAAGGCCTATGATGATACGAAGAGGCTGATTGAGGGAACTTTCAAGGCTCTGGTTAAAACTGGACTTATCAAAGTTTAGGTTAACTTGCATGTCATTGATATTCCAGTCACCTTTGCCATTCTTTTGGGGAGGTCATGGTTTCATCCTCTGGGGGGAGTACTTTCTACTATTCATCAAAAGATTAAGTTTCCACATGAGGGAAAAGTGGTCATTATAACGGCAGAAACTGAGTTTACTGTTGCTGCTTTGAAGTTAAACCTTACTGAAATCCCAATGAACCCAAGTTTCAAAGTTTGTGTGATCTATAAGGATGAGTTGAATTTAAGGATTATGAGTATGATGAAGAGCATGAACTTAATGCCTAGAATGGGATTAAGGAAGAATCAACAAGGTCTGCCTAAGTTCATTGAACTTAAAGTGCTAATTTTAAAGCACATGGTAGGATATCCCATAGAGGATGAGTCTGAGGAAGAGGGTGAAGTTGAGGAAAAGCCTAAGAAGAACAGAGCAAGAGCTAAGCTAAAGAAGAAGACACTCTGTGAAACTTTTATAGAGGAAGGCACTAACTACCCTTATCAAGGAGCTCTTAAGCCTTTGATGATTGCTGAAAAGTTAGTCCCTAGGTTTGAAATCTTCATCAAACATGTGAATATGATTAAAAATTTGTTATAAAGGAGTCGATAATGGAAGAACTGGTACTAACTCTGAAATTATATAAGGACATTCCTGCCATAGAGCTAAAAGATGCTACTAATCAGGAAGAGGAATTCAATTTTAAATCCTTTATCCTTAATTCTATTATAGATGTTTTTATGATGACATTGACATTTCTATTTCTAGTTTGTTTGAAACTGATGACATTTTCCTTTCCAAAGTTAATGTGTTGAAGTCTGATTATACTTCCTTGTGTGATGTTTTTCCTAATAGTTATTTTGTATCTAATGACCATTTCATGCATATGTTTGACATTAATTCAGTGCAAACTGAAGCATTTAACTTAGGCACATGTGATAACCCTAAGAGTATACTTATTGCTTCTGACTTAACTCCTAATGGGAGAGAAAAAATGAAAAAAAACTTTGAAAAGAAGATAGAATGTATTTGCTTGGGGCTATGAGGATATGCCTGAGATTAATGGAGAGATTGCAGAACACAGGATCCTGATGTATTCTTACATCATACTGATAAAATAAAAGAAGAAGAGGTTAGGGCCAGAGTGGGCTCTCTTAATCGAAGAAGAAGTAAAAAAGCAATTGAAAGCAAAGTTCTTGGAAGTAGTAGATGACACTCAGTGGCTAGCCAACATGGTTCCAGTTCCTGAGAAGGATGGGAGAGTCAAGATGTGCATAGACTATAGGGATTTAAATAAGACTTATCTAAAGGATGATTTTCCCTACCACATATTGACACTTTGGTCGATAGTGTAGCTTCTAGTGCTATGTATTCCTTTATGGATGGCTTCTTAGGATACAACCAGATTATGATGGCAGTGATTGACAAGCTGAAGACTTCTTTCACAATGAAATGGGGTGTTTCTATATGATTATTTCTTTTAGGTTAAAATATACGGGAGCCACTTATCAGAGGATGGCTACCACTTTACTGCCTAATATAATTCATAAGGAGATAGGGGTGTCTGTGGATGACATAATGGTAAAGTCTTCAACTAGAGAAGGGCACTTCGATGCTTTAGACAAATTCCTAGTGAGTGCTAAAAAGTGTAATCTCAGGCTGAATCCAAAGAAATGTGTTATTGGGTTAACCTCCAGAAAGATATTAGGGCATATTGTTAGTCAGAGAGGTATAAAGGTGGATCCAGATAAAGTGAGAGCGATCAGAGAGATGCCTACACCAAAGAATGAGAAAGAAGTCAAGGGATTCATTAGATGGTTATAATACATCAATAGGTTCATAGCCAAGTTAACCACTAACTGTGAGCCGATATTTAAGCTAAAGAAGAATTAGCCAATCCTCTGGGAGGACAAGTGTCAACAAGGTTTTGAAACTATTAAGCAATATTTGATGAATCCCCCAATCTAGCAATTGTCGAGGCCAAGTAAGCCCTTAGTTCTTTACTTAGTAATAGAGAAGGGTGTGATTAGTGTAATGTTAGCTCAAGAAGGAAAAGGAAAAGTTGAGCATGCCATTTATTATCTGATTAAGAAGCTTCTGCCATATGAAGCCAATTATAGTCTAGTAGAAAGAACTTGTTGGATTGTAATTTAGGTAACGAAGAAGCTTCAATATTACTTTTAGTCTTACAGAATCTAGTTAGTCTCTAAGCATGACTCTCTTAGATATCTCCGGCAGACCCCATCACTTAAAGGAAAATTAGCCAGATGGTTAGTCCTACTTACTGAGTTTGATATAGATTATGTGGCTAAGAAAGTCATAAAAGGAAGAGTTGTGGTAGACTTTTTGGCTTAGAATTATGTAGATGATGGACAAGAATGGGAGTTGGAATTCCTAGATGAGCACTTAAGGGTAATAAAGATCCAAACATAGAAAATGTACTTTGATGGGGTAGCAAAGGAGCAGACATTGGTGTGATCCTAGTTTCACCAGAAGGAGAAATGATTCTGATGGCAAGGAGATTGAAATTTGAAGTCACCAATAATGAAGCTGAATATGAAGCATGCATCTTTAGTCTAGAAGCAATTAGAAATGTAGGCTAAAAGAGGTTACACTTTATAGAGATTCAATATTGGTAGTGAAACAGATCTCTAGAGAATGCGAAGTAAAAGAAGATAAGCTGAGACCATATTAGGATTATTCAACCATGATTCTGTTATCTTTTAGCCAATGCAAATTCATGCACTTTCCACAGAAAGAGAATCAAATGGAAAATGTTTTGGCCACTCTGCCTTCAATATAGGAAGGAGGGAGACAAATAGAAGTGAAGCCTTTTATTCTGGAAAAATCCCACACTCCCTGTTATAAACGGTGGGATTTAGTACGCGCCCAAGATTTTAGCAACCATGACACTGTTTAAGCTCAAGGCTCTAGAGAATACACTAACCACTATCAGAAAGACATGGCGTGGAGATGAGAAGTTGCCACTATAGAGGCGGGGTTTGGAGTTGCCACTATAGATGGTAGGGTTTGGAGTTGCCATTGTAAACGGCGGGGTTTAGCATGCATCCAGGATTTTAGCAATCGCAACACTGTTTAGGCTCAGGGCCCTAGAGAACACACTAACCATTGTCATAAAGACATGGCGTGGAGACGAGTAGTCACCACCTAGGGTAATAACTAGGACAAATCGAAAGGTGGTACTCGATTCTCTAAAAGAAAGCTAGCACCATAACCAGGAGATTCTGGGAATGGAATACTAACTTCTCTTAGTCTCATGTTCATTTAAAATTACTTTATAAATTATTACTTCATTCTCTAATTACATACAATTTTATTAAACCCTATTTGAACATTCATCTAACCCTAAGGCATCTAGTCACTAAAATCACACATAAAAAATGCATTCAAGCACATCATCCCTAAGTCTAAACTAGGTTAATTTTATCGAAAGTTGGCTAGATTTACAATTTTTATTTACAAATGAAAATTAACTAAAGGTGGACTTACATTGTTATTAGTTAGTGAGCTTAAATCTACTAATTTTAATTATCTAAAGGTGGGCCTAAATCTATAAGTTTTAAAGAAATTGGATTTTGTAAGTGGGCTTAGTCTAACCTGATTTTATTTTAAGTAAAATGTGGGTCTAAATCTATTTATTTTAAAGGAAATGAAATTAAATGGGCTAAGCTAAGTCTAAATTAATTTTAGTTGAAAAAATGAGCCTAAGTCTAATTAACCTAATGGGCCTAAATTGATTTTAATTAATTAACATAAACCATTTTAAGCCTATTTTATTTAGTGGGTTTGAACCTATCGTGGGCTTAGGGCCTAAAAGGATAGAAACATAAAAAAAAGCCTAAAACAAATAAAACACAAAAAAATATATCAAACATACATTTTAATGAATTTTCTAAAAAAAAAAAACCTAAATCAATTTACATGCAACCCTAAATTAATCTACAACCATAATTGATTTTAATTGATTTTTACCTAATGAAACCCTAATTACTAATCAACTTTGGTGCAGAGAATTAGAATTCCATTATTTTCCTACTATTGGGGCTATTACATCCTACAATGCAGAGAATTAAAAGAAAATTAGTTACAACCCATAAGCAATAAATGATCAAATAACACAGAGAAATAATAAGAAATCTAAATCATACGGGAGTTTTACAGACTTTAATCCATGACATTCCATGGATTCTTCAACATTCACTATAAAAAAAATCATATATCTCCAACCTCCCCTCCAGAGCATCATAGGATATCAATCAAAATAAAAAAAAATTAGTCAGTAATGAATCATAGAAATAAAATAAAATAAATTAAATTAAATTAAAATAAAAAAAAGAGAAAAGTAGAAGATGTTGTGCAAATGTTGTTTGAATGCCTCTCAGATTGAGATTGTCACCGTTTTGAGAATTGACTTTGCATTTATTGATTTCTGAACTATTGAAAACAAAAGAGCATACTTTTTGCTGCAGTGAGAAAAAAATTTCTTTTTTTTTATGATTTTTAGGGTTTTTATATAGTCAGGAGCCAGGGTTATCACTCACGCAGTCTTTGGCTTTTTAAAGCAAAGACCTATGAACTGACTTCCTCCATTCTAGGAACTGGCGCTATCTCTCAATTTTTCAAAATTTTTATGCATTTTGAACACATAAAACCACAATTATCTTTTAAGAAAATATTTAGAATTAATTTTCTACCAATTAATGAACAGAAAAATACTAAAAAAATGACCAATTATACTGAGAAATTAAAAATATTTCATAATGCCGATCGACATTAGGTGAATGCCGTTTGGCATTTGCTTAATGGCGATCAATATTAGGCAAATGTCAATTAACATTTGGCTAATGCCGATCAGCATTAGGCAAATACCGGTCTATATTAGCTAAATGTCGATTGGTCTTTTGCTTATGCAATCTCGAAAATGAAAAAAATTAAAAAAAAAACACTTCTAAAATCATAATTTTGCAATTAGATCCAAAAAAATTACAATTTAGTCCTTAAAATCTCAAATTTCAATGTTAGAGATCAATTTCTCAATTAATTTTTCATTATAGGGGCTTTCATCGCACTATGCATAATTGCATCACGCAATTGGGTGCTTACAGTTGCCCCTTTTGTCATTATTTGCTTGACAAATTATGGCGAAGCAGTAGAAGCACACAATTTTAAAGGAAAGAACTAGAATACCTAGTTGTATCCTAATTGATAGGTTGATGCTTAAATTGTTGTGCAAATTTAAGCGAATGTAATTTTTATCAAGTCTCACTATATTTCCTATGGAACGTCTAGTGAAATTTATGCAAATAAGTTTTGTTATATTCCTTATGGGACATTTAGCGATGACAAATTGAAAGTCTACTATAGTTCTTATGGAACATCTAGTAATGATGAATTTCATTATATTCCCTGTGGGATATCCAACGATGCATATTAGATTCCTTGTGGGACATCTAGTGATAATGAGTTTCATTATATTCCCTGTGGGATGTCTAATGATGCATATAATGAAGCTTGCTATGTTCCCTATAGGATGTCTAGTAGACATGATGAAAAACATGCTATAGTTCCTGTGGAACGTGTAGCGATTTAAAATCTGTTATATTCCCTATGGGATGTTTAGCGACATCACCATAACTATCATGTAGTGTCTGGCAGTAAACGTCTGAAAAAAGGTCATGTTATAACCGTTATTGAAGCATATAACATATGGAATTTGAAATTCATGTTATGACTATTGTGCAGCACATAACATGATAATTTTGAAAATTTGTATTTCAACTATTGTGTAATATAAAACGAATTTTAACACTTGATTAAAATGATGCATGTAGAAATGCAAAATTGAATTATGTGATTTTGTTATGTATTCTATACTTGACAGAGAATTTAGAATCATAGACTGGTTATAGATTAATAACTCAGTGAATTATTAATTTGATGAAATGAATGTCATGATTTAATTAGGAATGAATTCCTAATTAGAATGCAATTATAGACCAAATTGTAATAAAACAACTTGGATCCATATGTAAACAAAAGTAATGGACCAAAGTGGATATTTTCCACTTTATATATTCCCTCCTTTTTGCATGTCTCATTTCATTCTCTTTTCTTCTTCATTTTTTTCCTTTTTAGTTCCTTTCTTTGCTTTGATTTTCATTTCTTGATTTCTTGATCATCTGACATCTGATTTACAATCTGTTTGATCCTATGGCCTCTTTACAACACAAACAACATGGGAGAGTAGAGATTTTAGAAAATTAGATGATTCTACCTCTTTGTTTTCCTTATAATGATCTTGGACTTCAAGAGGGCTCAATTTTTTGTCCTTTGACTCATTTATATACCCACAGGTGCAAAGATGTAGGTAATGAGGTAACATTTTACTGCTTCTATTTATTTCTGCAAAAATATTACCTGCACAATTAGTAATCAGAGTCAATTTTAGAGTAGAAATTAACATGCATGTTAATTAGATTAAATAAGAAATTAACTGAAAATGCATGATAAAATTAAAATTAAATTCTGAAGATATGAAATTCAGCTTTTAGGTAGCTTGTATGATTAATTGGATGTCTAAAATTCCGATTGGAATTCTAGATTTTCTATCAGCTCAAATAATGCTAATTGTTTTAGTGGAATGCCGATCAGCATTCTAGATTGTCGATCCGCAATTTACATTATAGATCAACATTTTTTATTTTCAAAATTTTTTTTGAAAGAAAAGGATTAAAGGATTAATTGATCAATTAATTAATCAACTATTGAATTCTTTTGATTCACCAATTAATTAATTAATTATTATTTTGAAATTTAACCAGTATTTGATGAAATTCATGGGCTGTTTTAATCTAGCTCAAGAATTATTTCATGGACTATCGGAGCATGTGACATGGCTGATTTGGGCCTCCGGCTTGAGGCGATCCATTGTTGCGCTTTTAATAGCTCAAGACCGATCTGATTGTTATTCTTTGTTTGCTTTGAATAAGCGGTGGATGGATACTACCCACACTTTTCATACTCGCATGGGTGAGTTAACCATTTCTCCTTTGAGCTTCTCTACTATTATCGGGATTGCCTTTAGAGGGTCCTTAGTTCCCTTTGATGTGAGCTAATGCAATCTTTCTGAAGACGCACAGGGTCAGTATGTGCATGACCTGACAAGGTTCATTTCGATGTGAAAGAATTGGAAGAATGTTCAGCTTTCATCCTTAGTTCAGGGGTTTAGATATCTGCCCATTACTACTCATCGTCAGATTACCCAGAAAGCGAGGTGTCTTTGTAAGCACCCAATTTTAGGATGCAATTGTGCACAATTGTGTCATAAGCCCCTATGATGAAATTTATTCAAAAATTGAACTTGGTTGTTGATTTTCTTGACTTTAGGGACTAAATTGTAACATTTTTTAGGATTTGATTGCAAATAAGTCATTTTTTAGGGGTCTTTTAGTAATTAAAAGTTCTTAGGATGTCAAATAGAACTGAGGATCCTCTAAAGGCAAACCCAGTGATAGCAGAGAAACTCATAGGTGAAATGGTCAGTTCACCCACACGAGTATGAAAAGTGTGGGTAGTATCCATCCATCGCTCAATTAAAGCAAATAAAGAATAATGGTCAGCATGACCTCCAATAGTCAGAAGTGCAGCAATGAAATGCCTAAATTCGGAAGCCCAAATCAAACTATACGACTGAGTGTAGTTGGCATTGTACGACCGAGTGCAATGTATCTTTAATCGATTATACAACCAAGTATAATCGACATCATATGACCGAGTATGATGTAATTTTTCAATTCAAGACTATACGACTGAGTGTAGTCGGCATTGTATGACCGAGTACAATATATCCTCAATCGATTATACGACCGAGTATAATTAGCATCATACGATTGAGTATGATGTAATTTTTTAATTCAAGACTATATGACCGAGTGTAGTCGGCATTGTACAATCGAGTGCAATATATCCTCAATCGATTATATGACTGACTATAATCAGCATCATACGACTGAGTATGATGTAATTCTTTTAATTCAATTACACTAGACATCCCACAGGGAATATAGTGTGCATCGTTAGACGTCCTACAGGGAATATAATGAAATTTCAATTCAATTACACTAGACATCCCATAGGGAATATAGTGTGCATCATTAGACGTCCCACAGGGAATATAATGATATTTCAATTCAATTACACTAGACGTCCCATAGGGAATATAGTGTGCATCATTAGATGTCCCACAAGGAATATAGCAAATTTCAATTCAATTACACTAGACGTCCCATATGGAATATAGTGTGCATCGTTAGACGTCCCACAAGGAATATAACGAAATTCATCATTGCTAGACGTTCCATAGGAACTATAGCAAATTTCAATTCATTTACACTAGACGTCCCACAGGGAATATAGTGTGCATCGTTAGATGTCCCACAGGGAATATAACGAAATTCATCATTGTTAGACGTTCCACAGGAACTATAGCAAGTTTTCAACTTATCATCGCTAAACGTCCCACAGGGAATATAGCGAAACTCATTTGCACAAAGTCCATTAGACGTTCCATAGGAAATATAGTGTGACTTATCAAGCACTATACCTTGCTCAACAATTTGAGCATCAATCCATCACTTAGGATACAATCGAGTGTCCTAACTTCTTTCTTTCGATATTATGTGCTTCTATTGCTTTGTCGCAATTTGTTAAGCAAACAGTGACAAAGGAGGGCAACTGTAAGCACCCAATTTCGGGATGCAATTGTGCACAATTGTGATATAAGCCCCTATGATGAAATTTATTCAAAAATTGAACTTGGTTGTTGATTTTCTGGACTTTAGGGACTAAATTGTAACATTTTTTAGTATTTGATTACAAATAAGTCATTTTTTCAGGGGTCTTTTAGTAATTAAAAGTTAAAAAAAAATTTTAGGATCGGCATTAGACAATGCCGATGTGCAATAATTCCATTTTTTTATTTTTTCGTGTATTTTTCCTTATTTTTATCGATTTTTTCAGTGTTTTGATTGGTTGAAAATTCAAATTTTATCTGATAAGGTTTTTTTTTAAAAATGCAGAAGATATTTTTGAAATCAAAACAAACGCTATCTGATTTGATCAGATAGGTCTATTCCTCCTTTGGAAGAAGTTCAATACGTGCAGACTCTGCATTTAAAAGCAGAGTTTGCATGCGTGCAAGAGGGAGGCTTGGCTGGGAGATTTTTAAGGGAGGATTTTTTTTACACAGAGGGAAAATAGGAAAAACTTTGATTTCCTCTATTCTTTAAAAAACCCTAATTTTTGCAGTTTATTTGAGGAAGACGATACAACGATTTTTTAGTCTTAGTCCATAATCAAATCGACACTGAGCCAATTTCATCAATGAAAATCCTAATCTGAGGGGCCGAAAAAGAGCATATGCACAACATTCATTTTTCTTTCTTCTCTTGTGTGATTTTTATTCATTTCATTAATTATTTTATTATTTAATTTCACTACTAATTTAATTGCTTTTTTTTTTTATTTTTATGTCCGTATGTGGATTGAGGAGGAGGATACCGCCTGTGTTTAATTGAACAGAAGATCCATGGAATGCCATAGATGAACCTCTACTGTTTTAATAATAATTTTTAGGATTTTAATTTTTGTTCTGCATTTTGGTATCCTGTGTAGTTTATTTTAATTTCTGGGAGTATAATTATTTAATTTTAATTTTGTACATAGTTTGTAATAGCCCTAGTAATGGGAATAGTGAAAGATTTAAATTTTTATATTTTAAAATTGATTAGTAATTAGGTTCAATTGGGTAAAAAAATCAATTAAAATCAATGGTGGTAGTAGCTTAAATTAGGATTTGCAGGTAATTAATTTAGGGTTTTTTTAGAAAATCACTGTAATGTTTAGTTGATCTATTTTTTGTGTTTTATTTATTTTGGGCTTTTTTTTATGGTTTTATGTTTTTGGGTCCCAAGCCCACATTTAGGTCTAACCCACTTAATAAATAAGGCTTAAAAAATGATTTAGTTTTTTTTAAATAATTAAAATCAACTTAGGTCCATTAGGTTAATTAGATTTTAGGCCCGCTTAGTTAATTAAACTTGTTTAGACTTAGCTCAGCCCACTTAAATTTATTTCTTTTAAAATAAATAGACCTAGGCCCACATTTCACTTAAAATAAAACCAAGTTAGACTTAGGCCCACTAATTTAATTTTTTTTTTAAATTGAATAGACTTAAGCCCATATCTTAGAAAGACTAAAAAATAGATTTAGGCTCATTAATTAATAAAATGTAGGCCCAATTTTATTCTATTTCACTTGTAAATAAAATGTAGATTTAGTTAACTTTTTTAATAAAATTAACATAGTTTAGACTTAGGAATAATGCGATCTTGAGTACGTTTTTTACTTGTAATTTTATTGACTTGTTGCCTTTTTAGGTAGATGGATGTTAATTAGGGTTTAATAAAATTGCATGTAATTAAAGGATGAAATAATTATTTATAAAATTATTCTAAATGAACACGAGACTAAGAGAAGTTAGTATTCTATATCCAGAATCTCCTGGTTGTAGTGCTAATTTTCTTTTAGAGAATCAAGTACCACAAATCAAATTGTCCTAATTATTACCCTGGGTGGCGACTCCTCATCTCCACGCCTTGTCTATGTGATAGTGGTTAGTGTGTTCTCTAAGGCCCTGAGCCTAAACAGTGTTGTGGTTGTTAAAATCTTGGACGCACGCCAAACCCCATCATCTAGAGTCTTCTTTTGATATTGTTGGATATGACCCTCTTTTGCGAGACTGGTCATGAGGTCAGTATTGCTCTGATTGGTCCAGTTCATAACTTAGATCAGGTTGCCACACTTGATTGGGGATTAGCTGCACTCGCTTACCTTTACTATAGACTGGACATTGTCTATAAAGGTGTTATCACGATGTGTGGCTTTTGGCATATCTTGCATGTATGTTCTTCTTTTCTTTAATCTTTATTGTCTTTCCTTTGCCTTTTATTGATATGCTCTCTTCCTTTCAGATCTAGAGTATAGAGATTGGGTTGATTCGAGGCTTCAAAGTTATTAGTTCTGTTAGGAGCTTTCCTCTGATGATGAGATAGGGTTCTTCTCACCTTGCTAGCAACAGGAACACGTTACAGATGTATTGTGATAAGCTGAGCACCATTGAATGGCACCTGGTAAGAAAAATAAAATTATTAGTCTCTTGTAATTTAATGTGAGTTAAACTTAACTAACCTAAATTGCAGATAAACTTTGATTGACTGGAGGGTGCCGATGACATCCAGTAATATGATTTCATGGCCACTGCTATATGCCTTGAGTCCATGAGGGTTCTGCTCTCAAGATATGGCTGTTTGATGTGGTATTTAAGGGATCGAGTGTATCACTAGTCTTCTGGGCCTTCTTGATGTTGCATTCCATTTAATATCAATTCCTCTATGCTCCATAGTTCGCATCTGGCAAGGTCAGAGTTGAGAGATGCGCTATAGGGATACACTGCCTCAGATTTTCTTAAGCTTCTCAACATTATTAATAATTCATTCGTGAGAGCCTTTTGGAGCATATTCCCATTGACGATGCTGAGGTAATTTCTTTTTATTTCAACTTCTTTCTTTGAAAACTATGAATCACTTATTCTTTTTTCAGTGTGAGGAGGTTCACTTTCCAATTGATGAGGTGATAGAGGAAGAGACTGAGATTGCTCTGGAGACTGAGGTTTTTCCCAATATTGAGAGTCCTGAGCCCAAACTTAGCCCTACACATCATACTTAACATGTTGGGACTAGTCATGATGGTGCTTTTGCAAGCGTTACCCTTAGTGATATCTCTCTTATGGATAGGTCCATGTTCTACTGGGTTCCTATTGTTCAGACTCCAATTGAGCAGCAGATGCATTTTAGTGATGCTCAGCTTTCTATCTTTTCTCTAGTAGATGCTTCTTATATGAGTCTTTCTGACTTATTCACTACATGATTTATACACTTGATGCTAATTTTAGTAAATTTACAAAAAAGGTGGAGTACTTGCATGGACTCTCCTTATCTCAAAGGTTATTCACTATGTAGGTCACAGACAGTTGGAGGGTAAGTATATACACTGAAAGTGCAAATGTATGCATGAAATGCATATGACATGTTATTTCCTATATGTACAGAGCTACTTTAGTGATATGGAATGTGAGATCGAGATGCTTCACTGACAGCTTGCAAATTTAGGAATTGATCCTCATAGTGTTAAAGCTTCATTTGTTAGACCTCAAGACCCTTTTCATTGAGATGATCCTACCAGAGGATGGAGCCCATGGTCGGATTCTAGAGCTCAAGATGACTGATCTAAGTTATCTTCATTTTCGACTTCTAGATGTATTAGACTATTTCTGTCATATTATTGTGTTTTGAATCCTGTATTGTTTGTATGCACTATGTTAAACTAATCTATGTCTTGATATGAATTCAAATTCCTTAAATCAGACTTAAATAAATGGATAAAGATTTTAGATAATTAGATAATTAAACTATTTATCCTTTAATTATTAACTTTTCGTATCCATTTATCCTTAGCATTTATCTATCATCCATTATCTCTATCGATTAGAAGAATCCTAATTGCATCCAAATTCAGCTTCTCTCCTTATAAAAGGCTTAAAAGGGAACTAGTTACACTATTCCTTTTTCTTCATTCTCATAATGACTTAAGCTTCTCTCCAACTGATGAAGAAGTTTCTTAAAAGCCTTAATAGTGATGACTGGAATAAGCTTCAACCCTTTCATATCAAACCCTTAAAATCTTTTCAACATTTGAAGATAAATAATAATTTCTTGCATGCTGCCGTAATATTCTGGAGCTCAAAGGATCATATCTTCAGGTTCAATGGTCAAGAGTTGTGTCCTATGGTTGAAGAATTTGCTACCATCCTAGGGCGTTCGTTCAACTCTATTGCTACTATTGCCTTGCCTGATTTAGGTATGCCATTCCCATATAGGCTTATTGCTTTCTTGGATATGCCCCTTGGTGATATTTATCTTTTTGCTCATAACCCTAGGACTATCAATCTATCTTCCTTAATTACTACGTGTGAGACCAAGGATAAGCGTAGTGCTGCTTGGACTAAAACTGTTGCTTTTTGCCTTTACGCTCAATTTCTTTTAGTTTCTTCCCATAGGGATGTTGATACTAGGATTGGGGGTATCTTATAACAAATAGAGACTGGGACCGATCCTATACTACGATTCTTACTGAGACCATCATTGGGCTAGATAACTTTAAAGCCCAACATTATCTTTCGTGTAGTTTACTTCTTCTCCAGGTATGTAACCAAAATCCTTTTTTTTGCCTTAACTTTTGCCTAAGTTGCCCTCTTGGATTTTCAACTTAGCAGGCTTGCCCTAATTTTTGGCTAAGCCGCCTTTTTGGGTTTTCAACTTAGCAAGCTTGCCCTAATTTTTGCCTAAGCCACCTTTTTTATTTTTGTATTTTATAGATTTGGTTACAAGAGAAGCTAAGCTTGTTTGCTGTTCCTGTTAACTCTTTATCTTATCAGCTTCATCAACTACAATCTCGCCCATTGAAGGTGAAGGACAAGCATATTGTAGACTAGTGGGTGAACTGGTTACAGGGTATTACAGATGCTGAGATTACCTAGATATGCCCCTAGTGGAAGCTGAAGTTTATGACCCTTGACTTATATGATCATTGTGTTCCCATCCCAAGGCTGCATTTCTTAACTTTCTTTTCTCCTTCCTGCCTTTGTCGTTAGTATGGCTGCCTATAATTCATAGTTACTGTTCTGACTGACTTTGAAGGTTTCCCCCTCAAACAAGACTTTTTGGACAAGGTTAAGGATTTATGGCCTTATAGGTTTCTTTAGCAGAACATACAATTGGATGCTGATAGAGCTACTAATGATAATTATAAGACCTGGGTTATGGTACAAGCTACGGAGCCACTAAGATTCTCTAGATACAAGAGGACTCAAGCTTTGCATGATGAGTCACAAAAGAAGAAACACAAATATCAATAGAAATTAGTCTCATAGAGCGTATTTTAAGCTTTCATGTTCTATTTTCTTTTCTATTACTTATGCATTTTAAATAAGATAGAACATGTAATGCTAAAACAAAAATTCAATTTCAAGAGTATTTATTAATTAGGGCCAAAATGAGTACATTTATTACATAACATGATATAACTCTTGTTATCAACTAGTCCTTTTGGATTTTCTAGCTGAATATTTTTCTCTATCATTTATTTACCCTAATTTTTGCCTAACTAGCCCTTTACGGGTTTTCTAGCCAGTGGAATCATCTTTTTTATTTTTTTTCCTAATTTTTGCCTGCTAGCCCTTTATAGGTTTTCTAAACAGTGGAAATGTCCTAACTTTTGCCTGACTAGCCTTTTCAGGTTTTCTAATTAGCAGACTTTATTTTCTTTATATTACTTTTATTCATTTTTATAGGTAATATTTCTTGAGGCAATCCAGGTTAACAGGCTCCGTGAATTCATTTCCTTCTAAATCTGATATCTTCACAGCTCCTTTAGGCAGAACTGATTTGACTAAATATGGTCATTCCGAGTTTTGTCTGAACTTTCCTCTTGGATTAAACACCACTACCCTGGACTATTTTAATACCATGTCCCCAAGTTTTATCTTTCCAGGATTAACTTTATTGTTGAATGATCTTGCTATTCTCCTCTGATATATTTGAGTATGAAACAAAGCATTCATTCTTTTCTCATCTAGAGATATAAGGTGATCATATCTCTTTTGTGCCCATTCACTCTCAAGAGTTTTAGCTTCCATGACAACTCTCAAGGATTTGATCTTTGTTTCTATTGGTAAGACTGCTTCACAACCATATACTAATGAGAATGGAGTTTGGCCTATGGCTGTTTTAGCTGTAGTCCTATATCCCTCTTTGTAAGTCTTGACCATTTTAAAGAGGATTTTCTTGACATTTTTATTGGTTGCTTCTACTGCTCCATTGGCTTGAGGATGATATGGTGAAGACTTATGATGTTCAATCTCATACTTCTGCAAAAATTTCACTATTTCTGCCTGAAATTGGACACCATTATCTATCATAATGTGATGTGGAACCCCATACCTGCAAATAAGACTTTTCTCGATGAACCACGCCATCTGTTTTGCTTTTATAGCATTGAAGGATTCAGCCTCTACCCATTTAGAGAAGTAATCTATTGCCATGACTATATACTTATGCCCATTTGATGCTGTCGGCCTTATTTCTCCTATAATATATATCCCCCAGGCTGCAAAGGGCCAAGATAACGATAAACTATTTAGCACTGTAGGAGGTAAATGGATAAAATTCCTATAAATTTGACACTGATGACATTGCCTCACTTTTTTTATACAATCCTTTTCCATACTCATCCAATAATACCCTTGCCTGAGTATCTTCTTAGCTAAGATCATCTTGTTCATGTGAGAAACACATGCTCCTGTATAAATCTCTTTCATCACCTTTTCAGCTTCATCTTTCTTGAGACATCTAAGCTACACACCACTCAACATTCTGTTTTATAATACTCCATCATGACTTACATAGTTATGTGTAAGAACACGAAGAGCGTATCTCTCTTTTGAGGTTGCTTCATCATGATACTTTTTTTCTTCGATAAACATATAAATATCATAAAACCATGGTTTTTCTTCAGACCCTATTTGAACACTTATAATTTGCTCTCCCCCATAACATGGAGCTCTTGATTTCATGATTACCAAAGGCTTTATAATTAATCCCGTTGCATTATCCCACATTGAAGAGAGTGTTGCTAATGCATCTATCATCTGATTATCATCTCATGATAAATGGATAGAGAACACACTAACCACTGCCACAAAGACATGGTGTGGAGATAAGGAGTTACCACCCAAGGTAATAACTGGGACAAATCAAAAGGTGGTACTCGATTTTCTAAAAGAAAGCTAGCACCACAACCAAGAGATTTTGGGATTGAAATATAACTTCTCTTAATCTCGTGTTCATTTAGAATTACTTTATAAATTATTACTTCATTCTTTAATTGCATGTAATTTTATTAAGCCCTATTTGAACATCCATCTAACCCAAAGGCATCTAGTTAATCAAATCACACATAAAAAATGCATTCAAACGCATCGTCCCTAAGTCTAAACTAGGTTAATTTTATTAAAAGTTATCTAGATTTACAATTTTTATTTACAAATGAAAACGAACTAAAGGTGGACCTACATTGTTATTAGTTAGTGAGCTTAAGTCTATTGATTTTAATTATCTAAAGGTGGGCCTAAATCTATAAGTTTTAAAGAAATTGGATTTTATAAGTGGGCCTAGTATAACTTGATTTTATTTTAAGTGAAATGTGGGCCTAAATCTATTTATTTTAAAGGAAATGAAATTAAATGGGCTAAGCTAAGTCTAAATTAATTTTAGTTAAAAAATGAGCCTAAGTCAAAATTAACCTAATGGGCCTAAATTAATTTTAATTAATTAACATAAACCATTTTAAGCCTATTTTATTTAGTGGGTTTGAAATTATCGTGGCTTAGGGCCTAAAAGGATAGAAACATAAAAAAATAAGTCTAAAACAAATAAAACACAAAAAAATATATCAAACATACATTTTAATAATTTTCTAAAAAAAACCTAAATCAATTTACATGCAACCCTAAATTAGTCTACAACCATCATTGATTTTAATTGATTTTTACCTAGTGAACCTTAATTACTAATCAACTTCAGTGCAGAGAATTAGAATTCCACTATTTTCCCACTATTGGGGCTATTACAATTTACAATGCAGAGAATTAAAAGAAAATTAATTGCAACCCATAATCAATAAATGATCAAATAACATAGAGAAATAATAAAAAATCTAAATCCTACAGGAGTTTTACAAACTTTAATTCATGGCATTTCATGGATTCTTCAACATTCACTATAAAAAAAATCACATATCTCCAACCTTCTCTCTAGAGCATCATAGGACATCAATCAAAATAAAAAAATCAGTTAGTAATGAATCATTGAAATAAAATAAAATAAAGAAAATAAAATTAAAATAAAAGAAAAGAGAAAAGTAGAATATGCTGGGCAAATGTTGTTTAAATGCCCCTCAGATTGAGATTGTCACCGTTTTGAGAATTGACTCTATGTTTGTTGATTTCTGGACTATTGAAAATGAAAGAGCGTACTTTTTTATGCAGTGGAAAAAATTTTTCTTTTTTATTTGTGATTTTTAGGGTTTTCATACAGTCAGGAGCTGGGGTTAACACTCACACAGTCTTTGGCTTTTTAAAGTAGAGACCTACAAATTGACTTCCTCCATTCCAAAAACTGATGCTATCTCTCAATTTTTTAAATTTTTACGTGTTTTGAACACGTAAAACCACAAGTATCTTTTATGAAAATATTTAGAATTAATTTTCAACCAATTAGTGAACAGAAAAATACTAAAAAAATGATCGAATATACTGAGAAATTGAAAATATTTCGTAATGTGGATCGGCATTAGGCAAATGCCAGTCAACATTAACTAAATGTTGATTGGCATTTTGCTTATGCAGTCTCGAAAAAGAAAAAAATTAAAATTATGATTTTGCAATTAGGTCCAAAAAAATATTACAATTTAGTCCTTGAAATCTCAAATTTCAATGCTAGAGTTCAATTTCTCGATTAATTTTTTATCATATGGGCTTTCATCAGACTACACATAATTGCATCATGAAATTGGGTACTTAGAACCACCCAGGGTAATAAATGGGACAAAAAATGGTGGTACTCGATTCTCTAAAAGAAAGTTAGCACCACAACCAGGAGATTCTGGATACGGAATGCCAACTTCTTTCAGTCTTGTGTTCATTTAGAATTACTTTATAAATTACTATGTTATCCTCTATTTACATGCAATTTCATATAAATCCTTATTTAAAACAATTAACTTCAAGCAAACTAGTAATGAAAATACATGTAAACAATGCATTCATCGCAATCCTTAGTTTAGTATATTCTACATTGATTTTAATTAAATGAGCTAAATCTACATATTTTAATTTATAAGTGAGCCTAAAGACTAATGGGCCTAAATCTTATTTAATTTTAATTAAGTGAACTTAAGTCTATATATTTTAATTCTAAAAAATGAGCCTAAATCTATAACTTATGAAGTATTTAAATTAATGGGCCTAAATTCTACATGTTTTAATTTTAAAGTGATCTTAAATCTATAAATTATGAAAAAAGCTTAAATTAAATGGGATAAATATAAATTAATTAAATTAAATGGGTCTATGTCTAAATTAACCTAAATGGGCCTATGTCTAAATTAACCTAAATGGGCCTAAATTAATTTTAAAATTAATTAAACCTAAAAATCCAATTAAAAATCTATTTATTAAATTGGTTAGACCTTAACGTGGGTTTGAGACCCAAAACACACAAAAATCAACAAACATGCCCAAAAATATAAAAAAAATAAAAACAATCAAATAAAAAAGATCAAACATACAATTAAATTATTGCTTCCAAAAAACCTAATTTTAATTAACATACAATTTAAATTAATCTATTGCCTCCATTGATTTTAATTAGAATTTACCAAATTGAACCCAATTTACTAATTAATTTTTTAAGAACAAGAGAAGGCTAGACTTTTCATTATTCCCATTATTTGGGCTATTACAAGATCTACCAAAAATAATAAAGAAAATAAAATTAAAATTACAACCTTTGAGAAAATAAATTAAACAAATTCAAAACCTAAAAAACTAATAAGATAAACTAAATAGAGCAAGATAAAAATTAAATAAGGATCTTTGACTAATGGATTTTATTCATAGATTTTCCATGGGTTTCCTTGGTTCAATCATGTATTCATCACCAGAAACATGAAACTCAAAGAAAAAAAGGAAAATACGATTAAAATTAATGAAGATATAAAACAAGATAATGAAAATTAAACAAAACAAACACATAAATAATAGAATATAAAATAATAAAAGAAAGAATTAATAAAGAAGAAAGGAGTAAAAGAGTGAAGCTATGCAAATGTTGTTTGAATACCTCTCAAAATGAGATTTCATTATTTTGAGAAAATTGATCTTGTGTTTTATTGATTTTTGGTCTTTAAAAAGAATGTATTTTTTTTAAAAAGGTTTTTTTCTTTTCTTTTTTTTTCTCTCTGTGTTTTTTCAATCAACCCATTTTTCTTTTGCAGTAGTTAATTAGGTTTTTTTCCTCTCTCCCTTTTTATGTTGTCCCCTTCTCTTTTTCCTTTTTTTTTTGTTTCCAAACTTTCTTTTTATATCTCATTCCTAACCCTAACTAACCACTTGTGTGATCACAGAGAGGCAACTCTGATCCTTCCTCTTAAAAACAAATAGGATAAGAATTTTAATTTCAAAAAATTAAACGCGTACTAGACTTAGAACCCCTATAGATAAATACCAAAATTAATTTATTTATTAAAAATAAATTAAATTTGGACCAATCATAATTAAAAAAAATTGAGAAAGATAATTCTTTGCTGAAATTTTAGTGCCTCGGCATTTCATAATGTCGACCAGCATTGTGTAATGTTGATTGGCATTGTGTAATGCCAATTGGTATTACATAATGTCGATTGACATTGTGTAATGCTGATTGACATTATGCACATTTTTAAATATGCCCCTGTAAAATTTAATTTCTTGCAATTAAACCCAAAAAATATTACAATTTAGTCCTTAAAATCGCGAAACTTAACACTAGAGGTCAATTTTTGACTAAATTTTCATTATAGAGGCTTTTGTTGCATTCATGCACAAATGCATCCTAAAATTGGGTGCTTATAGTTGCCCTCCTTTGTAACTATTTACTTGACAAATTGCAGTAAAGCAATAGAAGCACATAATTTCGAAGAAAAGAATTAGGGTACTTAATTGTATCCTAATTGATGGATTGATGCTTAAATTGTTGTGCAATTTTTAAGCAAGATGCTATGTTTAGCATGCTTCACTATATTTCCTATAGAACGTCTAGTGAGATATATGCAAATGAGTTTCGCTATATTCTTTATGGGATGTTTAGCGCTTTATGATTTGAGAACATGCTATAGCTTTTATGGAACGTCTAGCTATAATACCAAAACTAATGTGTAGTGTTTGGTGAACTGCACTATATTCCCTTTGGGACATCTAATGACAATGAATTTTGTTATATTCCCTGTGAGATGTTTAATAAAATATATGTAACGATTCTCGCTATATTCCCTATGGGACATTTAGCAATTTATATATAATGATTCTCGCTATATTCCTTGTAGGACGTTTAGCAATTTATGATTTAAGAACATGTTATATGTAATACCCTATATATTACTTAAATAAAAGGGGTATTTTTTTTATCAAATCATATTAGTAATAAATATTTCTTCATCATATTATATTTTATTTATGATTATATTATTTTAAGGCCATTAATATATGTGAGTATTATTTAATTATTGTTTAAAATTTCATTGTCTATCTTATTGTTATTATTATTATTATTATTATTATTATTATTATTATTATTAAATTATATTGAATATTATGTCTATATGGGTGTTTATAACCAAATGTATATAATATACATATACATATACATGAAATTATATATATACATATATATATATATATATATATATATATATATATATATATATGTATATACGTACACTAATACTCACTTAGACACCCAAATATGTATAATAAATATATTATATATATATACACATATATTAGTAGTTTATAATATAGTATATATATATATATATATATATATATATATATATATATATATATATATTTAGGAAGAAGAAAACAGAGACCGAGCTCGTCCCCCTCTCCTTACCGCGCAACGCCCTCGACTGCCACCATCACTATGCCTCCCCCATCTCCGACCACCATCTGCTGCTTCCTCCTCCTTCTCCCTCACCTCCGGTCGCCTGTAGAGCCGTCGAAAACCGCTGGAAGGGAAGAAGCCGAGAGTTGCTCTAAAAATCGCCCAAGCTTCGTCCGGCCACCATTTCCCTTCATTCTGATGCCAATCTCCTCCCCTTGCACCAGTGAGACACATTCCAAGCTTAGTTTAAGCTTTAATCTTGTTTTTGGTTGAGTTTTGAGGATTTTTAGTTTTTGAACTCTAGGGTTTTGAATTTTTTTTAACTTGCTCTAGCTTGATTCATGAAAATTTCCTTTTCAAATGTGATTCCTAGTAGCTCAATCTACCTCTAGGAATTTTTGTATAATTTTTGGAATTTATTTTGATTTTTGGTGAATTTTTGAATATTTTAATATTATTTTAGGAATTTTCGGGAATTAATTATAAAAATAATAAATAATAATAATATTTGGTATTTTGGTGTTATTATGAGTTGATATTAATTTTAGGGTAAAGAAAATAATTTTTTTTGAATATTATACAATTTTTAGGAATTTTTATACCTTATGTCAAAATTTAATTATTAGGCTAATTATATATTTTTTTAGAAGAAATTAAAAGCCATTAATATGTTTTAATTATATTAAGAATTTAACATTGAGAAAATAAGTTTTTGATGATTAAATGATTTTAAGAAATTTTTTTTAGTATATATAGCACATTATGTAATTTATATATTCTAGGGGTAAAAATGTAATTTTTCACTAAATATGATATATATATATATATATATATATATATATATATATATATATATATATATATATATATATATATATATATATATTAATTAGTTTTATTACTATTTAAAGGGTTTAGACAATTTTATAAATTAATTGATATAATTTCCTAAGTAGTGTAAAATTTTAAATGTCAAATTCCCAATATATATATATATATATATTTTTTTTGAGAAATAAATATTATTAATTTTTGATATTTGATTGAGTTGTGATCTCGATTGGGGCAAATTGTAGTTTTGGAAGCCAGACTCGAGTGTGGATGATGTGAATATTAGAAGTTCATTTTCTATGCAGGTCTGGCTCTACCTTCGGTAGAGAGATGTCCATTTTACAGAGGAGACTCTGCCGAAATTTTGGTAGATTTTCTCGTAAAACGTGATATTCATAAAAATTTCTACCGTTAGTTAGGTTAAATCCTGTCTGTCGAGTCTTGTCTGATTTTCCTTGAGTCAGTCTGGAATTTCATTGTTTTGTTGACTGTTGATTTCGATTCCATAGTCATATTCTAAAAGTCGATTCATTATTTTTCTTTTAGAGCATATCAGAGCAGAAGTTGTGAGACCGAGGCAGACGCGTGGTCGTCAGCCTTCGCATTCATCCTGTAAATCGATAAAATGATTTGTGCGTGTGTTTTATTTAAAGATGCGTGCGCTCATATTTTTATGTTATTATTATATGATTTATTTAATTTAATGCTACTATTTAAAGTTTAAGCGCATTTTATTTATTTAAAATCAGTTTTGAGAAATTTTGATAGAACGGGCTACCTGGTGGGTTGCACCAGGACCGTGTGCACATGGTAGAGATTGAGAGATGGATCCGATGTATATATGATTGGTGAATGTTAAACTGGGACGGGTGCCTCGGTGGAAGCCTTTGCTCTCGAGGACTGCCAGTGATTGAAAAGTCAATAATGGACTGGGATGGGTGCCTCGGTTGATGCCTTAGCTCTCGGGGACCGCCAGTGCCATATATTTGGATTAAGTGAATGACTACGGCTTGGTGCCTTGGTTGATGCCTTTGCTCTCGGGGACCGGTAGTCTAGTTGGAATAAGTGGGCCCAGTTGGCCATTTAGATTTTGGGTTTAGGGTTCTACTGAGATTTTTTTAAAAGCTATATTTATACATTATAAGTTATTTTCACTACAAATATATATATAGTTTTCAAAAAGGTTTTCAAACCGTACAGCTCTTTTTATTGACTTACTCAGTGAGGTCTGATTCCCCTCAATTTATTTCTTTTAAGAGCTTGAGAGTTCGACCTCAGACTACCTCCACGCCGGGTTTCTTCTTCATCGGCTATTTTAGGTGGGTCATTGTAAGTTGTACTGTGTGTTAATCTAGGTTGTTGCAGTAGTATATGTATTAAGGATTTGTATGGTTTAAATATAATTGTGCAATTTATTTGTAATAACTACGCTTATGTATAAGATTCAAATTCGATTTATAATATGAGATGTCGAAACACATCAATATTTAAGCAGTTGAAATTGTGTATTTTGAGAAAAATCAGTTTGATAATGTGTTCTATTTTAAAATAAAGTTTTAAATTGAAAGGAGTTGTTTACTTTTTCTTTAAGGCTTACTACGGGTTTCGGGGGCCTTATGCCTTCCCATTCCTTAGTGCCGATCACGTGCCCTCGGGTTCGGGTCATGACACTAGAGCTCCCATGGAATGTCTGGCAATAATACCATAACTATTGTGTAGTGTCTGGTGAACTGCACTATATACCCTTTAGGACATCTAGTGACAATGGATTTCATTATATTCCTTATGAGACGTTTAACAAAATATATGTAATGATTCTCACTATATTCCCTGTGGGACATTTAGCAATTCGTGATTTGAAAATATCCTATAGTTAATGTGGAACGTTTAACAATGATATTATAACTACTGTGTAATGTTTGGTAAATTAAAAGATTTGAAAATTCATGTTATAATTGCTTTGTAGCATATAACATATGAATTTGAAATTCATGTTATGACTATTGGGCAGTGCATAATGAAATAATCTGAAATTTCTATTATAACTACTATGTAACATATAACAAAATGGATTTAAAATCCTTAACAAAAATGATGATGCATTGAAAATGCAAAAATCAAATTCTGTAATTATATTTTGTATTATGTACTTGATAAAGGATTGAAAGTTTTAATACAGACTAACTATGTAACTAATAATTGTATTAATTAATGATATAAGTTTAATGAGTTAATTATAAATGGACCAAATTGTAAGAAGGAATTTGGACCTGAATGCAAATAAGTTTTGGTGGATTAAAATGGATATTTTCCATCTTATATACTTCACTTTTGCATGTCACATTCCATTTCTAATTCCATCTTCATTTCTTTTCCTTTCATTTTCTCTTTGCATTGAATTTTTTTTCTTTGATTACTTGATCATCTGACATCTGATTTGCAATCTGTCAGATCCTATGGTTGCCTTGCGATACAAACCATATAGGGAAGTAGAAATTCCAATAGATCTAATAATTCTATCTCCCCATTTTCCTCAGAATAGTCTTGGACTTTGATAGGCTCCACCATCCTCCCTTTGACTTACCTGCATCTCCACAAGCGTACAGATATGGGTAATGAGGTAATATTTCCTCATTTCTATTTATTTCTGTAAAAAATTATTTATAAAGTTAATAATCAAAAATAATTTCAAAATGTAAATTAGTATGCATATTATTCAAATTAGATTAGAAACTAGTCGAAAATGCATGAAATTTTAAAATTAAACCCTGAAAATATGAAAATTTTAGCTCAGGTTTGCTATATGTCTGATCAAATGTCTAAAATCCCGATCAGAAGTCTGGATTTTCAATCGCCATCCGAATTTTCAGTCGACATTCCATTTTATTAATAAAAATTTATTTATTTAATTAATTTTTTATTCTTGAATTTCAGCCAACGACCGATGAAATTCATGGGTTATTTTTATATAGCTCGGGAATTATTTCATGGGCTGCTAGTGAATGTAGCACAGTTGATCTAGGCCTTAGGTTTTAGATAATTCATCGTTATGCTTTCGATCGTTTAGGGCCGATCTGACCACTATTCTCTATTTACTTTGATTAAGAGGTGGATGGACACCACCCACACTTTTCACACTCATATAAGGGAACTGATTATTTCTCCTATGAGCTTTTTTGCCATTATTGGGATTGCCTTCCGAGGAACTCCTATTCCTTTTGACATTAGTTATTGCAGTCTTTTTGAAGATGCATGGAGTCAGTACATGCGTAACTTGATTAAGTTCATCTTGATGTGGAAGAATCAAAAAAATGTTGTCCTTTTGTATCTAGGCGAGGATTCAGACGTTTGCCCACTGCTACTCCCCTTCAGATTGCTTATAAGGTGAGGTGTCTCCTCCTTATACTGCTAGGCACGACTCTTTTCTGCAAGACTAGTCACAAGGTCAATATTGCTTTACTATGACTTAGATTGAGTTGCTACCCTTGATTAGGGATCTGCTACATTAGCCTATCTTTACTACAGACTATATACCATTTGTAGAGGTGTTGTCATAATGTGTGGTTGGCATGTCCTACATGTATGTTCTTTTTTTTTTGCATGATTCACTGATTTATTTTTTTCTTTTCTAGATTTGGAGTATAGGGATCGGGCTGATCTAGGGTTTTGATGCTATCAGCTCCAATAGGAATCTCCCTCTAATGTAAAGGGTTCTTCCCATTTGGCTAGTGTTAGAAATATTCTACAAACCTATTATGATAAGATAAACTCCATTGAGTGGCACCTGGTAAGAAAATAAAATCATTAGTATTTTATAATGCAAGTTAAACTTAATTAACATAATTTATAAATTAATTCTGATTAGCTGGAGGGAGTAGATGACATCTAAAGATATGATTTTATGGTTGGAGTAGTACGTCTTAAGTCCATGAGGATTCTACTCCCTGGATATGGTTGTCAGATGTGGTATCTGGGGGAATGAGTATATCATTAGTCTTTTAGACCTTCACAACATTGTATTACTTCTGATATCCCTCCTTCAATGTTACATAGCTCGCGCTTGATGGGTTCAGAGCTAAGAGAGGCATTATAGGGATATGTTGCCTTGACTTTACTTGAGCGATCTCACCATTACCAATAGTTCATTCATGTGAACCTCCTAGAGTAGATTCCTACTAACCATGTTGAGGTAACTTATTATCATTTCATTTATTCTTTTAGAACCCATAAATTACTCATTCTTTTTCACAATTTGAGGATATTGGTTCCCCTGCTATCGAGGCGATGGGGGAAGAGATCAAGACTACTCAGAGGACTGAGACTGTTCCTAATACTAAGAGATCTGAGCCCAGACCTAGTCATACACACTATACTCAGCATGTTAGGACTAGTCATGAGGGGGCTTTTATTTATGCTTTCCTTGGTGATGTCTCTCTTCTGGATAGGTCTATGCTTTATTGGGCTCCTGCTATTTAGACTCTAGTTGAACAATATATGAACTTTAGTATGCTTAGTTTCCTAGCTTTTCTCTAGCAGATACTTCTTATGCGAGTTTATCTGACTTATTTCCTGCATGATCTATAAAATTAACACGGATGTTAATAAAAAATTTTATATAATAGGTTCCCCAGACACAGGCAAAGTATTTGCACAATCTTGCCTTGTCTCAGAGGTTATTTACTATATAGGTCACACATAGTTGGCGAGTAAGTATTTATCATTGAAAAATGCAAAGTTGATGCATGTTATGCACAAAATGCATATGATATGACATTTGCTATATACCCAGAGTTATTCCAGTAGTCTAAAGCACGAGAATGAGATGCTTTGCTGATAACTTGTAGACTTGGGCATTGATCCTTATAGTGCTAGGACTTCATCTACTAAACCTTCAAATACTTATCAGTAGGATGATTTGACTGAAGGATGAAGGCCTTTGCCCGATTTGGGAGCTCATGATGACTGATTAAGACTATTTTTATTTCTGACTCCCAACATGCTTGTATCTGATTATTTCTGTAGTATTGTTACTTTATGGATTCTGCACTGTTTTGAGTACTGTTATGTATCACTTGAATTGGTAGCTGCTTTTGAGTAAACTTCTTCCATTAAAATCCTTCTAATAATGGATAATGCTCACCTTATCCTTACTCATTGGGCAAATGGAATCCTTTTCTCATATGGACTAATTTTCCTTCTCTATATAAAGAACACAAAAAGGGAATTATTCCTCATTCTCTACACTTTCAATAATGATGCAAGAATTTCTCCAATTGATGAAGAAATTCCTTAAGAGCCTTGATGGAAATAATTAGAACAACTTTCTCCCTTTTCATTGCAAGTCACTAAAATCCCTTTAGCATTTAAATATCGATAATAACTTTTTGCATGCTACTATAGCTTTTGGGATGCTAAGGACCACGTGTTCAAATTCAATTGGAGTTATGCCTAATGATTGAAGAATTTGTTGCTATCTTGAGGTGCTCATTAGACTCAACCGCCATGATTGCTCTTCCTGATCTAACCATGCAGTTTCCTAATAAGCTAGTGGCATTCTTTAATTTGACCCTAGATGACATTTATCTATATGCTCACAACCTTGGGACCATCGATCTATCTTCTCTGATTACTGTTTGTTAAACTAAAGATAAAAACAATAATGCGTGGACTAGAACCGTTGCTTTTTGTCTTTATGCACAGTTTTTGCTAGTTTTATCTTATGGAAATGCTGACACACAGATTGTGAGTATTTTAGAGTAGGTACAAACTGGAGCTGACCTTATGCTTGTTTTTCTTGCTGAAATTATCATAGGACTAGATAACTTCAAAACTCAGAATTGTCTTTCAGGCAGTTTACTTCTCCTTCAAGTGTGTAACCAGAATCCTTTATTGGCCTTAACTTTTACCTAAGTCACCCTTTTGGGTTTTCAACTTAGCAGGCTTGCCCTTACTTTTGCCTAAGATGCCCTTTTAGGTTTTTAACTTAATGGGCCTTTTTTTTAGATCTGTCTACAAGAAAAGCTGAGTTTGCTTATTGTTCCTGCCAACCCTTTGACTTATCAACCTCATCAGCTACAGTCTCATCCATTGAAGATGAAGGATAAGCTTACTATAAACCAATAGGTTGATTGGTTGAGGGGCATTACAAATGTTGAGATCACATGGGTTTGCCCTTAGTGAAAATTGAAGTTCATGACCATTGAGCTATATGATCATAGTATTCTTATTCCAAGGGTACGTTTCTCTACCTTTTTCTCCTTTTCACATCTTTGCCATCAGTATGGCTGCCCACAGTTCATTGTCACTGTTCTTACTGACTTTGAAGGCTTCCTTTTGATACAGGACTTTCTAGACAAGGTTAGGAGCTTGTAGTCTCATAGGAACTTCGAGCAAAACATGCATTTGAATGCCAATGTGACTACTAATGATAACTACAAAGCTTAGGTTATCATGCAAACTACAGAGCCACCAGGATTTTCTAAGTACAAGAGGACTCAAATGTTGCAGGATGAATCACAAAAGAAAAAACAAAGACATATTTAGAGTAGTGATCTCATAGATATGGTTTTTTAGGCTTTTCATTCTTTGTTTTTTTCCTTTAAGTACTTATGCCTTATAATAAAGACAAGATATACAATATTCAAAAAAAAATTTCATTTCAATTTGCTTCATTAATTAAGGCCAAAATGAGTACATTTATTACATCATATGATATAACTCTTGTTATCAACTAGTCCTTTCAGATTTTCTAATTGAATAGTTTTCTCTCACTTTTATTTCCTTAATTTTTGCTTGACTAGCCCTTTGTGGGTTTTCTAATTAATGGGATCACCTTTTTTCTTTTATTTCTTAATTTTTTCTTCTAGCCCTTTATGGTTTTTCTGAACAATGGGAATGCCCTAATTTTGCTTGACTAGCCTTTTCAAGTTTTCTAGCCAACAAACTTTTATTTCTTTTATACTATTATTATTTCTCTTTTTTTTTTAAGATAGTATTTCTTGAGATGATCTAGGTTGATTGGCTCAGTAAACTCATTCCCTTTAAGATCTGATATTTTTGCAGCTCCTTTAAGTAGAATCGACTTGACTAAATACGGTCCTTCCCAATTTGGTTTGAACTTTCCTCTTGGATCAAATACTACTGCTATAGATTGTTTTAACATTAAGTCCCCAACCTTTATCTTTCCAGGCTTAACCTTCTTATTGAATGATCTTTCTATCCTTCTCTAATATATCTAAGTATAAAACAAAGCATTCATCCTCTTTTCATCCACAGATACCAGATGATCATATCTCTTTCATGCCCATTCATTCTCAGGTATTTTAGCTTCCATAACCACTCTCAAATATTTGATATCAGTTTCTATAGGTAAAACTGCTTCATAACCATGCACTAAAAAGAATGGTGATTGGCCTGTGGCAGTTCTAGCTATAGTCCTATACCCCCACAAAGCAAAAGGAAGAAACTTAGACCAATCCTTGCAAGTTTTGACCATTTTAGAGAGAATCTTCTTAACATTTTTATTAGTTGCTTTTATTGCTCCTTTAGCATGAGGGTGATAAGGTGAAGACTTATGATGTTCAATTCCATATTCTGTAACAGCTCTACCATTTTTGCCTAAAATTGGACACCATTATCTATTACAATATGGTGCGGGACCCCATACCTACAAATAAAACTCTTCTCAATAAATCGGGCTATTTGTTTTGCTTTCAGAGTGTTGAAGGACTCAACCTCTACCCATTTAGAAAAGTAATCTATTGCCACAACTATATACTTATGCCCATTGGATGTTGTCGATCTTATTTCTCCTATAATATCATTCCCCCATGCTGTAAAGGGCTAAGGAGATGATAAACTATTTAGCACTGTAGGAGGAAGATGGTCAAGATTCCCATAGATCTGGATTTAATGACATTGTCTTACTATTATGATACAATCTTTTTCCAAACTCATCCAATAATACCCCTATCTAATTATCTTTTTAGCCAAGATCATTCTATTCATGTGAGAACCATAAGCTCCTGCATGAATCTCTTTCATCACCTTTTCAGCTTCATCTTTCTTGAGACATTTAAGCTACATTCCATTCAACATTCTTTTGTATAATACTCCATCGTGACTCACATAATTACGTGCGAGAACACAAAGAGCATTTTTCTTTTTTGAAGTCACTTCATTTGGATACTATGCTTCCTTAATAAACCTCTGAATGTCATAAAACCATGGCTTCTTTTTAGGCCCTATTTGAATACCCGTAGTTTGCTCTCCCTCATAACATGGACCTTTTGATTTTATGATTACCAAAGGCTTCATAGTCAATCTAGTCATATTATCCCACATCGAAGAGAGTGTTACCAGTGCATCTACTATTTGATTATCATCTCTTAACAAATGGATGAAGAGACATTTAATGAAGTTCCTTATTAAAGTTTTCAAATAGCAGATATAAGGCTTCAACTTTCCTCTTTCACCTCCCATTCTTTATTAGCCTGACTGACGACCAACATTGAATCCCCACATACCAAAAACTCTTTTGCTCCAACTGCTATTGCTGCCTCCACTCTATGAATGCATGCCTCATACTCAGCCATATTATTTGTTACCTTAATTTCTTGGCCATTAGTATGGTTTCTCCTTCTTATGTAATAAAAATCTCTCCTACTCTGGCTCCTTTGTTGTTTATAGCCCCATCAAAATAAAGCTTCCACTCCCAATGCTCTACAATTGCTAAATTCTCATCTGGAAACTCTAAACTCCATTCTTCATCACCTTTTACTTCATTCTGAGCTAGGAATTTTGCTACTGCCCTTCATTTGATAACCTCTGTGGTAATGTACTTTATATCAAATTCAATCAGGAGTATGAGACATTGAGACATCTTTCCAGTTAAACCAGATGCTTGAAATAGATATCTTAAAGGATTTATCTTTGAAATAGCTTGAACTTTATAGGACTGAAAATAATGCCTCAATTTTCTTATTGCCCATATCATTATCAGACATGTCTTCTCTACCAAATCATACTTTTCCTCATATGGTAGAAACTTTATGCTAAGGTAATACACCGCATGTTCTACTCTATTTAGTCCTTCTTATGCCAACATTACCCCCTATTGCATGTTTCCTCTAGAGCCAAGTATAGGATCAACGGCTTACCTTGCCTTGGTGGCTTCAATACAAATGGATTAGCAAGATAATCCTTAATCCTATCAAAAGCCCTTTGACAATCGATGTTCCACTTCACAGGTTGATCTGTCCTTAAAAGCTTGAAGATAAGGTCACAAATATTTATAAGCTTTGTAATGAACCTACTAATATACTACAACCTGCTAATGAATCCTCTTACTTCTTTCTTTATCTTTAGCACCAACAATTCCTGGATAGCTTTCACTTTATCTGGATCTACTTCAATCCCTAGTAATTTTCCTAAATTAACCCTAAAAATGCATTTCTTTGGGTTGAGCCTCAGATTGTACCTTTCAATTCGAGCCAATAACTTATCTAAAGCTTCAAAGTGTCCCTCTCTTATCTCTGACTTAACCATCATGTCATCTACATATGCTTTTACTTCTTTATGCATTATGTCATGGAAAAGAGCAATAGCTGCCCTTTGATATGTTGCACTTACATTCTTCAATCCAAAAGACATAACCTTATAACATTACGTCCCTCATTCTATAATGAAGGCTATTTTGATCTTGTCCATGACTACCACCATTATCTAATTATATCCTGTAATATCCCGTGTTTTTAAAATATATTTACACTGTACCGGGATATGCAGTGTTAATAATTTCTGTATATTATATGATATTTTTATGAGTTAATATGTATTTAAAACCTATTTTAATTACTGTGTATTATTTTCAGTGTTTTACGTAAAATTTTCCCGGGACTTGCATTTTCGGGGAAATCTTCACGTAAACAATGTATTATTAATTATTTCAAATGTATTTACGGACTTGCATGAACTCATGCGTATTTTAAAATACTAAATAAAGCCTACGTGTGTGTATATTTATTTAATTAGGGTTTAATACATAAAACCCTAATATTGTATTATTTATTTATTATTATTTAATTATTTAATTTATTATTAAATTATTAAAATTTATTTTTTTATTATTATTATTTTATTAATATTTAATTATTTTATTTTATTTTATTTTTTCTTTTTCTTTTTTTTCCTTTTTCTTTCTTTTTCTTTTTCTTTTTCTTTCCTTTTTCTTTCTTTTTCTTTTTCTTCTTCTTCTTCTTCTTTCCTCCCGCGCCCGACGCCCGACCACCATCCCTCACCGTCTGCAACTCCGGTCACCTACCGTCGGTGTGCCTCCCGGCTTGCCACCGCCGTTCCCAACCGTCCTCCGCCGCCTCCAACTCCTTTCCCCGGCGCCGGCAGCTCCATTCTTCCTCTTTTGGCTGAAATCTTCCCTTCGCCGTTTCTCCCTCCTCCGGCCACCGTTTTCGACACTTCCAGTCTCTTTCTTCTCCTTGAGCTCCGCTGAGTGTGATTCTAGCTTTGGTTTGAGCTAAAATGGTTTAGATTTGCTTAGGTTTCGATTTTTCCAATTCGGTCACATTAGGGTTTTTGATTTTTTTGAGCTTCGAATTGGATGATTCATGGAAACTCCCTTCACAAATGTTGTTCCTAGTAGCTTAATCTACATGTGTGAATTTTTTTAGAACTTTTGGAGATTTTTTGGATTTTTGGGTATTTTTGAATATTTTAATATTATTTTCTAATTTTCGGAAATTAATTATTTAAATTATGAAATTGGAGTTTATGGTTAAATTAGGTGTTGAAATGAATTATAGGAATTTATTTAGAATTTTTATGAATTTCTAAGTATTTATTTTGAATTATTGAAGTTTATGTGATTTTGAGAAATTAGGGTTAAATGTGTTTTTATTTGAATTTAATTGGTTAATTGAGTTTAATTATTAATATTATTGATAAATATGTTGAGAAAATTAATTTTGGATAATTGTATGATTTTTGGTGAATTTTTGAAGTAATTTAAGTATATTTATATATATAGGGGCATTTTGGTAATTTTACCCTAAATTGGCTAAAAATGTAATTTAATTTGTTTTAATAGTTATTTAAGGTATAAAAATGATTTCTATAAATTATTTGGTATTTTTAACTAATTAAAACTATTTTTCGGGAATTATTTTCAATTATATATATAATATACGGTTTTTCTAATAAAATGAGTTTTTATCGGTTTTTACAGTGTTTTAAGGTTAATTATGTAATTTTTACCTATGAGATGTATTTCTAGGTTTTAAGGATATTTTTGGTATATCTGGAATTTATTCTGTGTTTGTGGACCCCGGTCGGTAGATTGTAGTCTGGAGTCCGACCGAGGGGTTGTGGATTGTGTTGAGCTTATTTTTTTCGAAGTGTATTTCCTTGCAGGGTCGGCTCTACTCTTTTGAGTAGAGAGATGTCCGTTTTACAGGGGAGATTCTGTCGAATTTTTGATAGAATTCTCGTAAAACGCGATATCCAGTCGAACCCTAATTTTGTTTCCGTACTTAAATACTCTAGATTGAATTCTAGGATTTTTTATTAGGTTTATTCTAATGTCGGTTATTTATTGCTTGTTTAGTTGCGCCGAGACCGAGGGCTAGTGGACCAGGCCCGTCGGACCTGTCTCGTGGAGCGCATTAGGTGAGTTACTATACTATATATATATGCTTAGGATGCATGATTTAAAAATGCATGTTTTATGTTGATTAAATATGCATAAATAATTTGATTATTTCTTAAGTTTACATTAAGTATATTTTTGGTTTATTTTTGATATATACTAAATTATATGCATATTTTGTGAATAAAATATATTTAAAATGTTTTTAAATATATTTCCAGCTTAATTTATAATTTGATTGAATGTATTTGATAGATATATACTCGAAATATACCTGGTTTACTTTTGGTATATTTCCGGTATATATATATGGTTTATATTGCTATTTCATTTAAATTCATGCATCATTTATTGTGAATGAATGATTTATATTATTAATGAAGGATATCGATAGAACGTGCTACCTAGTGGGCAGCATTAGGACCGAGTACGTACCGGTACGCCTATAGTATTTAGGCTATGTTACTAACTATTTATGGATATTGATTTGATGTGATTATTGATATGTGTGAGATATGGTTTGGAGGTGTGATTGCTGGAGCTCGGTTGACCAAGTGTCTCGGGGCCAATCACACTGGCAGTTAGACTGCTGGAGCTCGGTTGACTTAGTGTCTCGGGGCCAGTCTACTGTCTAAATGGATTAAGTGGATATACTTGGAATAAGTGAGCCTATGTGGCTAGAGTGTTGTTTAACACTATTTTCTGAGGTTGCGATATTCTAGGGTTCTATGTGATCCTTCATAAAAGATGATTTTCAGATAAAATATATAAAAATGATTTTATTGCATCTGTGTGTAATTGTCTGTATATATACATATTATATATACTGTTGACTGTATGCATTATCACTTAGTGTGTATGTATATATATTATAGTAATTCACTCAGTGAGGTCTGACTCCCCTCCGTTGACTATTTTTCAGGAGAGTCAACTTCTTCAAACCTCAGTAGCAGGTCGATACGCCGGATTTCTTCCGCCCCGGCTTCTTTGTGTAAATTATATACTTGAGTCTTATTTATTTTATCTAGACACTACAGTAGTTGTGAATTAAAGTGTTGGATTTCATGTATTTTATTTTAAAAAGATGTATTATATTGAAACTGGATTTGTATTAAAGAGATTATGTATTTATGAGATGGGATTTTGATTAAATCCAGTTGATGTGAATAACATTATGATATTATGATTTTTATTTCCGCTGCATTTATTATATGATTATTGTTATTGCATGATTTATTTTATTTTTAGGCTTGCTACGGGTTCCGGATTCGAAAGAATTCCCATTCCCTAGCGCCGGTCATGGCCCCTGTTTTGGGTCGTGACAAAGTTGGTATCAGAGCGGAGTTCTGTGTCAGGGCTTAGTTATGTGAGTTGTGGCCCTAGCTTTAAAGTTATGTTTTTCTGTTGGACTACTGCAGTGTATTAGGTTCGAGTATGTCTTGATGAGTATTCCTTGCTGTAGTTTTCAGCGTTATTCCTCCGTTGTCTGTTTTGTCTGAATCTTTCCGTTTGTCTTTTCAGAATGAGGAGGCGAGCGCGTGTCGCTCCACCAGTTGTTGAGGCCGAGGATGATGAGTCTTTTCAGGATGAGGTTTCACCTCCTGAGTAGCCAGTTAGACGTAGAGGTCGTGGCAGAGGTAGACCTCGAGGAGCGGCAGGTCACCGTAGGCAGAGAGAGTTACAGGACGAGGAGCCTGTTGAGCCTGAGTTTGATGTTCCTGTTCCTCCAGTTGTTCATCCTGTTCAGCCTGCCTATCAGCAGGGTATGTCTGACCTTGAGGCAACTTTATTCTATGCCCGAGTTGGCAGGATTGCTTTTGATGGTACTTCCGATCCGTTAGATTTTCTGCATGCGATTGAGACTAGGACTCGGACTGCTCATACCGAGTACCAGCGGATCATGATCGTCGAGTTGTCTATTGAGGGACCAGCCTTAGATTGGTTCATTCAGATGATCCAGCCCTATATGATGACGATGAAGTGGGCTCAGTTTCGAGAGCGGTTCATGAGGAGATTTTATCCAGAGCCTCTTCGTTTGAGCTATCGTCTCCGTTTGACCAGTATTTCTCGTGGAGATCGATCTGTAGAGGAGTATACTCGAGAGTTTCTTCGATTGGGTAGATATGCTGAGGATCTGATGCGAGATCAATATTTTACAGTCACTACATATGTTACTGGTTTGGGTTCAGCTTTTGCTGGTATGCCTACAGCAGGTCTTACTCTCGAGTCTATGATTGAGCTAGCTAAGGAGATTGAGCTGAGGTTAGTTAGGCAGGGAGCGATGCCTGATTATTACCAGTTGGGAGTTCAGTCGAGTGGATCGCAGGCTACTCCATATTCGAGTTTTCATGTTGGTTCGAGTAGTCAACAGCGAGGTTCGACTCAGCAGAGTCAGAGACAGCAGCAGCGAGTGCATCGGAGCAGTAGACATGGCCGTGGAGGTCAGCGTAGATCATTCAGATTTGGGTCAGGTGCTTCGAGCAGCAGCAATGGTCATAGTTCTGGATCAGCGGCCAGTGTTTGTCAGACTTGTGGTAGAGTCCATCAGGGACCATGTTATCTGACACCACTGACATGTTTCAGATGCGGGCAGACAGGACATTTTGCCAGATCGTGTCCTTATTCTGGGTATCAGCAGCAGCAGATTCTGCGATTCCCACAGCAGTCGATTGCTAGTGCGGCACCCGTGCCATTTCAGTTACCACCAGCCCAGCATCAAAGTTCCACTCAGTTTGTTCCACAGCAGAGTCGTGGTAGAGGTACTAGAGGAGGTGCCAGAGGTGTTGGCCAGGCTTCTACCAGTCAGCAAGGAGGTCGAGGTCAGGCCAGAGTTTTTCATCTGACTCAGCAGGATGCTCAGGCATCTAATGCAGTCATGGCATGTATTGTTTTTGTTTGTTACCTGGATGCTTGGGTTTTGTTTGATCCGGGTGCCACGCATTCGTTTGTTTCTCCTATTTTTACTTCTAAATCTCGTTGGCAAGCTTCGAGGATGGCTTTTCCTTTATCTGTTGCCACTCCTCTGAGCGATTCTTTGGACACCGATATTGTTCTTTCTGGTTGTCCAGTTCTCGTGGGAGATAGAGAATTACTCGCTGATTTGATTTTGTTGGATGTGATGGAGTTTGATGTGATTTTGGGAATGGATTGGTTATCTCAGCACTTTGCCGTGGTAGATTGCAGGAATAAGGAGGTGACTTTTAGAATTCCTGGTGAAGTAGAGTTTAAGTTTGTTGGTGATTGGAGTTCAGCACCTCAGAATCTTATTTCTGCTATTACAGCTCGGAAGTTATTGAGGAAAGGTTATCAGGGGTTTTTGGCATTGGTTAGGGATACGTCAGTGGAGAAGTTATCACTCACAGATGTTCCTGTTGCTTATGAATTTCCTGATGTTTTTCCCGAAGAGTTGCCAGGTTTACCACCTCACAGAGAGATTGAGTTCTGTATAGATGTGGTTCCAAGTACTACTCCTATATCTATGCCACCCTATCGTATGGCTCCTGCAGAGTTGAGAGAGTTGAAGGAGCAGTTGCAAGAGTTATTGGATAAGGGTTTTATCAGACCTAGTGTTTCTCCTTGGGGTGCACCAGTCCTATTTGTGAAGAAGAAGGATGGTACCCTGAGACTGTGCATTGACTACAGAGAGTTGAATAAGGTAACAATGAAGAACAAGTATCCTCTTCCGAGGATAGATGACTTGTTTGATCAGTTACAGGGTGCACAGTTCTTTTCTAAGGTCGACTTAAGGTCGGGTTATCATCAGTTGCGGATTAGTGAGGTCGATGTCCCTAAGACAGCATTCCACACTCGATATGGCCATTATGAGTTTCTGGTGATGTCTTTTGGTTTGACTAATGCACCAGCAGCTTTTATGGACCTGATGAACAGAGTATTCAGACCGTATGTGGATCAGTTTGTAGTAGTCTTCATTGATGATATACTGGTATATTCGAGGAGTATGGAAGAGCACGTATATCACTTGAGGATTATACTACAGACACTGAGAGATCATCAGCTTTATGCTAAATTCTCGAAGTGTGATTTCTGGATGGAGAGTGTTTCTTTTCTTGGACACGTAGTGTCTAAAGAAGGTATTCAGGTTGATCCACAGAAGGTTGAGGCAGTATCTGAATGGCCTAGACCTACTTCTGTTACGGAGATTCGGAGTTTTCTGGGTTTAGCCGGGTATTATAGGTGGTTTGTGCAGGATTTTTCCAGGATAGCAGCCCCTATGACTCACTTAACTCAGAAGAATGTTAGATTCGAGTGGTCAGAAGCTTGTGAGAACAGTTTTCAGTTGTTGAAGGAGAAGTTGACCACAGCGCCAGTATTAGCTTTGCCTAATAGTGTGGATAAGTTCATAGTTTACTGTGATGCCTCTAGAATTGGTCTTGGTTGTGTGTTGATGCAGAATGGAAGGGTTATAGCCTATGCTTCGAGGCAGTTGAAGAAGCATGAGCAGAACTATCCTACACATGATTTAGAGATGGCTACAGTGATATTTGCTTTGAAGATTTAGAGACATTATTTGTACGAGGTGACTTGTGAAATATTTACTGATCAAAAGAGCCTTAAGTACATTTTCCAGTAGAGAGATCTGATTTTGAGGCAGAGGAGATGGTTGGAATTGTTGAAGGATTATGATTGCGAGATTCTTTACCATCCGGGTAAAGCTAATGTGGTAACAGATGCCTTGAGTAGGAAGTCCTCAGGTAGTCTTGCTCACATCGGTGTTGAGAGGAGACCATTAATCCAAGAGTTGCATCTGAAGGTGGATCAAGGTCTGATGATGAAGATTAGTAGATCAGGAGGACTGTTAGCTCAATTTAAAGTACGATCTGTACTGAGGGATAGGATTAAAGCAGCTCAGAGCCGAGATCCTATTCTAAAAGAGCTTGCAGAGAATGTCAGAGCAGGGAAGTTCACTGATTTCACACTCGATGATGATGGTGTGTTGTGGATCAGTGGTAGATTGTGTGTTCCAGATTTGGATGACTTGAGAGAGGAGATTTTAGAGGAAGCACATTCTACAGCCTACAGCGTTCATCCAGGTGTTACTAAGATGTACCACAGTATCAGAGATCTATACTGGTGGGATGGATTGAAGAAGGATGTCGCTGATTATGTTGCTAAGTGCTTGACGTGTCAACAAGTGAAAGCCGAACATCAGAAGCCTTCTGGGAAGCTTCAGCCTCTTCCTATTCCCGAGTGGAAGTAGGAAAGGATAGCTATGGATTTTGTGGTCGGTTTACCTCGTTCGAAGGATGGATACGATTCCATCTGGGTGATTATTGACAGGTTGACGAAGTCTGCACATTTCTTACCTGTGAAAGCCACATATTCAGTTGCTAGATTGGCGAAGTTGTATGTGAAGCATATTGTGTGCCTTCATGGAGTACCTGTGTCCATTGTGTCAGATAGAGGTTCAGTGTTTACTTCTCGTTTTTGGCAGAAGTTGCAAGAAGCGATGGGCACTAGGTTGGATTTCAGTACTGCTTTTCATCCTCAGACAGATGGTCAGTCTGAGAGGACGATCCAGACACTGGAAGATATGTTGAGGATGTGTGTCTTGGATTTGGGAGGTAGCTGGGATGATCATTTGCCACTTGTTGAGTTTGCATATAATAACAGCTACCATAGCAGTATTGGCATGGCACCATACGAGGTGTTGTATGGAAGGAAGTGTAGATCCCCATTGTGTTGGGATGAGATTGGTGAGAGAGCTTTGACTGGACCAGAGATGGTTCAGGATGCTGCAGAGAAGGTCATCGTGATCAAGCGCAGATTAGAGACCGCAATTAGCAGACAGAAGAGTTATGCGGACCCTAGGCGTAGAGATGTGGAGTTTCAGGTTGGAGATTTTGTTTTTCTGAAAGTATCTCCGATGAAGGGTGTGATGAGATTTGGCAGGAAGGGTAAGTTAGCACCGAGATACATTGGACCGTTTGAGATTATGGAGAGAGTTGGCACTGTTGCATATCAGTTGGATTTGCCTCCGAGTATGTCATAGGTGCATCCAATATTTCATATCTCGATGTTGAGGAAGTATATCTCAAACCCTTCACACGTGTTGCAGCCCGATAGTGTAGAAGTGAGTGAAGATTTGACTTTTGTGGAAGAACCTGTGGCGATCGTTGATTATCAAGTTCGACAGTTGCGATCGAAGCAGATTCCGATGGTTAAGGTTCTATGGCGTAGCAACAGAGTCGAAGAGCATACGTGGGAGACTGAAGCTGAGATGCGAGCTTCTTACCCGTATCTCTTTCCTTTTTGATCTTATTTTCTGGAATTCGGGGACGAATTCCTGTAAGGGGGGAAGACTGTAATATCCCGTGTTTTTAAAATATATTTACACTGTACCGGGATATGCAGTGTTAATAATTTCTGTATATTATATGATATTATTATGAGTTAATATGTATTTAAAACCTATTTTAATTACTGTGTATTATTTTCAGTGTTTTACGTAAAATTTTCCCGGGACTTGCATTTTCGGGGAAATTTTCACGTAAACAATGTATTATTAATTATTTTAAATGTATTTACGGACTTGCATGAACTCATGCGTATTTTAAAATACTAAATAAAGCCTACGTGTGTGTATATTTATTTAATTAGGGTTTAATACATAAAACCCTAATATTGTATTATTTATTTATTATTATTTAATTATTTTATTTATTATTAAATTATTAAAATTTATTTTTTTATTATTATTATTTTATCAATATTTAATTATTTTATTTTATTTTATTTTTTCTTTTTCTTTTTTTTTTCCTTTTTCTTTCTTTTTCTTTTTCTTTCATTTTTCATTCTTTTTCTTTTTCTTCTTCTTCTTCTTCTTTCCTCCCGCGCCCGACGCCCGACCACCATCCCTCACCGTCTGCAACTCCGGTCACCTACCGTCGGTGTGCTTCCCGGCTTGCCACCGCCATTCCCAGCCGTCCTCCGTCGCCTCCAGCTCCTTTCCCCGGCGCCGGCAGCTCCATTCTTCCTCTTTTGGCTGAAATCTTCCCTTCGCCGTTTCTCCCTCCTCCGGCCACCGTTTTCGACACTGCCGGTCTCTTTCTTCTCCTTGAGCTCCGCTGAGTGTGATTCTACTTTGGTTTGAGCTAAAATGGTTTAGATTTGCTTAGGTTTCGATTTTTCCAATTCGGTCACATTAGGGTTTTTGATTTTTTTGAGCTTCGAATTGGATGATTCATGGAAACTCCCTTCACAAATGTTGTTCCTAGTAGCTTAATCTACATGTGTGAATTTTTGTAGAATTTTTGGAGATTTTTTGGATTTTTGGATATTTTTGAATATTTTAATATTATTTTCTAATTTTCGGAAATTAATTATTTAAATTATGAAATTGGAGTTTATGGTTAAATTAGGTGTTGAAATAAATTATAGGAATTTATTTGGAATTTTTATGAATTTCTAAGTATTTATTTTGAATTATTGAAGTTTATGTGATTTTGAGAAATTAGGGTTAAATGTGTTTTTATTTGAATTTAATTGGTTAATTGAGTTTAATTATTAATATTATTGATAAATATGTTGAGAAAATTAATTTTGGATAATTGTATGATTTTTGGTGAATTTTTGAAGTAATTTAAGTATATTTATATATATAGGGGCATTTTGGTAATTTTACCCTAAATTGGCTAAAAATGTAATTTAATTGGTTTTAATAGTTATTTAAGGTATAAAAATGATTTCTATAAATTATTTGGTATTTTTAACTAATTAAAACTATTTTTCGGGAATTATTTTCAATTATATATATAATATACGGTTTTTCTAATAAAATGAGTTTTTATCGGTTTTTACAGTGTTTTAAGGTTAATTATGTAATTTTTACCTATGAGATGTATTTCTAGGTTTTAAGGATATTTTTAGTATATCTGGAATTTATTCTGTGTTTATGGACCCCGGTCGGTAGATTGTAGTCTGGAGTCCGACCGAGGGGTTGTGGATTGTGTTGAGCTTATTTTTTTCGAAGTGTATTTCCTTGCAGGGTCGGCTCTACTCTTTTGAGTAGAGAGATGTCCGTTTCACAGGGGAGGTTCTGTCGAATTTTCGATAGAATTCTCGTAAAACGTGATATCCAGTCGAACCCTAATTTTGTTTCCGTACTTAAATACTCTAGATTGAATTCTAGGATTTCTGATTAGGTTTATTCTAATGTCGGTTATTTATTGCTTGTTTAGTTGCACCGAGACCGAGGGCTAGTGGACCAGGCCCGTCGGACCTGTCTCGTGGAGCGCATTAGGTGAGTTACTATACTATATATATATGCTTAGGATGCATGATTTAAAAATGCATGTTTTATGTTGATTAAATATGCATAAATAATTTGATTATTTCTTAAGTTTACATTAAGTATATTTTTGGTTTATTTTTGGTATATACTAAATTATATGCATATTTTGTGAATAAAATATATTTAAAATGTTTTTAAATATATTTCCAGCTTAATTTATAATTTGATTGAATGTATTTGATATATATATACTCGAAATATACCTGGTTTACTTTTGGTATATTTCCGGTATATATATATGGTTTATATTGCTATTTCATTTAAATTCATGCATCATTTATTGTGAATGAATGATTTATATTATTAATGAAGGATATCGATAGAACGTGCTACCTAGTGGGCAGCACTAGGACCGAGTACGTACCGGTACGCCTATAGTATTTAGGCTATGTTACTAACTATTTGTGGATATTGATTTGATGTGATTATTGATATGTGTGAGATATGGTTTGGAGGTGTGATTGCTGGAGCTCGGTTGATCAAGTGTCTCGGGGCCAATCACACTGGCAGTTAGACTGCTGGAGCTCGGTTAACTTAGTGTCTCGGGGCCAGTCTACTGTCTAAATGGATTAAGTGGATATACTTGGAATAAGTGAGCCTATGTGGCTAGAGTGTTGTTTAACACTATTTTCTGAGGTTGCGATATTCTAGGGTTCTATATGATCCTTCATAAAAGATGATTTTCAGATAAAATATATAAAAATGATTTTATTGCATCTGTGTGTAATTGCCTGTATATATACATATTATATATACTGTTGACTGTATGCATTATCACTTAGTGTGTATGTATATATATTATAGTAATTCACTCAGTGAGGTCTGATTCCCCTCCGTTGACTATTTTTCAGGAGAGTCAACTTCTTCAGACCTCAGTAGCAGGTCGATACGCCGGATTTCTTCCGCCCCGGCTTCTTTGTGTAAATTATATACTTGAGTCTTATTTATTTTATCTAGACACTGCAGTAGTTGTGAATTAAAGTGTTGGATTTCATGTATTTTATTTTAAAGAGATGTATTATATTGAAACTGGATTTGTATTAAAGAGATTATGTATTTATGAGATGGGATTTTGATTAAATCCAGTTGATGTGAATAACATTATGATATTATGATTTTTATTTCCGCTGCATTTATTATATGATTATTGTTATTGCATGATTTATTTTATTTTTAGGCTTGATACAGGTTCCGGATTCGAAAGAATTCTCGTTCCCTAGCGCCGGTCATGGCCCCTGTTTTGGGTCGTGACATATCCTGAAAACCCATCAGTAAAAGAATACATTGCACTCGACGTTGCACTATCCACTATCACATCAATGTGAGGTAAAGGAAAATCATCTTTTAGGCATGCTTTGTTTAGATCCTTGAAATCCATGCACATACGTACTTTATCGTCTTTCTTAGGTACTATTACTATGTTAGCCAACCATTGAGGATAATTTTCCACTTCTAGAAACTTAGCCTGGATTTGTTTAACAACTTCCTCTTTTATCTTTTTAGTCCACTCTGGTCTTAGCCTGTGTAGTTTTTATTTAACAGGTTTAATTTCTAGATAAATTGGGATGTGATGTTCCAAAATTTCCCTGTCTAAACTCGGCATATCTTTATAAGTCCAAGCAAATACTACCTATCTTTTTGTTAATATTCTCTCAAAATTTTTCCATTCTTCCGAAGTTACATCATGTGATATAGAAATGTTCTTAAGATTATCATTTGTGCCCATGTTTAATGAATCTAATTGAATGGAATTAATGTCTAACATGCATATATAATGACTATTAAAATGCACAAAACCATTAGAATGGACATCACACAAGTAAGCCAAACCATAATTCATATCATTAACCATGGAAAAAACAAAATCTTCATCCTCATAAAGATCGGAAGTTATTACATCAGTTTCTTTATAAAAAACATCACTAAAACTATTACTAATGATTGTAGCTAAATCATGGGGTGGCTCCTCTTCAGGTGGCAGACACAACAGCTCTTCAATAGCAGTATCGCCCATCCTCTCAGCTACCTGCTTTATCACTTCCTCTTTGTTATCCTTTACTAGGTTCTCCACAATTTGCTCCTTTAAAATCTCAAACCCATGAATGTCTTTTCCCGCAACATTAATAGATTCCTTAGCACCCATATAGTACTTGGCTTCCCTTGGCTTGATAAAATTCTCACTCATTGGCCTAATTCTCCCCAAGGGCTTATCTATCTCGGCCTTTCCCTTCTTCTTTCCTCTTTTGTTACCAGGTTCTATCTCAATGCACCTTAAGCCCTTGGTGTTGTGTTGACTTTTGAATTATGGGGGTTTAGGGCATCCTTGCTCATTCTTTCCCAGCCCCTATCCAGGTTGATAATTCATGCTCTTCATCATCCTCGCAACTCTTAGATCCATCTCAGTTCCATTGAATATTCTAACAACTTGGAAACCAAGGGGAACACATACTTATTTCTATTTATCCTGTACGGTTGCCACAGCTGCATTGGTTCTAGCTTCTATAGTCACAACCTCTCCTTCATGAGGGAATTTTATTTTCTGGTGCATAATAGAGGTACCCCTCCTAGAGCATGGAACCATAGCCTTCCCAAAAGCAAGGCATATATGACAGGGATGTCTAATACAGTGAACTCAACAGTTGACTCTACAGTTCCTATTTTAACCAGAGCTTGGAATGTGCCCTTCACAGTTTGGGTGTTATCATTAGAAGCTCTAATTATAAGATTCAAACCTTTCAAATCATCAGTTTTTAAATCCAAATTAGGCGGGATTTTTAATGGACACACGCTAATAGCAAACCATCGTCAACCATTACAAAATTGGTCCTCTTTTCCCCTTACTTCAGTTGGGATAAATAGCACCTTGTTATGATTTCTACCTTCCAAAGGCAAATCCTCATCTGAGAACGTTATCAAGCCATGCTTCTTTTTCATGACCTTTGCTACTATAGCCTCAGGTGTAGCTGCTATTTCGATACTCATATTTGACAGAGCCTTGACAAGAGCTCTTAGGTAGCTGCATGAATGCATCAATAATTCCCAAATGCTTACATTCGCCTTAACTTTCTTTAGCTACTCTAAGATCATGTCTTCTTTCTACCCTTCCTCAATTTCGACATCCTATGTCTCTTCTCTTTTTGTAACTCTCTCAATTTTATTTTCTGCTACCTTATAATTCTTTTCACTTCTGATGACATGGTTCATATTAGGATTATCACTCCATACATCAAGACCATCAGGGCTCTCTTCATTAGAGTCATAACAAATGTCAATAACCCCAATAATTCATTCCCTTTTTCCATATTTCCATACTTCCATCATGCATGTTTCTTTCCCTTTTAGCTCCTTCATGTTAAGTTTTCCTAGATGTTGGCTTAGTAACTCTTCAACTCCCTCTTGAAACTGTTCAGAAGTAAAAGATCCATTACTCTTTCCATTTACGCCATCATCTTTGAACTCTTCACCCCATCCTGAAGGCACAATCTCCTCTATTGGTATATCACTTGAAGTAGGCTTAGAGTAAAATACTCTATAGTCTAACTTGCCTGAAGGTTGCCCCAATAAACCTTCAACCCCTCTCAATGACTGCTTAGGAGTTTTATATTCTCTCTCTTCTTTCATTGACTCATTATCAAACTCATCACCCCATCCTGAGGGCACAATTGATATTCAAAGGGAATATCAGCAAAGGGTGGCTTTGAATAGAACACCTTAAAGTCAAATTTGCTGGAGGGTTGCCCCAATAATTTTTTTACTCCTCTAAAGGCATTAAGAGATTTCTCACTATTTGTAATGTTTAAGTTTTCAAAGGAGTTCAGCACTTCCTCTTCGCTAAGTCCTGAGTTGATCATCATGGTGGCTGGTAGTGGAACATTTCTATAGTCTAGGAAAGGGTTGTTTCTAGTGTTTGGGTTAGAATTGGAATTTTTGGGGTCTGTGATATTTTCAAAGTCTATCAGGTTTTAGATTTCATATTTTAAGCAGATATAGGTGTCTGTGGAGTGGCTAGCTACTTCATGAAATTTATAGTAGCTATTTGGGTCGTAGCCTAGAACATTTGGGTTTGGTGGTTTGGAAAAGGTTAAGGGTCTAAGCAGGCCTTTCTAGATCAAACGGTATAGGACTTTGGAAAGTGGTTGGTTAAAATTAGAGAATCTCTTGGGCTATTGAACTGTATGCACCTCCACAACTCAGCTAGTACTTCCCTATTGTGCACCCCCAGTTGGGTAATTTTGAGTTCCTATACTTCTAAAACTTTTCTTCTTCTCACTCTCAATCTCTTCAGCTTGCAAACCATGATTATACAGATTTATAAATGTTTTGGGATTTATCATTTGCAATCTCTTAACCAAATTAGGTGACACATTACAAAGTATCATCCTAACATGATCTTTCTCAGCCAACTTATTTTTTATTAATCCTACCTTATTCATAAATCTGGTCAAGAAATTAGAAAAGGATTCATTTGATTTTCACTTCGTTAGTTCCAAATCCTTGATTAACACTTCCAATCTAGTGTTATAATTATACTGTTTTAAAAAAGTAGTACACAATTCTTTTCAGTCAATCCTAACAGACTTTTCCAACCTATGATACTAGTTTATAGCTATTCCTTCTAAAGACAATATAAATAACCTAGTGATCACTACTAATAGGGCCTTAGTAGTGCTCATAGTTGTTGTGTACTAACTGAGATAAATCCTAGGATATCCAATTCCATCCAACTTTTGTAGTTAAGGTATTTTGAACTTCTCAGGTAGCTTATTACCCTCAATTAGCCGCATATCATCAAAGTCAAATAAATATCTTATGCTTGTCCTCTAATCAACTCTTTCATCTTGGACATTTTTTAGGTCAGTGCTAGCATCTGCTTGGACTCATGGTCTTGTACCAGTTCAAGTGATTCTCTCTTTGCCTTTTCTACCATGTAGTTCTCAACATCCTCAAGTTTCACATCAATAGTAGGTGGGTTTTTAGCAATAGGTTGCCCTCAACTTTATTAGCAATAGGTGGAGCATCTGCAATAAGTGGTATGGTAACTGCAGTAGGTGGTTACTCAATTATAGGTGGTGGTATAACAGCAGCAGCAGGTTGCATCAATCTAAATAAAGTCTGTCTCAATTCATCTTGCATCATAGCCCTCATGTCATCCATCAAAGCTCCCTTGATGTCTTCTAAGGTCTAGTTCCCTCCTTGTTGTTTTTCCATTTCTACATGCTTAGTTGGAGTTAGTTCAACTTCCAAGTAAAGCGAATTAATAGGACTCTTCTCCAGTCTGTGAAGGATCTCTTTTGCTATGGCTTTATAACTTAATTTTGTTCTTCTTAGTCTGCAACCTTTCCATCCCTAAATACGAGAAGACCTAGATGAATCTATGATGACTGCAAAACAAAGTGTTAGTGTGATGGAGAAATGCATGTATGCATGTGCACATGCTATGCAACAAGTAGTAGATAGCAAGTATCAATTGAGTGTACAACATTCATCCTTCCAACCTTATTCCTCCCACACACATGTTTAATGGTAAGTCTCTTTTCGTAGGATTTTTGGTCTTGGCCTTAATATCAACATGGGATATCAAGAACCGCCGCACATGCCAAATCTCTCTTAAAGCAATAAAAGCGTGGAAATAATATTTTTAGGTATAAAGGCATAGCCCACTCTTTATTAGTCCTGATGGGCTTTAAAAGTATGGGCTTAGGCTTTTATAAATAGAAATACCTCATGGAAACATACACAAGAAATTTGGGTAATTCTAGGGGAAGTAACTAAGCCATTATATGTGGTTAGGGTCTGGTGAAAAGTAAAGGTTCCCTTAGCAAGATGCCCTCCTTTAAGACTTGAGTTACAGGCTAAGGTTAAAGAGGCCCAACATCCTTTGTAAACTCGAGAGAAGACTACCCCCCTTAGGACTTGGGTCACAGACTCTGGTCAGATGAGCCCAGTAATCTCTCTTTGAATCGAGTTAAGGCTAAGAGTGATGGTTAGCCAATTTACAACTCCATGAAGTTAGTGAAATCATGGAATCATAAACCAACACCAACGGTTAATAAGGACATACAAAATGAATGCAAGAATAAAATAATAATTAATAAAATAATTTTAAAGAACACAAGTAGAATCAGTATCTCTTATCCCTAATGGAGTCGCCACTATAGATGATGGGGTTTAGTGCGCGCCCAAGATTTTAGCAACCGCAACACTGTTTGAGCTTAGGGCTCTAGAGAACACACTAACCATTGTCATAAAAACATAGTGTGGAGATAAGAAGTTGCCACCCAGGGTAATAACTAGGACAAAAAATGGTGGTACTTGATTCTATAAAAGAAAGCTAGCACCACAACTAGGAGATTCATACGGAATACCAATTTCTTTCAGTCTTATGCTCATTTAGAATTACTTTATAAATTATAATATTATCCTCTATTTATATGCAATTTCATATAAACCCTTATTTAAAACAATTAACTCTAGGCAAACTAGTTATGAAAATACATGTAAATAATGCATTCATTGCAATCCTTATGTTAGTCTAATCTACATTGATTTTAATTAAATGAGCTAAATCTACATGTTTTAATTTATAAGTGAGCCTAAAGACTAATGAGCCTAAATGTTATTTAATTTTAATTAAGTGAACCTAAGTCTATTTATTTTAGTTCTAAAAAATGGGCCTAAATCTACAACTTATGAAGTATTTAAATTAATGGGCCTAAATTCTACATGTTTTAATTTTAAATTAAATGGGTTAAGTTTAAAGTAATTAAATTAAGTGGGTCTATATCTAAATTAACCTAAATGGGACTAAATTGATTTTAAAATTAATTAAACCTAAAAATTAAATTAAAAATCTATTTATTAAATGGGTTAGACCTTAACGTGGGCTTGGGGCCCAAAACACACAAAAATCAACAAACAACCCAAAAACATAAAAAAAAAATCAAATAAAAAATATCAGACATACAATTAAATTATTTCTTCTAAAAAACCTAATTTTAATTAACATGCAACCTAAATTAATCTATTGTCTCCATTGATTTTAATTAGGGTTTACCAAATTGAACCTAATTTACTAATTAATTTTTTTAATAACAAGAGAAAGCTAGACTTTTCATTATTCCTACTATTAGGGCTATTACAACATCTACCAAAAATAATAAAGAAAATAAAATTAAAATTACAACCTTTGAGAAAATAAATTAAACAAATTCAAAACCCAAAAAAATAATAAGATAAACTAAATTGAGCAAGATAAAAATTAAATCAGGATCTTTGACTCTTGGCTTTTATTAATGGATTCTCCATGAGTTTCCTTAATTCAATCATGTACTCATCGCCAGAACTATGAAACGTAAAGAAAAAAAGGAAAATAAGATTAGAATTAATGAAGAAAGAAAACAAGATAATGAAAATTAAACAAAACAAACACAGAAATAATAAAATAAAGAATAACAAAATAATATAAAAGAAAGAATTAATAAAGAAGAAAGGAGTAGAAGAGTGCTGCTATGCAGATGCTGTTTGAATGCCTCTCAGAATGAGATTTTACCGTTTTAAGAAAATTGATCCTGTATTTTATTGATTTTTAGACTTTGAAAAAAACATATTTTTTTTAAAAAGGTTTTTTCTTTTTTTTTCTCTCTGTGTTTTTCCAATCAACCCCTTGTTCTTTTGCAGTAGCTAATTAGGTTTTTTTCCTCTCTTCCTTTTTACGTCGTCCCCTTTTCTTTTTTCCTTTTTTTTCTCTACCAAAATTTCTTTTTATATCTCGTTCCTAACCCTAGCTAACCACTTACATGATCACAAGAGAGGTAGCTCTGATCCTCCCTCTAAAAAACAAATAGGATAAGAATTTTAATTTTAAAAAATTATACGTGTACTAGACACAGAACCCTTACAGATAAATACTAAAATTAATTTATTTATTAAAAATAATTTAAATTTGGACCAATCATAATTTAAAAAATTGAGAAAGATAATTCTTTGCTAAAATTTTAGCGCCTTGGCATTCTAGAATGCCGACCAGTATTGTGTAATGTCGATTGGCATTAGGCACATTTTTAAATATGCCATTGCAAAATTCAAATTTTACAATTAAACCTAAAAAACATTAAAATTTGGTCCTTGAAATCGCGAAACTTAACACTAGAGGTTAATTTTTGACTAAATTTTAATCATAGAGGCTTTCGTTGCATTCATGCACAAATACATCTTGAAATTAGGTGCTTACACCTGCTATAATGAGATCAGAATAATGTCAATCGATCCTATGGAAAATCCCTAGTTTCATTATCTACATTAGTATCTCAAAATGGGGCGACTCCTTAATAATGCTGATAGAAAAAAAAGGATGTCTGATACGATCCTCAAAATGGTTAATTTAAGAAGTCTACATATCAATATAGTCAAGTACAAAGCTTGGAAAAATTTTTGGGTTATTTTCTATTTTGGAGTTAATAAGGAAGATTCTACAAGATGTGAGAAGATTCAAGGATATTCCAAGTCAAAGTCAAGAAGCCAAAGTCAAATTCAAAGTCAATAAGTCAAAGTCAATGGTCAACATCCAACTTGACATATGACATGGCATGCTTCAAAGCTTAGTTGTCATTAGTTATTTGTTTAGTTGTCATGAGTTGTTAATATGACTTTTCAATGCTTAGTTGTCATGAGTTGTCAATTTGACTTTTTAAAGCTTAATTGTCATTAGTTGTCATATTTTTAAAAGGATCCTATTTAGTAAAGGATTTTCCTTTATAAGTGTTTTTAGGAATAAGTAAGAAAACCTATTTCTTCAAGGATTAGGATGTTTACATGCCTATATAAAGTCCATATCAATATAGGATGAATTTGAATGAGTTTTATTAATTAAATCTCAATTCTTATGAGGTTAAAGTCCTTCTTTTTTGTTCTTAAAAGAACTTTTATGAATTTATCAAATGAAGACTTGGTATATTCAAACCTAGTTTAATTTAGACTTAAAATTGACTTTATTAATCTTAGGTTTACATTAAACAACCTTTAATTCTTTATAATTAAGGTTCTTAAGTACAGGTTATTTAAGAGTCTTGTTGGGAATTAAAGTTTCTTTTTGCTTGATTTATGAATGATCCTTGGCAAGGTTATCAAGATTGAATATGGGTTTAGTACAAGTTAACCACGTTCGTATCATTTGGTATTAGAGTTTTGGCTCATTAATCAAGTATGCATCTTTACTTTTCTTTGTTGTTAGCATTTCATCCAAAAAGATCATTATTTTTTTCATTCATTTTTATGTCTTTATGATCGTAAAGTTGAATTCATTTTTCTTTGTTATCTTGAGTCAATTTCATTATTTTCTTCATATTCCAACTTGTTTTTAGTTTTTAAATTAAAAAATTTAAAAAAATCATTTATATGCTTGTTGTTTTGCATCTTAAGAGTCTTTGTTTGTCACAAATACATATCAATTTGAGTTTGTTCTTAATTTGGACATTTTTGCATTTGTTATATAAAAAACCAAAAAAAAAAAAAGAAAAAAAGGCTTCGAAGTATGAAAAAAAAAGTTGAATTAATCAAATTTTAATTCAATTTGTCCTAAAACCATTCCAATTTGCTGTTTTGATTCTAAATTAAATACCTTTGCCTTATTTCAATTTTGAATATTCTACTCTTCTTATTAAGTTGTGTTTGGGGTAGTTTAAACTCTTATTCCAAATTTTCTTATTTTCATTTTGTTTGGATAGTGTCTTTGTTGTTGCATTTTCTTTGGCTCTTATATTCAAATTTGAGTTTAATTTTTCTTTGTTTGTTTTGTATTGAGCTTAATTTGATAAATTAGTAACTTAAGCTCCATAAGAACTATAAGAAAAGAATTTGAGAGATGAAAGGCAAGTGGTGAGCTCATAAGAGGGCAAAAGCCTAATTGAGTGAAACACGAGCATTGAGTGACATTCTTTAAGTGTAAACAGGTGAGGGAGTGTTACTTGTGAGGGTTTTTCTTTCCTTTGGTTTCTTTTTTTTTTTATAACATGGCAGATCCAAAGGAGATTGAGGTAGATCTTGAATGGAAGCTCTTTATGAAGACAATGCAAGAACAAATGAGTCAATTGTTAAATAGCCATAAAAAGGTTTGAGAGCATATAGGGAGGTTACAGCAAAGCTAAGCTACAACCATCGCTAATAACACCAACAATATGACTCAAATCACATATAGACAAGTTTATAGAGGGGGATGGCATGATGATGATGAGTTTGTTAATGAGAGCATTCAAGGGCATAACAAGCAAGATAACAATCTTAGGAGCATAAAGATGAAGATACCTAATTTCTATGGCAGAAGTGATCCTGAAGCATATCTAGTATAGGAAAAGAAGGTAGATTTTGTGTTTAATTGCCACAACTACTACAAGGAAAAGAAAGTCAAGCTTGCAACCAACACATTCATGGGCTATGCACTAGCTTGGTGGAATTAACTAATGGTCTCAATGAGGCATTGTGGAGAAGAATTTATCTCTACATGGCAAGAGATAAAGACTATCATGCGAAAGAGGTTTATGCCAAATCATTATTATAGGGATTTGCATAATCACTTTCAAGGGATGAAACAAGGTTCAAGGAATGTTGAAGTAATTAAAGCAGTTGGGAGACAAGTTGAGGAGAAGAATAAGGGGAAAGAGTGCCAACTTGCCTTACCTATAAAGTTAATTTTTGAAGACTTGAGCATCAATCAATAAAATGAAGAAATTCACTCTTTATTTGGGAAAACTTTGGAAAGGGAAATCTATAAAGATGAGAGAAAGGAAAAGAAGGAGTTAAAGGAAAAGGAGTTAAGTGTTGAAATAGGTTTAAGTGAGAAATTTGAAGATTAGGTTATTAAGGAGGATGACAACATTCATGCCTTGGTTAATGAAGAAAGTGTGAACAATGATTTTGAAGAGAAAATAGTTAATGAAGAAATTATGGAGGTGATGGAGCAAAATAATGCCAAAAGCCATGATGAAATATTGTAAGAAGATAAAGATAATGGCAAGTGTGTACAACCTAGAAAAGAAATTGATAAGAAAGTGCAGATCTTTGAAAGAGATTTTAAGGAAAATTTTCATGTCATAAACGATAAGGAGATGATTATTCATCACGATTGCACTAATAATTTTAATGTTTCTTTTCCTAGTGACTTAAAATTTTTTTTGTAGACCTTGAAGCCATATGAAGATCTATTTGATGATATTGTTGCAATGAATTACAAGGTCAAGAATACCATTGAAGATTTCATTCCTAGCATGAAGTTTGAGAAAGAGCTATAATATTTTACTTCTTTTAAGGGAATCTATGGAGTTTTTATTTATAGCAAGAAGAGCTTAATATAATATATGTTTCAAATTTAGAAGGAAGCAACAAGTATTCAATTCTTACATGTTCATGAATACAAGTTCTTTGTCCCAAATGTGCAATCAAGTTTAAGTTATTATGTGGATTATTACTTCAAAGGAGAGGGTTTCAATCAAGGAGTTTATATTTGACCCCAGAGGATATATGAATTTATCAACTTTAGAAGATGCGTATGATTTGAGGATGAATCATCTTTAAGAGGGAGGGAATCATACGATCCTCAAAAGGGTTAATTTATGAAGCCTACATATCAATATAGTCAAGTACAAAGCTTGGAAAAATTTTTGGGTTATTTTCTATTTTGGAGTCAATAAGGAAGATTCTACAAGATGTGAGAAGATTCAAGGATATTCCAAGTCAAAGTCAAGAAGTCAAAGTCAAATTCAAAGTCAACAAGTCAAAGTCAATGGTCAACATCCAACTTGACATGTGACATGGCATGCTTCAAAGCTTAGTTGTCATTAGTTATTTGTTTAGTTGTCATGAGTTGTCAATATGACTTTTCAATGCTTAGTTGTCATGAGTTGTCAGTTTGACTTTTCAAAACTTAGTTGTCATTAGTTGTCATATTCTTAAAGGGATCTTATTTAGTAAAGGATTTTCCTTTATAGTTGTCTTTAAGAATAAGTAAGAAAACCTATTTCTTCAAGGATTAGGATGTTTACATGCCTATATAAAGGCCATGTCAATGTAGTACAAATTTGAATGAGTTTTATCAATTAAATTTCAATTCTTGTGAGGTTAAAGTCCTTCTCTTTTGTTCTTAAAAGAACTTTTGTGAATTTATCAAATGAAGGCTTGGTATATTCAAACCTAGTTTAATTTAGACTTAAAATTGACTTTGTTAATCTTAGGCTTACATTAAACAATCTTTAATTCTTTATAATTAAGGTTCTTAAGTACAGGTTATTTAAGAGTCTTGTTGGGAATTAAAGTTTCTTTTTGATTGATTTATGAACGATCATTGGCAAGGTTATCAAGATTGAATACAGGTTTAGTACAAGTTAACCACATTCGTATCATTCACTAAGGATGCTATCTCAGCAGTTCATCAGTCATAATGGGATGTTGTACAAGAGAATGCCAATCGGAGTGCATTTAAGATGTGTTAATAAGGACAAGGCATGGAAAATCATAGAAGCAGTTCATGAGGGTGTGGGGGGGGCCGCATATGAATGGAACAATCCTCGCTAAGAAGCTAACTCATTAGGGATATTTCTGGTTTACCATAAAAGCATATTGCATAAAGTATGTGAAGAAGTGCTATAACTACTAAGTGTATGGTGATATGAGCCATTTTCCTTTTATAGAACTCCAGGGATTCACTTTTTCATGGCCCTTCACCATCTAGGGAATTAATATCATTAGGGAGATAAGGCTAAAGGCATCCAACGGTCATCGTTATATTATAGTAGTAATCAACTACTATTCTAAATGGGTTAAAGTAGAATCGTTCACGATTGTTAGAGTAAAAAAATAGCAAAGTTCATAGAAAAGAATATAATTTACAAGTACGTGTTTCTCATTATATCATCATTGATAATAGTGTTCATTTCAAGGTGGAGATAACCAATTTGTTGGAAGAGTATAAGATTAAGCATCATAGATCATCTCCTTATAGACCGCAAGCAAATGGAGCAGTGGAAGCAGCGAATAAGAATGTAAAGAGAATCCTAGCCAAGATATTAGAGAATTACAAAAATTGGGCAAGCTACCTATAATTTGCATTGTGGGATATAGGACCACTACTAAAACATCAAAAGGAGCTACTATGTATTCTCTGGTGTATGGATGTGAAGCTGTGTTGCTTATTGAGGTAGAGATTCAGTTATTAAGGGTTCTCCTAGAGTCCAAAATCCATGAGTATCAATGGGTTGAAAGTCGACCAGCACAGTTGATGTTGCTTGATGAAAAGAGAATGAAAGTCATATATCATTCCCAATTATACCAGAAAAGGATAACTGGAGCTTATAACAAAAGCTAGGAAAAATAAAAGAGGGTGACTTGGTCTTGAAACTCACTAAGCCGATCATAACTGATCCACGGGGGAAGTTCAAGCCAAACTAGGAAGGTCCATATTAAGTAAAGAAACTATTTTTTAAGGGCACTGCTATTTTATCTAATTTAGAAGGGGACGAATTTAGAGAGCCCATTAACCTGGATAAGCTCAAGAAATACTTTCTGTAAAGTCTTGCTAAGGAGAAAACCTCAAAAGAGGCTGTCTAGACAAAAGTTATAGACAATGAAATGAAAAAGTAAAAACTCCTACTGGATTGAAAACCTAAAAGGGCGATTTAGGCAAAAGTAAAGGACATATAAAATGTGAGAGAGAAAAAAAGGTTAGTTGGAAAACTTGCAAGGGCAAGCCAATTAACAATAAGAGATATATAACAAGCAAGATGTATAGTCACTTTATGACTAAATTAAATAGAATGGATTGCCTTTATTATTGTTGAACGTTGCATTAAATACTTATCACACACTGTTTAACTAGAAAGGGAATTCCACCCCACAAAAAGCAAATAAAAAAACTAAATTTCGTAAACTAATTTTGTCTAATGCTCTTTTAAATACCTAGGGCACTCAATGCCTGTAAAGCCCTTGTTCTTTTATTTTTTATGAATTCATCCTTCTTTGACTATTGTAGCTGAATCCATGCCTTGTACTAGTCATCAGTAAACTAATCTCCTCTATAGTCAATGAACCTTTGTATGATTCTATGAGGCCAAGTAGCGACCAGGTTGTCTAGAAAGTTTTAAGAAAGATGCCTTGGCTCGAATTCATGTACTACATCCATAATTCATTGTTTCTATCTGTATTGCCTGCAAAGCTAAGCAGGATTGTAGAAAGTGGTAGAGTGAAAACTGACTAGAGGGACACAGTAAGTGTAAGACCAAGTGGTCACATGCTGCAACCTCCACCACGGGCACATCCACTAAATTAGAGTGTTGAGAAATATGGAAAGCTAGCTCCAAAGATCTTTTGGAAAAGGGTGAAGTCTTTTGGTATGATAGTGTTTGGCTCGGTAATGTGCAATGTCTCTAAGAGGTTCGAGCAACCTCAACTTCTCATGAAACCATGCCTGTAGATTGATGAATGGGTAAAAATAGCAGAAAAGTAGAAAATAATAAAAATAAGAAGAAAGCTAACCTCCAGTAGTAGGGGACTCCTTGAGAATCACCTAGCTTCAGTGAAATTGTCAAGCCCAATGATGGTCTTTACCAGATTAAGGGGGAAAGGATTGAACCCAACTTCCATTTTGTCCATAATATGAAGAATCTTCGAGTCACAATTACCAAAAGGTGAAACAAGTAAAAATTTAGCATATAGGCAGAGGGCGATCATCCGAGGCCAGTAAACCTCATTCCTGTTTACAGCCACAACAGTTTCAAGAAAAGAGCTTATCAGAACTTCATTACCAGAGACCTAGTAAAGAGAAGACTGAGGAGAGATATTGAATAATCTAGCCATTTGATATTGAATAAACTGCCAATATGGGGTTTCAACCAAAGGAATTACGATCTGACGAGTAGAATCCATATGAAAGCCTAAGATAGCTTCAAATTCTTCAGGAAGGGGGCATAATTCTACAATGTTGAATCTGAAGACGTGTTTCTAAGAGTCCCAAAATTGATTAAGAACATGAAGAAAAGAGAAATTGATCTTCCTAGCATGCATAGATCAGAAGACAAATAGATGAAGTGGCTATAATCTAGCCCATGATCCACCATCCAAGCTTTTTAGGATTGGCTATAGTTGCTTGAGGCTACTTTCTGTCATCTTTTTGAGGTTGGGCATGCTAAGAATGGAAAAATGAGTTTTAAGGTGAGGGAAGCAGAATGTTATATGTGGTTTTTATAGAAGAAATTAGGGCTATAGAAAGGAAACCTACTGAATCGAGACATTGAGGTGATATAGAGACATTTTAATATTGTCTTTTAGCACAAAAATAATGCCTTAATGAAGAGGTGACACATCATCAAGAGGTAAAAAATCATAAAAGCATGCATACATATAGAAGTAGGAGATTATATTACCTTCCATTATTATGTCACATGCATCTGATGGTCCCACCAGGTCTCGATCAATCAATACATATACTCTCCCTGATCTTGAGGTACATGCATAATTTATGAGCTATTACTACTAACCTCTTTTGTCAAGATAGCATGAAAGAGAAAAGAGAAAAGAGAGAATTTGAAAGTGAAAGCAAAAAGGTGATTGAAAAAAAAAATAATTAACATTCCACTTCCTCGAAATTAACATTGAAGAAGTTGAAGATTTTCTAATCGAAGCATCAGCAAGAAAGAGGCATCTGGTCGGGTTTGAATCCCCGAAGTGCATGGTAAAATTAACATATGGTTGGGGCTTGAATCCTCGAAGTGTGCGAAAGAACAATGATACAAACCCTACTTATAACAGAGATAAAACGCGCACCTAACTTTGAAATCGTTGCCCAAGATCATCAAGATGAGGTTGTGAAGATGGAGCTAAACCCCTTGCTTATTAATTTGAAGCAAGATACTTAGCTATTAAAAGATGAACAATCACACAATTCTAAGCCTAACGTAGCAATTGTAATGAAAGGTAGATGTGAAACAATTCAAGTAAACTTGCAAAGTTTCAAAAGAACAAAGTTAAGGTAAAACCTCACTTAATTGATTAAAATTGTCAAAAATACATTCTTAATTCGTCCTACATATGTCTAGCCCTTATATAGGCATGTAAACAACCTAACCCTTAAAGGAAAAGGTTATATTCCTTATTCCCAAAGATACCTATATAGGAAAATCCTTAATTAAGGAGATTTCCTTCAAAATAGGACAACTAATGACAAATCATCTTTGAAAAGTCAAAATTGACAACTCATTACAAATCATGACAACTAAGCAAAATGACAACTAAGAATAGAAGCATGCCATGTCACGTGTTGACCATTGATCCTTGACTTTGACTTGTTGACTATTTGACTTTGAATTTGACTTGTTGACTTATTGACTTGGAATATTCTTGAATCTTCTCACATCTTATAGAATCTTCTTGAATCTTCCTTATTAACTCCAAAATAGGAATAACTCCAAAATTCATCCATATTAAGCTAATTAATTTCAAAATAGGAAATTAAACTAATTAGCTTGAATTCTTCATATTTAGGCACTTTTTGATCCCTTTTAGGGTTCATATTATTCCCTCCCTCTTAAAGATGATTCACCCTCGAATCATAGTCATCTTCTAGAGTTGATAAATTTGCAAATCATCCAGGGTCAAACATAAACACCTTTGTTAAAAGCCTCTCCTTTAAAGTAGGAATCCACAAAAATAGCTTGAATATAGCTTGAGCTTGATTGAACATAGAATTCTTTGCCACAAACTTGTAAGGATTGTATTTGTATTGCTTCCTTCTAAACTTGAAACATGAATATCTCAAGTTCTTCTTGGTACATGCGAAGACTCCATAGATTGCATTGTTGACATAAAGGACTTTAATAACATCAGCAAATGGATCTTTGTATGGTATAGAAGTCTGTAAAATAACTTTTATAACACTAGAAAAAAAATGAATAGAGTTGTTAGCATAATCATGATGAATAACCAGCTCTTTATTTTCCTCCTTCTTTTGTGTACAAACTTCTCGATACTCCTCTTCATGATGCATTCACTCTTCATGATCACAAGATGCACTCTTAGCAACTTCTTGAGTAGTTAATCCTTATACAACTTCATTATATTGCTCAAAACTTTGCAAAAAATCCTTATTATCTTCAATGATTTGAACAAAGTCACTATTCTTGGATTTGCACTCTACTTTGATCTCCTCACATACAACCACTTCTTTGTCACAGTTCTCTTCATGACTAATGCTTTCCTTGACTTTATTAGTTTGATCACATAATTGATCCTCATGCTTCTTCTCATGATCACTTAACATCACTTTAACATTAGCACCACTTTGATTAACAACTTTATTACTCGAAATTTCTCTATCCAAAGCAAGTGAAATTACATCATTCAAAGATAAAATAAGTTGCAATTGTACCACAAACATAAGATCTTGTCTAATTTCACTTTTAAGCCCGCTTATGAATCTTGAAATTTTTTGCCCTTCTGATTCACCTAAATCACTTGCAATTACACATAACTTAAACTCTTTAGCATAATCATCAACACTTAATTCATCCCCTTGTTTAAGCCTTTGTAATTTAAGATAGTATTTATCCCTAACATCATGAGGAATAAAATGTCTAGTCATTAACCTTTTCATTAATTCCCAATTTCTAATCTCACTATTCCCATTCTCTCTCCATAAAACCATCAAATCTTTCCACCATATAGCAGCACGACCTAGAAATTTTTGAGAAGCAAGTTTGCACTTTTGGAAATCAATTATCATAAGAGAATCAAATATCTCTTCTATTTGTTGCACCCATTCCAAGTAAACATATGGATCACTCCCACCAAGAAAATAAGGCACGTCTATAATAACTACACACAAAGATAATTTAGAAAAAATAGAAAAGAAATCCTCACAAAACACTCCCTTACGTGTTTACACTCAAGGATGTGAATGCTCTTGTGTTTCACTCAAAAAAAAATTTTTTTTTTTCAATTTATGAAGAATTGAGAAGAAGAAAGAATAGATAATACATGAAAATAAAAGGATACGTAAGCAAACCTTGAAGTTTGGCTCTGATACCAAACTGATACGAACCCTACCTATAACAGAGATAGAACGCGCACCCAACTTTGAAATCGTTGCCCAAGATCGTCAAGATGAGGTTGTGAAGATGGAGCTAAACCCCTTGCTTATTAATTTGAAGCAAGATACTTAGCTATTAAAAGATGAACAATCACACAATTCTAAGTCTAACCTAGCAATTGTAATGAAAGGTAGATGTGAAACAATTCAAGTAAACTTGCAAAGTTTTAAAAGAACAAAGTTAAGGTAAAACCTCACTTAATTGATTAAAATTGTCAAAAATACATTCTTAATTCGTCCTACATATGTCTAGCCCTTATATAGGCATGTAAACAACCTAACCCTTAAAGGAAAAGGTTCTATTCCTTATTCCCAAAGATACCTATATAGGAAAATCCTTAATTAAGGAGATTTCCTTCAAAATAGGACAACTAATGACAACTCATCTTTGAAAAGTCAAAATTGACAACTCATTACAAATCATGACAACTAAGCAAAATGACAACTAAGAATAGAAGCATGCCATGTCACGTGTTAACCATTGATCCTTGACTTTGACTTGTTGACTGTTTGACTTTGACTTTGACTTGTTAACTTATTGACTTGGAATATTCTTGAATCTTCTCACATCTTATAGAATCTTCTTGAATCTTCCTTATTAACTCCAAAATAGGAATAACTCCAAAATTCATCCATATCAAGCTAATTAATTTCAAAATAGGAAATTAAACTAATTAGCTTGAATTCTTCATATTTAGACACTTTTTTATCCCTTTTAGGGTTCATATTAAATAAGCTTCTGGTCAAGTTTGAATCCCTAAAGGGCGCGAAAGAACAAGAGTCTAGTCGGATTTGAATTCTCAAAGTGCGTGAAAGAAGAAGCATCTAGTCGAATTTGAATTCCCGAAGTACGTGAAAAAAGAAGCGTCTGATTAGGTTTGAATCCTTGAAGTGTGTAAAAAAAAAAGTATTTGGTCGGGTTTGAATCCCCAAAGTGTACATTGTAGGAGGCGTTTGGTTGGATTTGAATCCTCGAAGTGCATATTCCTTTACTGAGTGAAGATTAGGTCATGCTCGAAATCACGCCAAATTTATAATGAATAGCTAATGGAGTTGGTTTAACTCGAGGATCACGACTACGTTTCTCTTTTGTCCCTACTGAGTGAAGATTGGGTCATGCTCAAGATTCACGACAAATTTATAATGAGTAGCTGATCGGACCGAGAAAATACGAGGATCATAGTCACGTTTTCATCTCTTTTACTAAATGACTTCTCGAGCCAGAAAAACTTGATGCCAAATTTATTATAAGTAACTGATTAGGCCATGCTTGAGGAACACAGTTACGTTTCATCTTTTTCTACCGAGTGAAGATTAGGCCATGCTCAACAACAAATTTACAATGAATAGTTGATTGAGTTAGTTTAACCTAAGGATCACAACTACATTTCTCTTCTGTCTCTACTGAGTGAAGATTGGGTCATACACAAGATTCACAACAAATTTATAATGAGTAGCTGATTGAACCAAAAAAATCCGAGAATCATAGTCACGTTTTAGAGTTAAAGTTTGATCTCTTAGGTTTAAATTTCCAAGGCCGACGACTTGAGTGAGACTCGAAGATTAGGTACATCGTTCTTATCTTTTATTTTCTTATGTTGTGCATGTATTTTTTCAAAAAATCAAGGAGTAAACTATAGACATGTGGTTTGATCGGCCCAAAACAAAACTCAATGATGAAAATCTAAACAAAATAAACTCAATTGTGCAAAATTCAGTTTTGTCATAATGGGCCAAAAGTCCAATAAAAAACCCAAGCCCAATCCAAAAATTATATATATATATATATATATTAAAAAAATTAGAGATAGCTAGAGAATGAACACATGCACTTTGTTATTATAGATGCGTATGATTGACTTTTAGCCAGTAAAAAAAAAGGCAGATTGATGGAAGAAGGGAATGGGACGATTGATTTGAAAGGAAAAAGAGATTGAGGGGGGGGCATTGACCCGGCGTACCAGCACAAGAGAGAAGAAGTGCTTATCACAGAGATAAGACAACTGAATTCTACCACAGTAAAAACCACTCTCAACATTAGCAGATCCTGAACAAGGTCCCGTGCCGAAGTAATTGTGCTGACTCGACCATTCCCATCCCCGCATAGGCAGCATGCATGTGAAAAATATATTGACAAGCTTACAGGCCAATTTCACTGATCTCATAACCAAAAAAGTCGAGAGCAATTAATATTGAACTCATTGCTCTGCAACCTCCACTAAAATCTTATCACTGATTTGGTATTTTCCCAAAAAAGCTCAACAATACAAATATGCCCAATTGTTTTTTTTTTTTTTTTACAACCGCCATAGTTAAAAAAATTTGGATTTAAACAAAAACCAGTAACATCTCTTCCTTCTCTATTCCATTATGCCAGGTCCAGAGTTCTCCACATCAACATCTCCCATCCCTGTATCTTCTTCTTCTTCACTATCTTCATCACCACTAACCTCCTCATTGTCATTTCGTAGCTTAGCCATGTGCTCAGCAAGTAATTTATCATCTCGTTCACTCACCTAATCAATGCACCAAACATTCAAATGAATACCAAAAGGAAATTATGCAACAAAAAAAAGACCTAATTGATTGAAACCTATTAGCAATAACCAAAACATCAAAATATTGCAGAAATAAGAAAATTGACACTCACTGCTCTTGGTGGTTCCTTCACAAGAAGCTTCCCCTTATGTTGCTCTATTGCTTCAGTGCAAGCAGCTATTGCCTTGCTGAGAACTGATATACCTTGCTCCTGCATAAACAATTAAAACACTTCATCAACAATGTCGAGAGGGCAAAGCTCTAATGGATATTGCCTCCAAGAAAGTAAAACTGTACAGTGAACAGCTTCAAAACTTCTAGACTGGCCAATAAATCAAAGAATAAGCATTCAAGCATAAGCGGATATAATGAATTGAGCAAAGAACACAAAAAAGGAAACTAGTTGTACAAAGAAGAAATTTGTTTTCCTTCCCTAGTTAGGATATCAAGGCAAAGTCAAGTCAAATTTTGAAATTTTAATCTACAATTTTGTTCTCACTTGTTCTTAAGTAATAAATTGTTGTGGGGTTATAATAATGATTAAAGCAATTTCATGCCACTTCCTCTCCAAAATACAGTTTGTAGGCCCATGTGTTATTTCCTCCCATTTAACTTATATTCTCTCCACAATTTCTGCTTTGCATTCCAAAAAACAAAAGTAAATACCATTTCATCCAACACCCCAGCTTAAACAAACTTTTTTATTTTCCATTCGACTGTACATAAAGGGTTAATAACTACGATCTCAAGCGGAATACAGAAAGACAAGTCAGAAAGAATATTTCAGTTCGACCTAGACCAGTGATGGTGTAAATAAGTATGACATACAGAAATTAACTTATACCAGGCAACAATAAATATCTCATGAACTGGGACAATTTAAGGAAAAGAAAAGGGAGAAAAAAAATTGAAAAGGGAGAAGAAAATTAACTTCCACAAACTTTGCAAGCCAAAGAAATTAATTCAGGGCTTGGAAGACTGCCTAATGGCATCCTACCATCCAACAGGTGCACTGAGGATAAAGAGGTATATACAGAAGCAAGGTATAAAATAAAATGAACAACTGCAAGTTGTTAGTATAAGTGTTCCAGGTGGTAATATTTACACTTCCAAACATATGAGCACATTCCATTCTTTGAAGCACAGGAAGAAAAATGTCAATAACACACCAGGAAACCTATATGATTTCCCAGCTTGCTGGTAATGTACAGTTTCACTACACCTTTCCCTTTGCCAATTGATGGAAGTATTGAACATTTCACAACTTTCCAATAATAACCCTCTGGTAAATTATAGAGAACATGCAACAATATTTATAGATAAAATAATTAAAAAAACTCATTAGCACACAAGGCTTCATATTTCTCCATGGCTATAAGTTTAGAGAACATGCATAAATATTTATTTATTAAAGAAAAAACTTATGAGCACAAAAAGCTTCATTTTTCTCTATAAAAATAAGTCTAACCTTGTCCAGTGTTTGTGTGGTAAGAACATAAAGTGGAGGTGCAACCAATTTAATTTTCACAGGACAGTCGTTATTCCCAGCAGCCTCAGCTTTCCTCATTGCATCCTGTTAGGTAGACAGATAAACAGAATATGTAAATATTCATTGTACCTTACAACAATAATATAACCACAAGAAACAATACTGTCTCGGTCAATTAGAAAAAGTACAAATGAAAGAAGTATTAGACACAAAAAAGGGAGCAGGAAGGCTGAAAGGGGAGGGACGAGGAAGGAGGGTGGGTGGTGGGGGATTTTGTGTAGGTGGGGGAAGTGAATGTGACCTTAATGTGAAGAACCCCATCAAACTGGAAACATTTCATTTCAATATCAGCCCGTATCTTCAATGGTTGAGGAGTCATTCTTCTCCTGATATTCTTTACTAAAGCTTCTTTGACTTCCTCTGTGACAGCAGGCACCACTTTAATTACCTAAAAGCAAAATAAGACCTCATTGATCCAAATAAAGGAAACTGGAAGGGAAAAGGGAAAAAAAAAGGGGAGAGAGGGAGAGAGAAAGACTAGTTACCAAAGCTTACCTCTTGACTATCAGGACCAAGTTCTTTGACTTCACGAGTGAGGGAATTCAAAACTGAATCAGGGTCAGTCACAATGATTTTGAATGCCTGCACATCAATATCATCAAGTCCAAAAGAACAATTAAAGAAATATTATAAAAAATTATCAAAAAATAAAAAAAAAACAATCCTCACCTCAAAAGCATGCCCATACTTCCTGTACAAAGGCCATCCAATATGGACGTACAATTCCTGCAATAAGAACTAGCTTGTTAAACATAAACTAAAAAGATTCAAATATTTGAACATGAGAACGAGATATGGCTTTCGCCTGCATGAGTTTCTGAAGGAAGTAGCACTGCTTGAATTGAAAAAGGATTTGGGAGAACACTATATTATAAGTAAACTTCAATGCGATCAATAAATTTAACTTTCATCAACAAAAATCATTCAACTTTGATTCTTAGTTCAACAAAGGCTATACTTCTAAGTTCTAGAAAAATTTTAATCGTGTCTCATGCTAGTAGAGTAAACCTTTTTGTAATTCCTGCTTGATCAAAAGCAACACATTTGGATATATTATTAAAACAATGACCATATAAATAAATAAATTAAAACAACAAATAAATCAACTTGAATGGCTTTTCAATAACAATTTAAGTTTAGTGATCCTAATAGAATTTACAATAAATTTTTGTTATTGAAATTAAACAATCAAAAATAAATAAACTACATATTTGGCCTGCATTTGAACGAGCACACAAATCTTATCTGCCAAACAGCCTATAGGAAGCGAGAAAGTCATCCCCTCAGCGCGTCCAACAATGGACTACTATTGGCCCTAATAAGCAAAATCTCAAGGAAGGTTGCCACAGGTAAAGCAGCAGACCTAATGGTCGTTTAGGCTTGACTAATAATAATAACATATAAAGAAAGCAAAGAAAAGTAGCATATACAAGCAAATACAAAGCGTAAATAAGGAAAAAGCAGCTATGACAATGATAAATAGAAAGCAATCACACAGCTTAGCTGTGACACATTACCTTGAACCAAATCATAAATTATCTTGTAATGTTATACGACCCAAAATGTTCATGCCATAATCATTTGCAATTGATAATTATTAATTAACAATTGAAACTCTACATCATCAGTTGGTATAGCACATTAATCATTCATCTGATTGGCTACTTTAGCATCAGCGTTTGATTGATCTAATTGACTCCAAATTATTACTCTCAACTTCAACTAAATTGAATTTACAATTCTGAATTTGCAAAAAATTACAGCATTCCAGCAAACACCCACAAATCCAATACATAAATACAATTCAAGAAAGGCAACGGAATAAATAAATAAGATTGAAATAATACCTCCAAATCAATACCCATAGTCTCAGCAACATGGCGCATAATAGAGTGAACAAGCTTGCTCTTATTATACCTTTCCTCACAAGCTTGAATATCTTCTTCACTAACTCTCCTTTTACTCAAATCAATATAACCCTTTTCCTTATCAACACGAAGGACCATAACAGGCTCGATGCGACCAACCTTAATCAGGCTACTGACACTACGAATACGACGTCGTGAAAGCTCAGAGAACAAGATCATACCCTCAATGTTATTGTACTCAAGCAGTGAAACGTACGCCCCCATATCGGCTATGTTTTTCACCTGAATCATGACTGCCATATCCACCTCTGGGTACTTCGCTTCGTACATCCTGCACTCCAGGTTTGGTGTGTGGCTTCCCATATTTGCTTGTTTATTTTCTTCTGTCTCGAATTGGTGGATCTCTTTCTCTCAATTTGGACAGATTTTAGAAGTAGGCGAGACACAGATGGTTCTTAGTTAGGGTTTCTAAAGTAGCTGATGCAAACAGGGAGGGAGCTAACAATATTATTATATAAATTAGAAAATGCGAAGTGATTTGGGCCTTTGCCTGTAATAGAGCCCACAAAATCTATAAAGAGAAATTTACATAAAATAAAAATATCACAAATTTTCATTAATTGTAAAACTATCCCACATTAATTACAAACTCATCCTTTTTTCTTTTTCTTTTTTTTTTTTTAATTTCTATACGTTTTTTAATTTTTTATTAATTTTTTACGGTGTTCATTCTTTTCTTTTTCTTTTTATTGTTTTCCTTTTTATAAATTTTTGTTTTTTCTTTCTTTCTTATTTTTTCCTTTTTTATTTTTCTTTTTATTTTTTCCTCCACCCCTCTTTTTTCATTTTATTCTTTTCTATTTTTGTTTCTTATTTCTCTCCTTCTTTTTTAATTTTTTTCCTTTTTCTTAATTTTTCCTCCTTTTTTAATTAGTAGAGCATTAGCCAATATTTTATTTGGAGATTTTTTTTGTAAAGTACTCAAATGATATATAAGAATACATAAATTGTGGAAGTGAATGGTCAAAACACAAACAACTCATATGTAATAAATTTTATATACATAAATGATACTTAAGTTTTTAATGTGTAAAAAATGTACATTCCTTATGCTTGAACCAATATGACTATATTTCTAAAAAGCGGTAATAAAACATTGAGTAAGGAAAATAAACTTATAACTTCAATTTCGAACAATTCTAAAATAAAAAAAAAAATTATCAATACAGATCAGGCACCAAAAACATAATTTTAGCATTTCTAAAATTTTAAGTAGTCTAATGTGTTTGTAAAATACAAAACAATGCCTCATAAATTCAAATGAATAAGCAATCCCGAATAAAAAATTCATGTAAAAGAAGTAACTTATTAAATACTAAAAATTAAGAGAGTATGAGTTATGTGGATATTTAATCATTACCAATTAAAAACCATTCTTTTTTTTTTCTTGAGAAAATAAAATTTCAATAATTAGAATCAATAATAATAATAATAACAACAACAACAACAATAATAATAACAATAATAATAATAATTGTTGACCTTGACAATAATCAATCTTAATTTTGATCTTAACAAACTTAATTTTGAGTATTTAATTTGTTTGTCTAAGTGTGTATAAATTAGGACTCTATTGGAAGTTAAATGAACTATAATTATCTTAGGTTGATTTAACCTCTGAGATCCAATGAGGCTTTTAACATCTTTAAAGCTTTATAATGAAAAAATTATCTTCTTCACATTTAAAGTAGACATCTTGAGCTTTCTAAATTAGGCTTACTTGTCAAAATCTAAGTTCATTTGGGTATGCAAAAATTGAGTCAAAATCAACATATGCAGCTGTCATTACAAATTGCATAGCTCTTAGTATTTTAGACATATTCTGAACTACAGATGTCTAATTGAGGTGATTCCAAATGATATGAAAAGCTAAGTCAAATATCTACATCTTTACTAAAGAAAGATTCAAATTTCTTCAATATAAAATCACAGTTTCAACTTGTGCATAGCTGTCTGACAGAGTCTGTATTTTAGATTGCACAATTCTTAGTTTTTTGGACATATCTTGAGCTATAGATTTCCAATTGAGGTGATTCAAAATGATATGGAAAGCTAAGTCAAATATCTATAACTTTGATGAAAAAATTTTGGTTAAATTCAAACGTCTTCAATATAAAATCATGGGTTCAACTTTTGTACAGTTGTTTGACATTCAAAATATAGATGTTGGACACAGTATTTGCACCTGTCTATCTATATAAACACCTCTAAAGCTTAATGAAAGTTAAGAAACTTGTTTATCATTCTTTCTTTCTTAAGTATGTAATTGAGCTCTCAAATTCTCTTAAACAATTTTTTGTTTGTATAACTCTTATGAGAGTTAGTTGTATGTTAGAAATAGAATATATCTTTATCTTAAATCTTGGGATAGATTAGAAAGGAAGTGAGATTTGTTTCTAAAGGAATTGATTTAAGTGTTATCCATTAAAACACTTGGGATTTGGTTGTTTGAGTGAGCCTTGAAAATTCAAGTTGTAAGGTTGTAAGAGTGAGTCATTAAACTTTTGTGTAATCTCAGTCTTATGAATAAAATTATGAATGATTGAAAATCCTAACTTGGGGATAAGTTAGGTGGAGACGTAGGATTGTTGTTGAATCCGAACTCCTTAAATTTTTGTGTTCTTCATTCAACCTTCTCAACTTCCATTCAATTCTTGCAAAGAATTCTTTTAATTTCTCATTTTTATTTGATAGTCCTACTCACCCCCTCCCCTCTAAGACTTTTTTCAATAATAATAATAAAGCAAAACAAAAATAAGAACAACCCAATTCAATTCTCTGAAAGTATGCTTCAATTAACTTTAACCATGTCTTTTTTTTTTGTTTGGAATACTGGTAATTCAAAAAATAGAGTATACCAAAAGTATACTCATTGTATACTATAATATATTTATTGTTTATATATTTTTAGGATTTTTTTTTGTGTGTAATTATGAATTTATTATTTGAACATATAAAGTATATGTTATATTTAAAAGAGATAGTTTGTAAAAAAATTTTGAAGATGGACTTGGTTACGTATATGAATGAAAAATAAATAAAAAATATTAAAAATTGAATGAAACTGAAATATGAAATACATTTACAAAAAAGATAATTAATGTCTGTCTTTTAGTTATAATACATTATTTTTATTCAAAAATAAATATCATTGAATATATAAACAATTGGAAAAATATAATGAGATTATTTAGTATTCTTCAAAAATATGAATAAGAGTGTAAGAAATTATCTTATATACAAAAAATAACGGAAAATAAACTAAAAGTATACAAAAAATATTCAAACTTTCATGCCTTTGAAATTTGTATTCTAGTTATTTTAAAATTTTGAAAATGAAATTTGTCAATCCATTCTTCATTATAATAACTAAAAACTAGGATTTTTACAATAAATTTTTGTTTAAATTAAAGGTTATAATCGGATTTTTTTTGTTTTGATGTTTTAAAGTGTATTAGAAATTGATAATTCACCAAAATACTTATTTTATATTACAAATCATATATACCTGGTAGCATTAAATCATTGTTTATCATTCAATCAACTTTTATCTATTTTGTACACTTTGTTTGATTTTTTTTGGGTCCAAAAAATGTGATTGTAAGAAAAATAAAATAAAATAAAAATGGTACTGCTAACAAAAATGTAATTAAGCCATTAATTCCTTCAGTAGAACCAAACCATTTTAATTAGAATTGTAATATAATAGAACCTAAGAAATATGATAGAGATTTTGTCTATATTCAATATATAAATCATAGAGAAAACATTAAACCAATAGCTAGATCTTGATATATGATTATTGATATTGATTACTTTCTAAACATAACCTTAAGCCATGTTTGAAATAACCAAATAAAAGATCGTTCTAATTCATCTTGTAATAAGGCACAACCAAATAAAATTGATTGATAATTATAGCTATATTTATTTATTTATAAGCTAGTCATGATCATGATTATGGCATCAAATGTAATAGCATGCTATATTTATTGGTTTTATATGTGGTATCAAATGTAATAATAACTCCAAACTATTAATAAGCTAATTGTGATTATTCATCTACCCACCAAAAAAAAAAAGTTGATCATCATCACATTAGTTATCATAAGAAAATTAGGATTTTTTTTATCTATCTTCTTTTGCAATAAGATAGAACATTTCGAGCATCTCTAACATCTAAATTCTTTCTTTTAAAATTTCTTTGGTGATTCCAAAAATCTCTGTCATAAAATAGTTGCTCATAACCATTAAATATTATTGCAACTTTTCCCGTAGGAATTCCTTCTCCATTAAATATTTCAATCAAATTCTTAATAGCAGTGGACATTTTCTCATGACATCTAAGGTAAGTTAGGCTTTTTGGATTGACCATAGCATGATTATGAGTGTTGTTAAAGGACTTCATTACCCAATTTCTACTATTCTTTCCATTGATACTTTAAATAATGCCCCACGACTAGTTCTTAATGTTGAACACCTTTTTCTAACTTTTTCCACATCATTTTTCCTATAATTATTTATAATGGCCTTCATTGCAACACACACACACACACATATATATATAATACTATATTTCACTTGGATATGAAAACATAACAATGAAGTTATTGTCTTAATAATATAATATAATAGTCTTTAGAATATTTTATGCATGGATTCGATAAGTTTATATTTATAAAAATAAAGAAAAGGAAGAAAAAATGAATAAAGTCCATGTATGAGGATCCCTATTAAGCATCCATGGCTAAATGGTTAAAGCACCCTAAATAAAAAGAATAGGAGAAGCATCTGACTCCTTCGTGCATACTCCACTTGGCTCGGGGGGGACTGAAGAGTAACTGCAGCAAGTGATTGAGTTTAGTAGTTCTTCATAGAAAATTATTGACTCTAGAGATATACCTAGAGAAGAGGATCAAGTTACCCCTTGCGAACAGCTTGATGCACTATCTCCCCTTAAATTTTCTTTTTCTTTTTTATTTAATATTTAATATTCAAATTTATTTTTATTTTTATTTAATATTTATTTTAATAATTATTATTTCTATTTAATAATTAATTATTTTTATTTAATATTAATATATTAAATTAATAATATTAATTTTAAATATTACTATATTAATTATTTAGGAATTAAGATTAACGAATTAACGACGAGATTTAAAGCGGTCAACTGTTAACTGACTAGTTGTAGGTTCAAATCCTACTTGGGGATACTGGATTCATTTCAAATTCTTTTTATAAATATTTATTATTTATTTATAACTTATTCTTTATAAATAAATTCTATTTATCTAAATTATTATATTATAAATAAATTATAAAAATATAAATGATAAAATATTAATTAAATATTAATAATTAAACAATATTTAATAAAATAAAATAATATTTAATTAGAATATAAAAATATTAATATTATATATATAAATATATATTAGACAATTCCAGAATTCGAGAGAGATCAGTCATGGTGCTAGTCAATGACAATACTTAAATTTGAAATAATTCAAGAACCATTGATGATGGAGGAATAAATTAAAGAAATTACAGAGGATGAACTTTGAAATATTATACCTTTTATTGAAGCTATTAACATGAAAGTATTTTATGAAAAACTAAAAATGATCATAGAGTCTAGTCATTAGGAGTACTATTTCGACAATAGAAATCTTATCTACTCCAAAAGCAATCAAGAACAGATGAATAGACTAAAGAAGATAGAAGCATGATACATATCTTTTGTAGAAGGAAAAGTTATGGTCTCAGATGAAATACGTAGACAGTACTGTAGATTGATTATATCAAAAGAAAAATATTATTGCTTTTTTTGTAAAAAGAATATGCTAGTAGTAGACACAATTGTTAAAAAATTAGTATTATTCATATAAATAAAGGATGTAGAAAAGTCAAAAGATACTAAAATATACAATGACAAATGTAGTAATATAGGATGCCAAGTATTGTAATTTGGAATGTCAAGAGTAGTATTAAAATTGAGTAAGTACAAAAAATAAGTAATTATGTGTCAACAAATTATTATGTAGAAATTTAGATTTTAGAACTTCTCTTCTATATATACATGTAAGTTTATAATGTAGAGAATGTAAGGAAAAACATATGAATAAAATTACTATGAGTTTTTATTATACTTGTGAGTAGAAAACTATCTCTCTATAAGTTCTCTTACTATTTTTATATTTTCTAATTCATGGTTTGAATGCTTGTACAAATTAATTATTCATAGTTATATTAATTATGTTTTGTGAAATTTTAATTTATACTGTGAACTTTGATAGTTTATCTATCATTTGGTAGTTAGTCTATCTTGCATACACGCATACTTATTATGGTATCATAGCATATAAGTTAAGTAGAAAACTTACAGAGAACTTAGAAAAAATGAAAATAAAATTTGAATATTTGTTAATAGGAATTAGTAGTAATAATGAACAAATAAATTAAAATTTTGATAGTAATATAATATTTTGTAATTATAAAGAATCACATAATAATTATAGTATATAAGGTAATGCTATAGAAAATTTAATAATAGATATGATAACAAATTTAAAAAATTGTTTACACAATAAATTATTACAATTACGACAAAATAAAGAAATTTTAGAAAAAATTACTATAGTTCTTGAAAAAAATATTAAACCAACAATATAGGATAGAATTATTAGTAAAAAAATTTTTAACTATTAGTTTATTATGAGTTCTACAATAGATAAAATTTTAGATAATATATATATATATATATATATATATATATATACACACACACAGGCACACACATATGTATATATATGTGTGTGTATGTATATATATACATACAAGAAAATAAAGAAAGTTTAGAAAAAATTACTATAATTCTTGAAAAAATATTAGACCAACAATATAGGATATAATTATTAGTAAAAAAAAAAATTAATTATTAGATTATCATGAGTTATACAATAGATAAAATTTTAGACAATATATGTATATATTTTTACACATGCACACACATATGTATATATACACACACGCATATATACATATATATACATGTATGTATATATATATATATACAAATATGTGTATATATATATACACATATACATGTATGTATATATATACAAATACATATATATGTATGTATGCAACCTAGATAATGAGTGCCCACATTATAGGGCTTTATATTGGGTTGCAGAGGGTGTCAAGAATTCGTCATCCAAGAAAAAAAATTATTCACTTTGTTGTAAAAAAAAGTAGAATTAAATTGTCATTTTTGCAACCACCTCCTCCTTTCCTTAGTGATTTAATGTCATATGATAAAAATCCCTTATAAAAAAATTTTAGAGAAAATATTAGATTGTACAATTAAATATTTGCTTTTTCTTCTGTGGGTGGTAAAATTGACCGTAAGATTGATAGAAAATTAGGTCCATATATTTTTAAGATCTGTAGTTAGAATCATCATCATATGATTGGTTCTTTGTTGCCTATTGACAGTGTATATATATGTGTACACACACACACACACACACACATACATACATACATACATACATACATACATACATACATATATATATATATATATATATATATATATATATATATATATATATATATATATATAACTCCTCCATTAAATGCTCTTATCTTTAAGTTATCATTTGCAAAAATCTGACATAGGCAACCTAGATAACGAGTGCCCACATTATGGGGCTTTTATATTGGGTTGCAGAGGGTGTCAAGAATTCATTATTCAAGCAAAAAAAAAAATATTATTCACTTTGTTGTAAAAAAGGTAGAATTAAATTGTCATTTTTGCAACCATCTCCTCCTTTCTTTTGTGATTTAATGTGATATAATAAAAATCCCTTATCAAAAAATTTTAGAGAAAATATTAGATTGTACAATTCTATATTTGCCTTTTCATCTATGGGTGGTAAAATTAACCATAAGATAGAAAATTAAGTCCATATATTTTTAAAATCTACGATCATAATTATCATATGAGTGGTTCTTTATTGCCTATTGACGGTGAAAGACCTAGATTTGTATAATTGTACATTTACGACATAGAAAATGAACTGAAAAATCGTACTTCATTTTTTGACTGTGAATCTTCAACTAATATTAATTCATTGATAATTGATGACTTAATTAAAATGCTTAATGACGTTAATATTATCACAAAATGATTTATAATGGTTCGAGATAGATTTGAAGAAAATAATTTTATCCCTTTAAAGTTAAAATTATTAGGAAAAAGATCTCAGGATAGTATACAATATGTTGATGCTCCATGTTTAGAAATTGTCGATTTAATTATTGGTGATTTTGGAGTATATGATAAAAATCGAAATATTATTATTGAATATTAGTCTAGACACTTAAAACAATTTAGTGCTTTGCATCTAAACCTTATGGCAATGTAATTCCCCATTTTGTTTCCATATGGGGTAAATGGATATAAAATTGACTTTAAATGTGTTGTGTTTCTATTAGTCCTTTGAATTGTATTTCAAGAAAATTCATCATGATCCGTGAGTATTATACATATAGACTTCAACAAAGATTTTTAGAAAGCATAACCCTTTTAAGAGGTTGTCGTTTATTACAATAATACATTATTGATGCATTTTCATGTGTTGAAGAAGAACAATTGGATTTTATTAGACATAATAAAAAAGAATTTAGATTTGAAATATATTCAAGTATAAAAATTACTTTTCATAAATGTGTTCACAATTTGAACAATATAGGAAAATCTGTAATTATACTGTCGTCTAGCTATATAGGGAGTCTATATTATATAATTGAACATTATTATGATACTATGGCTCTTTGTAAATTCTATGGACATCTTGATTTACTTATAACCTTTATGTGTAATCCATTATGGTTAAAAATCCAACGCATGCTTAATTATAATAATGGACAATGTCCTGATGATAGACAATACATTATTAGTCATATCTTTAAAGTTAAGTTATTTTAGTTAGTTGATGATATTAAAAAAATAAATATTTTGGTAAAATAGTTGCCTTGATATACACAGTTGAGTTCTAAAAAAGAGGATTACCACACGTGCATTGTTTGGTTTGGTTATATGAAATGGCAAAATCAAAAGCTTGCATGTGATATTAATTCTATAATATCTGTTGAACTCCTATCTCTAAAATTGAACCTAAACTGCATCATTTGATTTTCAAGTTCATGATTTATGGTCCATGTGGTCTTATTAATTTATCATCTTCTTGCATGAAAAAAAAATAAATGTTAAAAATACTATCCTAAAAAAATATCAACCCAAAACATATATTGATTCAAATGGTTTTGCTATCTATAAATGTAGGGATAACAAGGAATTTACTATGAAAAATAACATGAAAGTACATAATCATTTTGTTGTGCTGCATAATAAAAAGCTTATTTATAAATATGAAGTTCATATTTATGTTGAATATTGTTATCAAACAACAATGATTAAGTATTTATTTAAATATATAAGTAAAAAAACCAATAAAATCCATGTTGTTATTCATAACTATGAAAAGGATGCATCAGAATCTAATTATATGCATGATGATACTATTGATGAGGTAAAAGAATATTTAGATTGTAGACATCTTTCTTTATATGAAGCAACTTAACATTTTTTGAATTTCCTATACATTATAGAAACCCAACAGTTGAAAAATTAGTTATGCATTTAGAAAACATTAATCAAATTTTGTTCTATTCAATTGTTGATTTACCATACATCATTGATTATTTAAATTATACATATACTATATTGATTGAATGGATGAAAGTGAATAAGACATATGAAGATGCTATAACTTTAACATACATTGAATTTCCAACAAAATGGGTTTGGCATTCTCATGAAAAAATGTGGACTAGATGAAAATAGGGTCAGTGCATAGGTAGAATAACATATATCTATCCAAGGTTAGGTGAATTATTTTATTTAGGAATGCTTTTAAATATTTTCAAATGACTAAAAACATATAATGATCTTATAACTATTTCGGGTGTTTTGTATTAAACATTCCAGTCTGCATGTAATGTACATGGTTTATTAGGCAATGATGCAAAATGGATTAATGCACTCGAAAAAACTATATTGCTTGCTACTTCTCAATTATATCAATTTTTTAGTGTGCTCATTCTTTTTTGTGAAGTTGGGAGTCGCAAAAATTTTTTTATTTATTTTGGAAGAGTTTTATTAATGATATCATGTATAAATTAACCACCACATTAAGAATTCTAAGTACATTTATTTCTAAATATTTTTTAAAAAATAAAATTTTAATTAAAATAGAAAAAATATTCAATAGAAATTGTTCTTCCCCATCTAATTCTGATATGCCTTAAGCTACCAATTTTTTAGGTTGTGACATTAACAATAGATTGTTGTTTGAAGAATTAAATTATAACATTAAAGCAATTGAAAAAAAAACACTCTACATTGTTGAAGTTGTTAAATGCAAAACAATGAAAAGTATATGATGATGTTCTTAATGCTGTAAACCATCAAAATGGAGGATTGTTCTTTCTTTACGAGCATGGAAGGACATGCAAAACATATTGATATGAAACTATCATATCATGCTTATGATCTATGGGCAAAATTGTTTTAGTTATTGCTTCGGTTGGAATTATATTATAATTTTTATTTGACAGAAGAACCGCATATTCTCAGTTTAAAATACCTTTGAATATTAACGAATATTCATCATGAAAAATAAAAAAAGGTATACAATCAGCTAAATTATTAGAGGAAACATGTTTGGTTATATTGGATGAGGCTCCTATATGTCATAAACATTGTTTGAAGCAATTGAAAAACATTTAGAAATATTTTATGCAATGTAAATGGTGACTCACAAAGTATGCTATTTGATGATAAAACTAATTTATTGGGAGGTGATTTTAGACAAATTTTGCTAGTTGTTATGAACGATAGGAACAAGGATGTTATAAAATGCATCAATAAGCAATTGAAGAAGAAAAAGCATATGATTATTAACAACTAATGATTTGACTAATCAATATGATGAATTAGCTCAATTTTCTAGATGACTTTTATCCATTGGTAATGGGATAGTTCCAATAAAAAAATTAGCAACTTATGGTGAAGGAGATAATTTCATTTAAAATCTTGACAAATTGCTTATAAAACATTATGAACAATCCTTATATGCAATAATAAATGAAATATATACCAATTTTTCAAATTAATATGGTGATTATCAATACATGAGGAAATGAGTAATAATAACTCCACAAATGAAACCGTTGATATTATAAATAGACAAATTCTTGAATTAGCTATTAAAAAAAGAAAAAGTTTATTACAATTTTGACTTAATATGCAAAGCATTTACACAATTTGAAGATTTAGATGTTCTATATCCTATAAAATTTTTAAATTCCGTAAATTTTAATGGATTCTCACAACACGAATTAAGACTCAAGAAAAATATTTTTGTTATGTTGCTTCGGAATATAAATCTAAGTATAGGATTATGTAATGGAACATGATTAATCATCATAGAATTAGGCAAAAAAATTATTGAAGCATTTATATTAACTAGTTCTCATTGTGAAAAAAGTATTAATTCCTAGAATCATACTAACATATTAGGAAAAAAAATGACCATTCATTTTAAAAAGAAGACAATATTCTATAAGAATTTATTATTACATGACTATAAATAAAAGGTAGGGTCAAATGTTGAAACAAGTTGGTTTGTATTTAAAAGATGATGTGTTTTCCCGGAGCCAATTATATATGGCATTATCCAGAGTTACTTCTTATATTTGTGTTAGAATTTTAATACGCATAAAATTGGATCTTAAATGTGAATATTAAAATTATACATGAAATATTGTTTGCTATAAAATTTTAAATGACGTCGTATAAAAGTATTTACATACCCTTAGCTTATTTTTTATGAAATAACTGCCGAATATTTTTTTCATGTTGATTGTTTTTTTTTTTGAATTTTATATTATTAATGGCATTTAAAACAATGATGTATGCTCTTTTTTCGGATATTAATAATATAATTAGGAATAGTCGAATAAAGGCATGAGTTGTTCGTATTTGAGAATTTACTAATATCAGCAACCCAGATGATGTTTATAGCTTGGAATTCTTATGTTTGATAATAAAGTTCTATTAAAATTGTTAAGTGTAACATTTGATATATTATTTTATTTTTTTATTCTTATTTTTTTTTTTGGGAAATCAAGGCTAATTCAATGTAGGGAATAATTCCAAAATAATTAATCAATCATTTTAGGCGAATGTTAATTAAGGGAGAAACTTATCATATATCGGGATTTGTTGAAAGACCTAAATTGTTGATTTTATATAACAAGGTAGGATTTCATGAATTCGAAGATTTCCTACATAACTTTACAACGTATTAGATAGGATCAATGGTGTAGAAGTAATACTCTATGACAGTAGAGTTGTAAAGACCCAAATTTTTAAGGATTAATATTAAATGTGGATTTTTAAGTTTAATGATTATTTTAATTAATTAGTGTTAAGTATTATGAGATTAATAATACTTGTGTAATTTTAGTAAATTTTTTTAATTAAATTGTTAAAGAGTATATATATATATATATATATATGAATTATTTTATTTTTGTATTTGTACTTTGGTACTTTTTAGTTTAAAAAAAAATTTGAAAACAAAACGTGCAGTAGCATAACACACCTCCTCCCCATTTGTTTTTTTTCCCTCTTCTTCTTCTTCCCTTTTCTTCCTCACACTCTGTCACCACCATAACCACTAGCAACCACCACCACTGTACCGCCACCTCCTTGCCGCGTTGCCATTAGCAACCATCAACTCCTCCTCTTTCCGCCATTCTCTCTCTTCCTTTCCCAATTTCTTCTATTTGACCGAATTCTTCCTTTGAACGCCGATGAGGATTCTGGTCGTCTTAGGCCGAGCTTGATAGCTCAATCTCTTCCTCATCCTCTAGGCTCCAAAAGCCCTGAATCAATTTGAATTTTCAACTCCGGTAAGTCCCTTAATTTTGAGAAATTCTATTCTATGTTTTTCTATTAATTTATGAAATTGAGCTTGTTTATAGTTGATTCATGTTAAATTGAGTTTAGATTAGTTAAATTGAGGTTGTGAGCTATCCATTTATGATTTTTGTTTATTTTTGAAAAAAATTCAAAATTTTCAGGTTTCGGTTACTGTTCACGTAATCCCGGGTTTGAAAATATTGTATATTTTTAATAAATTATAATTATTATTTTGAGCAAGTTTCATAAAGGAAGTTATTTGAAATTATGCACCAAATTTTTATTATAAATTTTTGAATGTTTATACTAAAATTTAATTTTTGGGAAAATAATTATAAATTAGTAATTTTTATTATTTTAAGTAAATTATTGATAATTATGATTTTTTAGGCAGATTTTGAGTAATAATAGTATTAAAATAATTTTTATAATTTATTTTCTATTTTTAGCTAATTAATATTAATTTTCAAAAAATAAAAGAATAATAAACTTATTTATGGTTTTTAAGCTTAAATAAGTTATTTGTTGATTTTGTGATATATTTAAGTAATTTAAATAGTTATTTGCAATTAATGTTAATTTAATTGCAAGGTTTGAATTAAGTGTGTTTATTGACAAAAATTTAAATATAAGCTAGAATTTTACTATTTATTGGAAAATATATATGTTTTATGTTTGTTATGAACATAAATAAATTTTTGGTATTTAAATGAGATTTTATGATGCTTGGCGATTTTAAAGAAAATTATATTATTTTATTATTTTTGTGAATTATGGTGATTGGTTGGGCATTTAATGCAGTTCGGGGGCTCAACCTGAGAGTGGTGATTGCGTGAGTATTTGAAGTGTGTTTTCATGCAGGAATGACTCTACTTTTAGTAGAGAGATGCCTATTTTACGGAGGAGATTTTGCCGAATTTTTAATAAATTTCTCGTAAAATGTAACATCGACATGTGTCAAATTTCTAGTTTAAATTGACTTTTTATCTTTGGTCGAGTCAGCTTTGTCAATTCCATAGTTTTCATAATTTCTGAGAATTTTCATGAATTTATTTTATTTTATTTTATGAGCATATTTTAAATAATTATTATTTATTTTAGAGAACTTTGGGATTTGAGCTGTAACACTAGGGTAGCAGAGAACACATTGTCCAGTACGCTCAACATGTGAGTTAATTTTATAAAATGTGTCTCGTGTGTGTTTTTATTATATTTTTAAATAATTAAATATAATAAAGAAATGATTACATGATTAATTTATGAATATATATTATTATTGCCATATGCATAATCATTTCTTCTATATTTGCAAGTAGAAATTGAAAGCATGTTTAAACAAAATTTATTTGGTGATGTTTTATTTGATTATTATTTAATAATTTAATTATCCATTATTTAATGATTTATTTTATTTATTTATTTATAATTTAAATTGATTTGGAGATAATGGTAGAACGTGTTACCTAGTGGGTGTCACTAGGACCACGTGCGCACAGATGAGATCTCGATATATGGTTATATTGTGAAAATAGGCTCGGTGGAGCATGTGCTCCCGGGTAAGTGTAAATGGTTAGAGCTTGGTGGAGCTAATGTTCTTGGGTTGAAAAAAAAATGTAACTCGGTTGAACTTACTCTCGGGACATCAATATGGAATAAGTGAAATGACTGTGGCAGTAACTCGGTTGAACTTGATCTCAAGACGACAGTCAATTGGATTAAAGAGAACCAAAAGGCTATTAGAATATTGGTCTAGGTGTTCTACCAGATTTTCCACAAAAATAATTATTCCATATGTTTTCTTACAAGGATTTCGCATTAAATTGATTTAAGAATTATAAATAGATTTTATTTAAATATTATTATGAAAAGGAAATGATTTTAATGATTATGATTACATTATTTACATTTATTTTGAAAAGGGGTTTGAATAAATGTTTCTATAAACCAACATGCATTTTATAGAATTAATTCACTCAGTGAGGTCTGATTCCGCTCAACCTATTTTTTTTAGGACCTCACAGTCAACTCCTTAGTATTTTCTATATGTGCTAGGTTCGTTCTTCACCGGCTGCACTGTGTATATTGGACTAATATATGTATGTTATAATTAAATTATAGACACCGCAGTAGTTATTTATGAACTTGTGTTATTTATATCCGGTATTGAAATGATGTTGTATTTGAAGGATATTATTATATGTATTTGATATTGTGCATTTATCATTGGTTTATTTTTGGCTCATTGCTGAGTGTATTATTTTATTCCGCAAAAATTTTTACTATGGGTTTCAAGTACTTTATGTATTCCTATTCCCTAGTGTCGATCACATACCTTTTAGTTCAGGTCTTAACAAAGTGAGTATCAAAACCAGGTTTTATTTCAGCTCTAATGGTCTTTGAGTTATATTTTTCTTGAACTACTACGGTGATCAGGTTGATAAAGGCCAATTGTTGTCATTGTTGTTTCTAGAATTCCACGTGTATGTCATTTCCACGTATATTCCATGTTTTAAATCTTATTGGTTTCCATGTCTTTTCAAATAAGGTGAACGCGAACTATTTCTACCATAGAGACAATATATAATGATAAGCAGTCCTTTCAAGTTAAAGTTTTGATTCCAGTATTAGCCCCTATTCCACTTGTTTAGTATAGGGGTATATCAAAGGTATCTATAACATATAGGCCAAAGCACTTACCGTAAATGGAGTAGGCAATTTCAAACTAGAACTTGAAGCACTTGTGGCTAGGGTCACTAGGATTGATGAGGGCGTAGTAGCGCTTAACCAAGCATGATAAGTGTTCAAATATGCTTGATGGAGAAATCAGAAGATGTCTAGCGTGGACGCAATACGTTTATACTCTTTGAGGTAATTCTAAGATACTTTTATACACCTTTAAGGAGGGATAATTTCATATAACAGCTATTGTGTAGAGTAAGAGAAAAGTGGTCAGTTGAGAAGAACATATATGAACTCTTTAATTTGTCATGTCATGCTATAGACGTGATACAATATAAGATAAGACTGGTAGAACTATGTGTTATAGGATTAAGTTTAGTATATATATTAGCATCCAAGCTGAGGATTGAAATTTAGGAAGTTATTTGCAGAATCAGTCCTTTGGGGTGTTATTAACCTAGGAGTGATTTTGGAAAAGGATTTGTTAGCTTAACATTATGCTACTCTAGGTTACTGAGAGTAGAAGGTGAGACATTTTGCGCCCATAGTTACTAGGGATTTCTAGGATACAACTATGAGTATATATAAGAGGATGATTGATTGTGTTTTTTGTTATTTTGATTAAAGTTATGGATAAGATTGAGTGTTGTGATGAAAATGTTTTGAACAATTGGTTGATGAATCAAAACTTCAGTGATACAGACTATTGAAGTTATTTAATTTTGGATTCTAGGGCGATGACAAGAATTGAAGATACAAGCATGGGTAGAGATCATGATTTGCTAGTCAATAAAATTAATAGTTAATAATTAGTTCATTGGAATTTGGTGTTTATTAGGAATATGATTTATAATTAATGGAGTCACATGTTATTTTAATCTATCTTCAGGTACAAGGATGATAGGTGAAGATGTGAATATATATATATATATATATATATATATATATATATATATATATATATATATAGGAATATCCTATGAGACTAGAAATTGTGAATTATAATGAAATATGAGGATTTAAGATTTGAATATAGTTTATGGACATTATAGATATTGACGACCTTATTGGAATTTTATTTAAGTGATGGATGGAATTTATGTTCAATAGTACAATAGGGTGATTTATTCCATTTTATAATATAAGAGTTAAATTATAATAATTATGGAGATCGAATTACAGATCAACTAATGAAGTGATGCCTTCTGAGAATTTATGCAAGTGTTTCAAGGAGATTTATTCCACTAAAGAAAATGTAGAGATGAGAAAGGCTGGATAGAAAATAAATATATAGGTAAGCTTAAACTTGATATTTAGTTTAATTGAGAGATGATATGATAATAACACGGTGGAATAAAGAATATTAAAAACCTTTGATGATATGAGATAATCAATTAATTATTTGATGATAGACCTATTGAAATCTTATGGAAGTTAGCATATTTAACAGATAAGTTATCAACGATGATAAGTTTATAAAGGTATAACTAATTCATTTAATAATTTTGTTTGCAATTAAGATAATTATAATGATATAAGCTTTTTCATATTAATTGTGTTGAGGTTGATCTTAAGAGTTGATACGAAAATTAATGATAATAATGTGAAATGTATAAAAGAGACTTGAATATATATACATTATTAAGTGCAACTTTATAATGATATAACACTAGTATTGTGGGTAAGTATGAATTATATGAATTTAGCAGGTAAACAAATTGATATACGATAGTATGTTCATAATTTATAAATTATGTGAGGTGTTATACAACAAGATAGTGATTGTATGAGTAAATGCTTGGAATAAGAAGATAGAATTTGAATTTAAATTTTAATTAGAGTTGTTTTAGTTTAAGAAAACTAAAGGTTTAGTTATAAGAAAAGTGAACTTGAGGATTTAACTGTTGAAATTATAAGAAATAAGTGCATATCTTTGAAGATTAAGTGAAAGCCCTAAGTTTGAGCTGAGATTGTATCATTTAAGCTATGCTAGTTACCTTGAAAGTGATAAGCTAAATATATAAAGTAGTACATCATAATAGTGCAGTGAAAGTGAGATATACACCGACTATAAGAGCTTAAAGTATATCTTTCAACAGAGTGATTTGAATTTAAGACAAAGGAGATGGATAAAACTTTTGAAAGATTATGATTGCTCTATTCTTTACCATCCAGGTAAAGTGAATGTGGTAGCTGACACACTGAGTAGGAAGTCAGTAAGCAGTCTTGCTCACATCAGCTCAGAAAGGAGACCAATAATTAAAGAACTGCATGGACTTATTGATTAGGGGTAGCAGTTGAAAGTGACTAAGAAGTGTCTTTTAGCTCAATTTAGAGTATGGTTAGTGCACTTGGATAGAGTTAAAGCAACTCAGAGAAGAGATCCGCACTTATAGAAGATTATGTTTAAAGTGCAATAAGGTCAATCTAGAGACTTTGTTATTGACAGTGAGGGCACATTGTGTTTGGGCATAAGGTTGTGTGTACCAGATGTGGATGATTTGAGGAAGGAGACTATGAAGGAAGCCCATTTTTTTGTTTATAGCATTCATCTAGGTTCTACTAAGATGTATCATGATTTGAAAGATACATATTGGTAGAATGGGATGAAAAGAGATAATGCAGAATTGGTGTCTAAGTGTTTTACTTATCAGTAGGTGAAGTTAGAACACTAGAGGGCTTCAGGATTATTGCAGCAATTACCTATCCCAAAGTGGAAGTGGGATATAATTGCTATGGATTTTGTAAGTGAACTGCCTCGTACATCAAGTGGCTACAATGCTAGCTGGGTGATAATTGATAGACTGACTAAGTCAGCTCACTTTCTTCCAATTAAGAAGATGTACTCTATTGACAGGTTGGCAAGATTGTATGTTAATCAGATTGTTTGTCTCTATGGAGTACCTATTAGTATAGTGTCTAATAGAGAAGCCACTTTTACTTCAGTTTTTTGGCAAGAATTTCGTAAGGCTTTAGGTACAAGGTTGGACTTTAGCATAACTTTTTATCCTCAAACTGATAGTCAGTCTGAGAGGACCATTAAGACTTTGGAGGATATGCTTTGGATGTATGTGATGGATTTTGATGGCCATTGGGATGCACACTTGCCATTGATTGACTTTGCATATAATAATAGTTATCATGCTAGTATTGAAATGGCTCCATATGAAGCACTGTATGGAAGAAAGTGCAGATTGCCTTTGTGTTGGGAAGTTGGTGAGAGATAATTGACAGGACTGGAGTTAGTGCAAGTGACTTCTGAGAAAGTTCTTATCATTCAATAAAGGTTGAGGACAACCTTCAGTAGACAAAAGAGCTATGCAGACCCTAAGAGGTAGGATGTATCATTCTTTGTTGGAGACTTGGTGTTTCTTTAAGTGTCTCCAATGAAGGGAGTGATAAGGTTTGGTAAGAAGGGTAAGCTAGCTCCCAGATACATTAGACCCTTTGAGATTTAATCGAGAGTTGGCAAAGTGGCGTACATACTTGTGTTACTGCTAGAGTTGTCTCATATTCACCTAATGTTCCATATATTGAAATTGAGGAAGTATATTTTCGATCCTTCGCACGTCCCTCAGCCTCAGACAGTAGAGCTCAGTAAGGATTTGATGTATGAAGAGTCCCTAGTGGTGATAGTGGATCTCGAAGTTCGTCAGCTTCACACTAAAGAGACTTTGATAGTGAAAGTGCTGTGGAACAACCATGCGGTGGAGGATTGCAAGTGGGAGGTAGAGGCAGTGATGCGGGGGACATACCCTTATCTTTTTCAGTAGTAAACATTTGTACTCCTTTTTATTTATTTAAATTTAAGGATGAATTTTTATAAGGGGGGAGAGTTGTAAAGACCCGAATTTTTAAGTATTAATATTAAATGTGGATTTTTAAGTTTAATGATTATTTTAATTAATTAATGTTAAGTATTATGAGATTAATAATACTTGTGTAATTTTAGTAATTTTTTTAATTAAATTGTTAAAGAATATATATATATATATATATATATATATATATATATATATATATATATATATATATATATATATATATATATATGACTTATTTTATTTTTATATTTGTACTTTGGTACTTTTTAGTTTTTTTAAAAAAATTTTGAAAACAAAACGTGTAGTAGCATAACACACCTCCTCTCCATTTGTTTTTTTCCCTCTTCTTCTTCTTCCCTTTTCTTCCTCACACACTGTCACCACCATAACCATTGGCAACCACCACCACTGTACCGCCACCAGCAACCACTAGCTCCTCCTCCTTTTGCTATTCTCTCTCTTCCTTTCCCCTTTTCTTCTATTTGACCGAATTCTTCCTTTGAACGCCAGTAAGGATTCTGGTCGTCTCAGGCCGAGCTTGATAGCTGAATCTCTTCCTCATCCTATGGGCTTCAAAAGCCCTTTATCAATTTGGATTTCCAACTCCAGTAAGTCCCTTAATTTTGAGAAATTCTATTCTAGGTTTTTATGTTAATTTGTGAAATTGAGCTTTTTTATGGTTGATTCATGTTAAATTGAGTTTAGATTAGTTATATTAAGGTTGTGAGCTATCTATTTATGATTTTTATTTATTTTTCTAGAATTTTTTTAAAAAATTCAAATTTTTTGGGTCTCAGTTACTGTTCAAGCAATTCCGGGTTCAAAAATTTTGTATATTTATAATAAATTATACTAATTATTTTGAGCAAGTTTCGCGAAGGAAGTTATTTGAAATTATGCACCAAATTTTTATTATAAATTTTTGAATGTTTATGCCAAAATTAAATTTTTGGGAAAATAATTATAAATTAGTAATTTTTATTATTTTAAGTAAATTATTGATAATTATGATGTTTTAGGCAGATCTTGAGTAATAATAGTATTAAAATAATTTTTATAATTTATTTCCTATTTTTAGCTAATTAATATTAATTTTCAAAAAATAAAAGAATAGTAAACTTATTTATGGTTTTAAGCTTAAATAAATTATTTTTTTATTTTGTGATATGTTTAAGTAATTTAAATAGTTATTTGCAATTAATGTTAATTTAATTGTAAGGTTTGAATTTAGTGTGTTTATTGACAAAAATTTAAATATAAGTTAGAATTTTACTATATATTGGAAAATATATATGTTTTATGTTTATTATGAAAATAAATACATTTGTGGTATTTAAATGAGATTTTATGATTTTTGGCAATTTTAAAGAAAATTATATTATTATATTATTTTTGTAAATTGTGGTTCTCGGTTAGGCAGTTAATGTAGTTTGGGGTCCTAACCTGAGAGTGGTGATTGTGTGAGTATTTGAAGTGTGTTTTCGTGCAGGAACGACTCTACTTGTAGTAGAGAGACGTCCATTTTACAGAGGAGACTTTATCGAATTTTTGGTAGATTTCTCGTAAACCATGACATCGAAATATGTCAAATTTCTAGTTTGAATTGACTTTTTGTCTTCAGTCGAGTCAGCTTCGTCAATTCCATAGTTTTCATAATTTTCACGAATTTTCATGAATTTATTTTATTTTATTTTACGAGCATATTTTAAATAAATATTATTTATTTTAGAGAACTCCGGGATTTAAGCTATAGTACGAGGGCAGCAGAGAACGCATCTGTAAGCACCCAATTTCATGATGCAATTGTGCATGAATGCAACGAAAGCATCTATGATGACAATTTAACAAAAAATTGACCTCTAGTGTTAAGTTTCGCGATTTCAAGGACTAAATTGCAATATTTTTTGTAAAAAATTGACTTTTGCAGGGGTATATTTAGAAATATACAACTAGCATTATATAATGTCAATCAACATTACATAATGTCAATGTCAATCGGCATTATGTAATGTTGATTGGCATTATGCAATGCCAATTGGTATTACACAATGCCGGTCGACATTTTGGAATGCTGAGGTGCTAAAAAATTCGGTAAAATCCTTTTTGCTCACTGTGACTGGTCCAAATTTAATAAATTGATTTGAGTATTTATTTGTAGGTTTCATTCCAATACGCGTCTTTTACGTGTATAATCTTCCTTTTTCAAGTTAAAATTTTTATCCTATTTTTTAGGACAGGAGAGATAGATTTACTGTGGTCACATAACTCATGTGATCACGTAAGCGATTAGTTTAGGAAAGTGATATAAAAAGAAAAGATTGGCACAGAAAAAAGAGGAGGGAACTAAGTAAAAAAAAAAGAAAAAAACACTAATAAACTACTACAATAGAGGTTGATTGAGAAAAAAGAGAGAAGACCTAACTTGATACTATCATTTCAAAATCTTTTTTTTTAAGAAATAAAGTACATTTTTTTAAAGGTTCAGAAATCAAGAAAGCGCAAAGTCAATTTTCTCAAAACGGTAAAATTCCATTTTGAAAGGCATTCAAACAACATATGAGCAACATTACTCATCTTCTACTCCTTTCTTTTTATTAGTTCTTTCTCTTATATCATTATTTTTTTATTTTTTATTTTATTATTTTTGTGTTTTTTTTATTTAGGTTCTATTTTCATTATTTTTTTCTTTGCTCATTAATTCTAATCTTATTTTTCGTTTTTTGATTCTTTGTGTTTTATGATTCTGGTGACGAATACATGATTGAACTAAAGAAACTCACGGAGAATCCATGAATGAAAGCCAAGTGTCAAGATCCCAATTTAATTTAATTTTGCTCTGTTTAGTTTAATTTAGTTTATTTTATTTTTTTAGGTTTTGAATTTATTTAATTTGTCTTCTTAATTTTATTTTCTTTATTATTTTGGTAGATTTTGTAATAGCCCTGAAAGTGAGAATAATGAAAATTTAGTTATCTTATTGTAAAAAATTAATTAGTAAATTAGTTTCAATTTGGTAAATCCTAATTAAAATCAATGGAGGCAGTAGATTAATTTAAGTTGCATGTTAATTAAAATTAGGGTTTTTTGAAAGAAAAAATTTAATTGCATGGTTGATCTTTTATATTTAGTTGTTTTTATTTTTTTGAAATTTTTTTTTGTTTATTTTTGTGTATTTTAGGTGCCAAGCCCACATTAGGCTTTAACGTATTTAAATAAATTTAAGTCTAAGTTTTAATTAATAAAAATGCATCTTTAGGCCCATAATTAATTAGATTTAGAGTAAAGATAAATTAGACCCATTTAGTTAAATTAGATATAGACTCACTTAATTTAATTAATTTAGACTTATCCCATTTAATTTAAGCCTTTTCCATAATTTGTAGACTTAAGATCACTTTAAAATTAAAAGATGTAGAATTAGGCCCATTAAATTAAATACTTCATAATTTGTAGATTTAAACCCATTTTTAGAATAAAAATAAATAAACTTAGGTTTACTTAATTAAAATTAAATAGGAATTAGGCCCCATTAGTCTCTAGGCTCGCTTATAAATTAAAACATGTAGATTTAGGTCATTCAATTAAAATCAATGTATATTAGACTAACCTAAGGATTGTGATAAATGCATTATTTACTTGTATATTTCATGACTAGTTTGCCTTGAGTTGATTGTTTTAATAAGGGTTTATATGAAATTGCATGTAAATAGAGAGTAAGATAGTAATTCATAAAGTAATTCTAAAAGAACGTGAGACTAAAAGAAGTTAGTATTTTGTACCCAGAATCTCTTGGTTGCAGTGCTAGCTTTCTTTTAGAGAATTAAGTACCACTATTTTTTTATTTGTCTCAGTTATTACCTTAGGTGGTGACTCCTCATCTCCACATCATGTCTTTGTGATAGTGGTTAGTGTGTTCTTTGGAGCCCTGAGCTCAAACAGTGTTGTGGTTGCTAAGATCTTAGGCGCGCGCTAAACCCAGCCGTCTATAGTGGCAACTCCATTGAGAATAAGAGATACAGACTCTACTTATGCTCTTTAGAATTATTTTATTAATTATTGTTTCCCTATTAACCAATGGTGTTGGTTTATAATTTCATGATTCCACTAGCTTTATGGAGTTACAAATTGGCTAACCATCACTCTTAGCCTTAACTCAGTTCAAGAGAGATTACCAGGCTCATCTGACTAGAATCTGTAACCCAAGTCCTAAATGGGGTAGTCTTTTCTTGAGTTTGCAAAGGATGCTAGGCCCCTCTAACCTTGGCCTGTAACTCAAGTCTTAAAGGAGGGCATTTTGCTAGAGAAACCTTGACTTTTCACCAGTCCCTAACCACATATAATGACTTAGTTACTTCCCCTAGAATTACCTAAATTTCTTGTGTATGTTGCCATGAGGTATTTCTATTTATAAAAGCCCAAGCTTGTACTTTCATATGCCCATCTAGGCTAATAAAGATTGGGCTAGACCTTTATACTTAGAAATACTGTTTCCATGCTTTTATTGCTCTAAGAGAGACTTGGCATGCTCATTAGTTCTTAATATCCCCCGTTGATATTAAGGCTAAGATAAAAAATCATAGGAAAAGAGACTCACCATTGAACACATGTGTGGGAGGAATAAGGTTGGAAGGATGAATATTGTACACTTGATTGATACTTACTATTTGCTATTTGTTGCATAACACGTGCATCATTCATACATGCATTTCATCCATCACACTAACACTTTGTTTTGCAGCCATCATAGATTCATTTGGGTCTTCTCGTATTTAGGGATGGAAAGGTGGTAGACTAAGAAGAACAAATTTAAGTCCTAAAGCCATAGTAAAAGAGATCTTTTATAGACTAGAGAAGAGCCTTATTAATCCACTTTACTTGGAAGTTAGACCAACTCCAACTGAGCATATAGAAATGGAACAATAACAAGGAGGGAACTGGACCTTAAAAGACATCAAAGGAGCTTTGATGGATGATATGAGGGCTATGATGCAAGATTAACTGAAACAGACTTTATATGGATTGATATAACTTGCTGCTGCTGTCATACCACCATCTACAATTGAGCAACCACTTACTACTACAGCTATCCCACTTATTGTAGATGCTCCACCTGCTGCCAATAATGTTGGGGGGTAACTTGTTGTTAAAAACCCACCTATTGTTGATGTGAAGCTTGAGGATTTTGAGAACTACATGATAAAAAAGGCAAAGAATCACTTGAACTGGTACAAAACCATGAGTCCAAGTAGATGCAAGCACTGACCCAGAAAATGTCCCAGATGGAAGAGCTAATTAGAGGACAAGGCATGGGATATTCATTTAACTTTGATGATATACTATAAAGGGAGGGTGATAAGGTATCTAAGAAGTTTAAAATGCCTCAAGTGCAAAAATTTGATGGAACTAGAGATCCTAGGATTCATCTCAGTTAATACACAACAATTATGAGCACTACTAAGGCCCCATTAGCAATGATCACCAGGTTGTTTGTACGATCCTTGGAGGGAATGGCTGTAAACTGGTATCATGGGTTGGAAAAGTTTGTTAGAGCAGATTGGAAAGAACTGTGTATTCCTTTTTGAAATAGTATGATTATAACACTAGATTAGAAGTGTCCATTAGGGATTCAGAACTAACTAAGCAAAAATCAAATGAATTCTTTTTTTATTTCTTGACCAAATTTATAAATAAGGTAGGATTAATGAAAAATAAGTTAGCTGAGGAAGATCAGGTTAGGATGATAGTCTGTAACGTGTCACCTAATTTGGTTGAGAGATTGCAAATGATGAATCCTAAAACATTTATAAACCTATATGATGATGGTTTGCAAGTCAAAGAGATTGAGAGTGAGAAGAAGAAAAATTTTAGAAGTACAAGAACTCAAAATTACCCAACTAAGGGCATACAATAGGGAAGTACTAGCCAAGCTATAGAGGTGCGTGCAGTTCAGCTGCCCAAGAGATTCTCCAATTTTAACCAACCACTTTCTAAAGTCCTACACCGTTTGATCCAAAAAGGCCTGCTTAGACCCTTAACCTTTTCCAAACCACTAAACCCAAATGTTCCAGGCTACAACCCAAAAAACTACTGTAAATTTCACTAAGTAGCTAACCGCTCTACAGACACCTGTATCTACTTAAAATATGAAATCCAAAACCTTATAGAATTTAAAAAAATCACAGACCCTGAAAAGTCCAATTCTAACCCAAACACTATAAATAACCATTTCCAAACTACTTAAATGTTCCATCACTAGCCACCATGATAATTAACTTAGGAGTTAGCGAAGAGGAAGTGCTGGACTCCTTTGAAAACTTAAACCTTACAGACAGTGAGAAATCTTCTGATGCCTTTAGAGGAGTAGAGGATTTATTGGGGCAACCCTTAAGCAAATTTGACTTTAAGGTGTTCTATTCAAAGCTACCCTCTATTGATATTCCCTTTGAAGATTATGCGCTCATGATGGGGTGAAGAGTTTGAAGATGATGACATAAAAAGAAAGGATAATGGATCTTTTACTTCTGAATAGTCTCAAGAAGGAGTTGAAGAGTTACTCAACATTTGGGCAAACTTAACATGGAGGAGTTGAAAGGGAAAGAAACATGTATAATGGAAGTATAGAAAGATGGAAAGATGGAAAGAGGGATCGAATTATTAAGGTCATTAACATTTGGTATGACTCTGATGAAGAGAGCCCTGATGGTATTGATGTATGGAGTCATAATCCCAATGTGAACCATGTCACCAGAAGTGGAAAGAATTATAAGGCAGAAGAAAAGAAAATTGCGAGAGTTATAGAAAGAGAAGAGACAGAGGATGTATAAGTATAAGAAGGGCAAAAAGAAGACCTAATCTTAGAGCAACTAAAGAAAGCTAAGGCGAATGTGAGCATTTGGGAATTATTGATGCATTCAGGTAGCCTTCTAAGAGCTCTTATCAAGGCTCTGTCAAATATGAGTATTGAAACAGTAGCTACACCTGAGGCTATGGTAGCAAAGGTCACGAAAAAGAAGCATGGCTTAATAATGCTCTCGGATGATGATTTGCCTTTGGAAGGTAGAAATCATAATAAGGTGCTATATATCCCAGCTGAAGTAAGGGGAAAGAGAACCAATTTTACAATGGTAGATTACGGTTCTGCTATTAACGTGTGTCCATTAAAAATTTTTCCTAATTTATGTTTAAAAGCTGATGATTTAAAACATTCAAATCTTATAATCAGAGCCTATGATGATAGCACTCAAAATTTAGAGGGCACATTCTAAGCTCTAGTTAAAATAGGACCTGTAAAGTCAACCATTAAGTTCACTGTATTAGACATCCCTGTCACATATGCCTTGTTTTTGGGAAGGCCATGGTTTTATGCTCTAGGAGGGGTACCCTCAATTGTGTACCAGAAGATAAAATTCTCTCATAAAGGAGAGGTTGTGACTATAGAATCCAGAACCAGTGCAGTTGTGGCAGCCATACAGGATAAATAGAAATAAAGTATGTGTTCCCCCTAGTTTCTAAGTTATTGGAATATTCGATAGAACTGAGATGAATTTGAGAGTTACAAGGATAATGGAGAGTACGAATTATCAACCTAGACAAGGGTTGGGAAAGAATGAGTAAGGTAGCCTTAAACCCATAAAAATTCAGAAGTCAAGGTGACACCAAGGGATTAGGGTGCACTGAGATAGAACCTAATAGCAAAAGAGAAAGGAAGAAGGGAAAGGCCAAGATAAATAAGCCCTTGGGGAGACTCAGGCTGATGAGTAAAAACTTTATCAAGCCAAGGGAAGGCAAGTACTGTTTAAGTGTTAAAGAATCTGTCAATGTTATTGGAAAAGACATTCCTAGGTTTAAAATCTTCAAGGAGCAGATTGTGGAGAACCTGGTAAAGGATAACAAAGAGGAAGTAATAAAGTAGGTAGCTAAGAGGATGGGTGATATTGCTGTTGAAGAGCTATTGTGTTTGCCACTTGAAGAGGAGCCACCCCAGGATTTAGCTACTATCATTAGTAATAGTTTTAGTGATGTTTTTTATGAAGAAATTGATGTAATAATGTCTGACCTTTATGAGGATGAAGACTTTGTTTTTTCCATGGTTAATAATATGAATTATAGTTTGGTTTACTTGTGTGATGTCCATCCTAATGGTTTTATGCATTTTAATATTGATCGTATGTGCATGTTAGACATTAATTCCATTCAATTAGATTCCTTAAACATAGGCACAAATGATAATCCTAAGAAAATTTCTATATCACATGATATAACTCTTGAAGAGAGGAAAAATTTTAAGAGAATATTAACAAAAAGAATAGTAGTATTTGCTTGGACTTATGAAGATATGTCGGGTTTTAATAGGAAAATTGTAGAACATCATATCCTGACTTATCTAGAAATTAAACCTATTAAACAGAAACTATGTAGGTTAAGACCAGAGTGGACTAAAAAAATAAAAGAGGAAATTGCTAAACAAATCCAGGGTAATTTTCTAGAAATGGTAGATTATCCTCAATGGTTGGCAAACATAGTATTAGTACCTAAGAAAGACAGTAAAGTACGTATGTGTATGGATTTTAGGGATTTAAACAAAGCATGCCGAAAAGATGATTTTCCTTTACCTCACATTGATGTGATAATGGACAGTGTAGCATCAAGTGGAATGCAGTAGAAGCTGATGGACAGTGGAATTTAGAGTTTTCAGATGAGAATTTAGTAGTCGTAGAACATCAGGAGTGGAAGTTTTATTTTAATGGGGCTATAAACAACAAAGGAGTCAGATTAGGAGTGATTCTTGTTATGCCAAAAGGAGAAACCATACTAATGGCTAAGAAGTTAGATTTTAAGGTAATAAATAATATGGCTGAGTATGAGGCATGCATTCATGGAGTGGAGGCAGCAATAGTAGTTGCAGTAAAAGAGTTGTTGGTATATAGGGATTTGATGTTAGTTGTCAGTTAGGCTAATAAAGAATGGGAGATAAAAGAGGAAAAGTTGAAGCCTTATATCTATTATTTGAAAAATTTAATAAAGAACTTCACTAAATGTCTCTTCATCCATTTATCAAGAGACGATAATTAGATGGCAGATGCACTTGCAACACTCTCTTCGATGTGGGATAATGTGACTAGATTGACTATGAAGCCTTTGGTAATCGTAAAATCAAGAGCTCTATGTTATAAGAGAAGGCAAACTATGGGTGTTCAAATAAGGCCTAAAGAGAAGTCATGGTTTTATGACATTCAAAGGTTTATAAAAGAAAGAAAGTATCCAAATGAAGCGACTTTAAAAGAGAAATATGCTCTTCATATTCTTGCATATAATTATTTGAGTCACAATGGAGTATTATACAAAAGAATGTTGAATGGAATGCAGCTTAAATGTCTTAAGAAAGATGAAGCTAAAGAGGTAATGAAAGAGATTTATGCAGGAGCTTGCAGTTCTCACATGAATAGAATGATCTTAGCTAAGAAGATAATCATATAGGGATATTATTGGATGAGTTTGGAAAAAGATTGTATCATAATAGTAAAATAGTGCCATCAGTGCCAGATCTATGGGAATCTTAACCATCTTCCTCCTTTGGTGCTAAATAGTTTATCATCTCCTTGGCCCTTTGCAATGTGGGGATTGATATTATAGGAGACATAAGGCTGACAATATCTAATCGGCATAAGTATATTATTGTGGCAATATATTACTTTGCCAAATGAGTAGAGGCTGAGTCCTTCAACACTCTGAAAGTGAAAGAAATGGCATGGTTTATTAAGAAGAGTCTTATTTGCAGGTATGGGGTCCCGCACCATGTTGTGACAAATAATGGTGTCCAATTTCAGGAAGAAATGGCAGAGTTGTTACAAAAGTATGGGATTGAACATCATAAGTCTTCACCTTATCGCCCTCAGGCTAATGGAGCAATAAAAGTAGCTAATAAAAATGTTAAGAAGATTCTCTTTAAAATGGTTGAAACTTACAAGGATTGGTTTGAGTTTCTTACTTTTGCTTTATGGGGGTATAGGACTACAGCTAGAATTGCCATGGGCCAAACACCATTCTCTTTAGTGTATGGTTGTGAAGTAGTTTTGCCTATAGAAACTGAGATAAAATCTTTAAGAGTAATTATGGAAGCTAAAATAGCTGAGAATGAATGGGCACGAGAGAGATATGATCTTTTGGTATCTCTGGATGAAAAGAGGATGAATACTTTATTTCATACTTATATATATGAGAGAAGGATAGCAAGATCATTTAATAAGAAGGTTAAGCCTGGAAAGATAAAAGTTAGGGACATGGTGTTAAAACAATCTAGAGCAGTAGTATAGACAGCAGGGTTTACTACGTGCCTAAAATTTTAGCAACCACGATACAATTTGAACTTAGGGCCCTTATTATATCACAAAGACATGGCATGGATATAAGAAGTCGCCACTCAGGGTAATAACTGGGACAAATTGAAATGGTGTTACTCGATTCTCTAAAAGAAAGTTAGCACCATAACCAGGAGATTCTGGAAATGGAATACTAACTTTTCTTAGTCTCGTGTTCATTTAGAATTACTTTATGAATTACTATCTCATTCTCTAATTATATGCAATTTTATTTAAACCCTAATTAAACATCCATTTAGCCTAAAGGCAACAAGTCATAAAATTACATGTAAAAATGCATACAAAAGGCAACGTCCATATGTCTAAACTAGATTAATTTTATTAATTAAAGTTCGCAAATTCTACATGTTTTATTTACAAGTAAAATGGACTAAAGATGGACCTACATTTTAATTGAACTAGTGAGTCTAAATCTACTTGTTTTAATCAACTAAAGGAAGGGGCCTATTGTCTACAAATGTTAAAGAAAAAATTAGATTATTAAGTGGGCCTAAGTCTAACTTAATTTTAACTATAATAAAAATGGAGACTAAGTCTATTTATTTTAAAAGAAATAAAATTAATAGGCTGAGCTAAATCTAAATTAATTTTAATTAACTAGAAATGGGCTTAAGGTCTAATTAACCTAAATGAGCCTAAATTAATTTTAAATTAATTAAAACCTAAAAACCATTTTAAAGCCTATTTATTAAATGTGTTGATCCTATCATGGGCTTGGGTCTCAAAAGGCATGAAAACCAAAAACAAAACCCAATTCAACAAACATACTAAAAATAAATCAAAACAACACTTTTTACGTGATTTTTCTAAGAAACCTTAATTCAATTTCATGCAACCCTAAAATTAATCCACCTCCATCATTGATTTTAATTGAATTTTACCACATTGAGCCTAGATTACTAATCAATTTTTAGTGCATAGAATTAAAATTCCGCCAATTTCCCTCTATTGGGGCTATTACAAACTATAGTGCAAGAAATTAAAGCAAATTAATTACAACCCAGTAAAAGTAATGAACAAAATACTGCAGAAAATAATAAACCCTAAATTTTATGGGGATTTCACAAAATTCAATCCATGGCATCCTATGGATTCTTCAATGTAGCCATTGCCAAAATCTCATAGTACCAACCTCACATCCAGAGCACTACAGAACACCAATCAAAAAATTAAAAAACACAATAAAAGATTTAATCAGTAACCATTCAATCAATAAATAAAAATAAAGAAATCAAATCAAAATAAAAAAAGAACAGAAAAAGAGTAGGGGATGTCGTGCAAATGTTGTTTGAATGCCCCTCAGATTAGGATTGTCACCATTTTAAGATTGACTCTGTTGTTTTTGTTTTTTAATTTTATGGACTTTAAAAGCAAAGGACATATTTTTGTTGATTTTCCAAAGGTTTTGAAAGCTAAAAATAAAGAGTTAAGGTTTGTGGCTTTCTTCACAGTGAAGAAAATAACTAGCCATTGCCAAAAGAACATATATTTTTTTCTCTCTTTCCTCTTCTCTCTAATTTTTTTTATCCCCTTCTCCCCTCCTAATTTTTTTTCTCATAGAGTGTGCCTCTCAGCTTTTAAAGCCTAGCTAGCAACCTCCAACCCTTGCGATCACGCAGGGAAGTTGCGTAATATTGGGAGAGAGGAGAGGAGTCGTAGGAGTTTGGATTTTTATTTTTGAACTTTCAAAATCAAGATAAAATGATAGGTGATAGAGTTTTGAAAAAAATCAAGGATTCACACACGTAGGGACACGTGGTGTCCTAGACCAATGAAAAAATTAAGAAATGATGAAAAAATCAATTTTCAACGTAAAAAATCAATTTTAGCAAAAATTAGTATTCTAGAATGCCGATCGACGTTCGTAATGCTGATCGGCATTACGTAATGCAGATCGGCATTAAATGCTGACCGATCATATTTTTTAATTAAATTATAAAAAAGGTCCTCTGAAGGTTCTAATTTTTGTAATTAAATACCTAAAAAAAACCAATTTTGTAATTAAATCCACAAAACATAGCAATTTAGTCCTTTAAATCACGAAACTTGACACTAGAGATCAATTCTTTATTAGATTTTCATTATAAGGGTTTTCATCGTATGTGTCATGACCCAAAATAGGAGCCATGACCGGCGCTAGGGAACGAGAATTCTTTCAAATCCGGAACCCATAGCAAGCCTAAAAATAAAATAAAACATGCAATAGTAATGATAACAGTATATAATGCAGCGAAAATGAAAATCATAAATATAATAATAACATTTGCACCAACTGGATCTAAATTAAATACTCATCTCATATATATATAAACTCTTTTAATACAATCCAGTTCAAATGTTTAAAGTACATATCACGCAAATTTATATAACTACTGCAGTGTCTAGATTAATAAAATAAACTCAAATGAGCAGTTTACATAGAGAAGCCGGAGCGGAAGAAATCCGACGTACAAGCCTGCTACTGAGGTCTGAAGAAGATGACTCTCCTGAAAAATAGTCAACGGAGGGGAGTCAGACCTTACTGAGTGAATTACTATAATATATATACATGCACACTAAATGATAATACTTACAATCAACAATATATATCTAATATGTATATATATAGACAAATACATACAGATGCTGTAAAATCATTTATGTATATTTTTACTGAAAATCATCATTTATGAAGGATCACATAGAACCCTAGAATATTGCAACCTCGAAAACAGTATTAGACAACACTCTAGCCATACAGGCTCACTTATTCCAATATAATCATTTGATCCATTTGGACAGTAAACTGGCCCCGAGACACTAAGTCAACCGAGCTCCAGCAGTCTGACTGTCAGTGTGATTGGTCCCGAGACACTTGGTCAACCGAGCTCCAGCAATCACACCCAAATCACATCTCACATATCAGATAAATCAATTCAAATCAAAATCCTCAAACTGGTTAGTAATATAGCCTAAATGCTATAAGCGTATCGGTACGTACTCGGTCCTAGTGCTGCCCACTAGGTAGCACGTTTTATTGATATCCTTTATTGATAAATATAAAACATTCATTCACAAATAAATGATGCATGAATTTAAATAAAATAACAATATAAACCATATATATACTGGAAATATACTAAAAGTAAACCAGGTATATTTCGATTATATGTACGTCAAATCAATCCAATCAAATTACAAAGTAAGCTAGAAATATATTTAAAAATATTTTAAATATAATTTATTAATAAAACATGCATATAATTTAATATATACCAAAAATAAACCAAAAGTAAACTAAAAATAAACTTAGGTATTAACCAAATTATTTATGCATATTTAATCAAAATGAAACATATATTTCTAAAATCATGCACCCTAAACACATATATATAAAATAGTAACTCACACTTAGTGCGCTCCACAAGATGGGTCCGACGGGCCTGGTCCACTAGGCCTTGGTCTCGGCGCAACTAAACAAACAATAACGACAGAAATCAGAATAAACCTAACAGAAAATCCTAGAAACTCGATCTAGAATATTAGACACAGAATCAAAATTAGGGTTCGACCGGACATCACATTTTACGAGAATTCTATCAAAAATTCGGCAGAACCTCCCCTGTAAAATGGACATCTCTCTACTCAAAGAGTAGAGCCGGCCCTGCAAAGAAATACACTTCAAAAAACGAACATAAAAACACATCCAAACCCCTCGGTCGGACTCCAAACTACAGTCTACCGACCGGGATCCACAATCACAAAATAATTTCAGAAATACCAAAAATACCCTTATAACATAGAAATTCATTTTATAAGTAAAAATTACATAATTGGCCTTAAAACACATTAAAAATCGGTAAAAACTCATTTTATTAGTAAAACCGTATATTATATATATAATTGAAAATAATTCACGAAAAATAGTTTTAATTAGTTAAAAATACTAAATAATTTGTAGAAATCATTTTTATACCTTAAATAACTATTTAAACCAATTAAATTACATTTTTAGCCAATTAAGGGTAAAATTACCAAAATACCCCTATATATAAATATACTAAAATTACTTCAAAAATTCACCAAAAATAGTATAATTATCCAAAATTAATTTCTCAACATATTTATCAATAATATTAATAATTAAACTCAATTAACCAATTAATTTCAAATAAAAACACAATTAACCTAATTTTTCCAAAATTACATAAACTCAAATAATTCAAAATAAATACTTAGAAATTCATAAAAATTCCAAATAAATTCCTATAATTCATTTCAACACCTATAATTATCATAAAATACAATTTCATAATTTAATTAATTAATTTTCGAAAATTAGAAAATAATATTAAAATATTCAAAAATACCCAAAAATCCAAATAATCTCCAAAAATTCTACAAAAATTCACACATGTAGATTAAGCTACTAGGATCAACATTTGTTAAGGGAATTTTCATGAATCAATCAAATTGAAGTTCAAAAATTCAAGAACCCTAAAATGGCCGAATTCAAAAAATCGAAACCTAAGCAAATCAAGACCATTTTAAGTGAAACAAAGCTTGGAATCACACTCACCGAAGCTCAAGGAGAAGAAAGAGACCGGCGGTGTTGAAAATGGTGGTCAGAAACGTCGTGAACGACGGTGGCCAAAGTTTTGGCTTCTTCGGCTAAAATCGATCTCCAGACGCTGGAAACGGCTGCAACAGGCGATGAGGAAGGTTGAGGAAGGTGGTGGCACGCCGGACGGCACACCAACGACAAGAAATCGGTGTGACAAGTGGCGAAACGATGATGGGGATGGTCGGGGTTGAAGTAGGAACGGGACGGGCAATTTTGTAAATAAGTTAGACTTTATAATTTGTTAATATATCAAATGTATATATGTATATATATATACTTTATACTATATAATAAAATAATATTAAATTACACACATTAAATATACACCACACACTTATAATTTAATATTTTAAAATTTAATACTCCTAAAAATAATTAAATAATATCAAAACCAATTAATAAATAATAAAATATTAGGGTAATTAATTAACCCTAATTAATTAAATAAATACACATATATATTTTATTTAGTAATTTAAAAATATATATGAGTTCATGCAAGTCCATAAATCTATTTAAAATAATTAATAGTAAATTATTTACGTGAAAATTTCCTCGAAAATGCAAGTCCCGGGAAAATTTTACGTAAAGCACTTTAAATAATACACAATAATTAAAATAGGTTTTAAATACATATCAACTCGTAAAAATATCATAATATATATACAAAAATTATTAACACTGTATATCCCGATGCAGTATTAAAATATTTAAAAATACGGGATATTACAGTATGCATGCACAATTGCATCCTAAAATTGGGTTCTTATAGTTGCCCTCTTTTGTCGCTGTTTGCTTGACAAATTGCGACAAAGCATAGCACACAATTTTGAAAGAAAGAATTAGGAAACTTCATTGTATCTTAATTGACATGCTGATGCTTAAATTTCTGAGCAATTTTAAGTAAGATGCTATGTTTAATATGTTGCACTATATTTCCTATTAAACGTCTAGTGAAACTTATGCATTTTGCTATATTCCCCATGGGACATCTAGCAACTTGTGATTTGAAAACATGCTATAGTTCCTATGGAACGTCTAGCAATAATATCATAACTACTGTGTAGTGTCCGATAAACTGCACTATATTCCTTTTGGGACGTCTAGTGACAATGGACTTCGTTATATTCCCCATAGGACGTTTTAACAAAATGAATGCAATGATTCTTGCTACATTCCTTGTAGGATGTCTAGCGAGCCTTGATTTGAAAAAAGTGCTATAGTTTCCATGAAACATCTAGCAATTTGATAAATTTAAAATTCCACTATATTTTCTATGGGATGTTTAGCGACAATGGATTAGCAAAAAATGTGCTATAACTCTTGTGGAATACCATAACTACTGTGTAGTGTTTAGTGACAAAAGGTTTAAAAATTTTCATGTTATAACTACTATTGAAGCACATAACATGCTGAATTTGAAATTCATATTACGACTATTGTGCAACACATAACATGATAATTTTGAAATTTGTATTTCAGCTACTGTGTAGCACAAAACGAATTTTGATATCTTTTGATTTAAAATGATGCATGTAAAAATGCAAAACTAAATTCTATAATTATATTATGTATTCCATACTTAACAAAAAAAAATTCAGAATTTAAACATAGATGCAATTAATAATAATTCATTAATTGATGACATTAGTTAAATGAATTAATTATTAATTAAATTCTAATCAAGATGCAATTATGGATGAAATTGTAAAGAAAAACTTGATTTTGAATGCAAGCATAGTCAAGGGATCAAAATGGATATTTTTCATTTACAAGAAGTTTCCTTCCTTATTTTTTGATGCTATTCTTTCATTTCCCTCTCCATTTATTCTTTTTTACTTTGATTTTCTTCTTTTGATTTCTTACTCATCCAAAGCCCGATTCATAATCCATCAGATCCTATGGTTGACCCACAATACAGGCTACATAGAGGAGCAGAGATTCTAGTTGACCTAGCTATTGTGCCTCTCTATTTTCCTCAAAGCAACCTTGTACTTTGAAAGGGTTCTATTGTGCTCCCTTTAACTCGCCTTCACCTTCATAGGTGCACAGATATGGGCAATGAGGTACTACTTCCTCATTTCTGTTTATTTCTGCACAAATTTATTCATATTGTTAGTAATCAAAATTAATTTCAGAATGCAAATTAGTGTGTATATTGTTAAAATTAGATTAAAAATCACAAAAAAAATGCATGAAAAAATTAAATTTAACTCAAGAACATAGGATTTTAGTTGAATGGCTGACCAAAGGTTTGAAAATCCGAGTCGAAAGTCGGAAATCAATCAGCATTTGTAGAATGCCAATCGACATTCCACTTTGCCGATCCAAAATTTACTTAAATTAATATATATTTTTTCCTTTAGACACCAAGACATTTGGCATTAGTATACTTTGCAAAACAAAATTTTGAAAAGTTTCCTCCAACCCCCAGTGGTATAAAAGCATTTAGTTATTAAACAAACTGGACAACCCAGACTAGAAAAATTTTGATTATTTAGACTTAGTTATAAATAGTACACATAAGACAATCATATCTTTAGACAAGACAAAACATACATGTTTTTATAGACATAGTAGAGAATTTACACATTGTTTACACTCTACTAATCCACATTTAAATACAGTAACAGACTTAATAATTTCATTAGGAAATTCCTTAAGTCAACAATAAGACAAATTTAATAAGACACTTGAGATTATCTTCCAAAAACAAATCCAGACACTAGATAACATTTTTGAATTAAAAAATCAGATTAATTATCTAAAAAACACACAAGACATCTTTAATAAAAGATTAGACATTATAAAATTAGACAATATACCCAGTAAAAAGGATATAAACACATTATCTCAATTAATTTTGGAAAATAAACTAAAAGAAACTAAGCATCAGACAAGACAATTAATTAAGAAACTAGATTAACAACTGGACCATAATCAAATATTAATCGAAAAAGAAATCACATTAATAAAAGACATGGTTAAAGACTTAAAAAAGACAGTATTAGGATATTAATGGACTTTTATAAAAACAGATATTTTGAAGAGGCAAAAGGATACACACACATATATAATGACTCTCATACGCAGTTTAACACAGGTTGTACACATAACTCTAAGGTTCAAGCCTTACCAGACAAAATAATAATAGCCTAAATCAATACTATCATTGCTTTACTAGCTCATATCCACCAAAGACTTGACAAAATAGAAACAAGACAAATTTTATTAGAGATAAAATTTTATGGCACACCCCTAAACATAAAAACAGAATTAGACATTATTTCCTTAAGACTTAGCAATCTTAAAATTGAGACTTCTGATACAGGAAAGAAAATTGTTCAAGACAAAAAGCCCACGAATAAGTTTTTATTTGTAGGAAAGCCTAAGACATCATGAGTAACCAAACTCAAACCCAAACCCAAACCCAAACAAGACTCTTTCCAGGAAGATCCAAAACTATTAGAGAACAAAATTTTGATAATAGGACATCTTGGTTATTCTATAGACAAAATTCCACATAAAATTTGGAACAGACAGTAGACCTAGAAAATGATACAAGTATATTTTCTGACAGACAATTAAGGACTTTAAATCCTAGAACAATATATCAATAAGGATTTCTAGACAATCTCACAAGAAGAACACAACTTTTAACCCTAAGACAAAATGTTAGGATTACATGCCTTGATGGACAAGAAGTTATAATACCATTAGTTTCTCAGGAAGGTAGCAACCAACTTAGGACACACAGACGTCTTAATTATATCCATCTAGGACTAGTAGTCATTGGAATAAGGACTTTAGCCAGAGCAGGTATAGGAACAAAAGTACTAGTAGTACTTTATGATACCAGACACTCAGACTTTGACAAAGCCATTATAGGAATAATGGAAGCAGACATGAACAACAATGGTAGTATAAACTATATTGCCCCAGACTTCAATATGACAATAAATGATTTTAAGAAATATATTAAAATCAAGATACTAACAAAAGGATATCAAGACTTTATGGGAGACAATATTCTTTTAGAAATACAATTTCTAGGAAAAGCCATGCATAATATAGCCACAACCTATAAATTAGACTTAAGAGGACTTGTTGACATTATATCCACAACAAGAACCAGAATGATTCCTCCAACATAAATAAATTCAGAAACATTAACAGGTTTGGAATGGAATCTAGGACATATAAGACCAGTTAATGAGACATTAACCCCTACAAATGCTGAATATTACCAACATACAGACAATTCATACAGTGTAAGATTTACAGACTATGAAAAAGGTAAATCTATCATAAAAGAAGATACAGATGATAAATTATATATATATATATATATATATATATATAATAATAATAATAATAATAATAATAATAATAATTATTATTATTATTATTATTATTATTTCTATCCTTGAAATTAGCGACCGATGAAATTCACGAGCTGTTTTAACATAGCTCATGAATTGTTTCATGGGCTGTCAGAGGATGTGGCACAACTGATATGGGCCTTCAGGTTTAGATGATTTATTACTGGGCTTCCAACAGCTCGAGGAAGGTCCAATCGCCATTCTTTATTCGCACTGATTAAGCAGTGGATGGATGCCACCCACATGTTCCATATTCGTATATACGAGTTGACTATTTTGCCTATGAGTTATTCTACAATCACCAGGATTGCCTTTGGAAGGACTCCCATTTCCTTCGATATCAGCTACTGTAGTGTCCCTGAGCATGTCTGAAGTCAGTATGTGTGAGATTTGATCGAGTTTATTTTGATGTGGAAGAATAGAAAGAACGTTCTTCTTTCATTGTTAGTCGAGGGATTCATATGTCTTCCTACCACCACTCCTCATCAAATTGCCTATAAGGTGAGGTGTCTCCTTCTGATATTGCTTGGCATGACCCTCTTTTTTGAGACTAGTTATGAGGTCAGCATTGCCCTTCTCGACCCTCTTCGAAACTTATACCGAGTTTTCACCCTTAATTGGGGATCTATTGTGTTGGCTTATTTGTATTATAGACTGGATATTGTTTGTAAAGGTCCAGTCACCATGTGCGGCTTTTGGCATGCTTTGCATGTACATCATCCCTTTTTTTGACTTATTTCCTCTTTCCAGATCTAGAGTCTAGAGATTGGGTTGATTTATGGCTTTGGTGCTATCAGTTTTGATAAAAGGCTCCCTTTAATGTAGAGATGGGGCTTTTCCCATCTAGCGAGCATAAGGAACACTCTGTAGACTTATCGTAATTAGCTAAACACTGTCGAGTGGCACTTGGTAAGAAAATAGAATCATTAGTATTTCATAATTTAATGTAAGTTAAACTTAATAACATGATTTTATAGATTAATTTTAATTAGTTTGAGGGAGTGGATGATGTCCAGAGGTATGATTTCATGGTTACTGCAGTATGACTTGAGGACATGAGGATTCTTCTCCATCGTTATGGCTGCTAGATATGGTATTTGGGAGAGCAGGTGTATCAGTGACATGCTAGACCTTCCTGACATCATATTCCCTTTGATGTTCCTCTCTCGATGTTATACAGTTCTCATATGACAAGTTTAGAGTTAAGAGAGGTGTTATAGGGATATGATGCCATGATTTTTCTTGAGTGATCTCGCCATTATCAGCAGTTCATCCATGAGAACAGCTTGGAGCAGGCTGAGGTAACTTCTGATAATTTCTCTTTTATAATGCTCAAATCACTTTTTTTCTTTTCTCATAGTTTGAGGAGATTAGCTCCCATGTCGACGAGGTGTTGGAGGAGGCGACTGAAACTACTCAGGGGGTTGAGGCTGCTCCTCAGCCTGAGATTGTGTCTGAGGTATCTAGGCCTAGACCTGGTCATGCACAACATACTTAGCATGTTAGGACCAGTTGTGAGGGAGCCTTTGCTACTGCTATTTTCGACGATGTCCCCCTTATTGATAAATCTATGCACTACTGGGCTCCCACTATTCACACTCCGGTAGAGCAGCAAATGCATTTCAGTGATGTTTAGCACCCCAGCTTTTCTCCAGCAGATACTTCCCATATAAGTTTGTTTGACTTATTTCTTATATTACTTGTACACTTGGTATTGATGTTAGTACAACTTTACAAAGCAAGTCCTATGAACACAAGTAAAGTATTTGTACAGACTTGCCTCATCTTAGAGGTTATTTGCTATGCAAGTCATAGATAGTTGGCGGGTAAGCATATACACTTATTATGCAAATGTATGCAAGGTATGCATGGAATGCATATGATACGATGTTTCCTATATGTGCAAAGTTATTCTAGGGATTTAGAGTAGGAGAACGAGATGCTTTGTCAGCGGCTTGCAGGCTTAGGCATGGACCCCCAAAGCATTAGTACTTCATCTATCAAACCTCTATATACTTATCATTATGATGACCTTAGCAGAGGATGGAGCCTATGGCCTGATAGTGGAGCCCGGGATGATTGATTCTAGGCTATCTTCATTTCTTATTTATAGTTATGTCAGACTGCCTTCTTATACTAATATATTTTAAATTTCCCTTTCATAAAATTAGACTTGGATGAATAGATGGTCCTAAGTGAATTTTATTTTATTTATTTATTTTTTTTTTCCTTAACTTTTACCTAAGCTGCCCTTTTAGGTTTTCAGCCTAGCAGGTTTGCCCTAACTTTTGCTTAAGCCACCCTTTTGAGTTTTTAACTTAACGGGCTTCTTTTATGTACTAAAGCAAAATGGTCTTATAGAGCTAATTTTAAGCTTTTATGTTTTGTTTTCCTTTATAGTACTTATGAATTATAAATAACATAGAACATGCAATGTTATAACAAAATTCAATTTCAATAAGATTCATTAATTAGGGCCAAAATGAGTAAATTTATTACATCACATGACATAGCTCTTGTTATCAACTAGTCCTTTCAAATTTTCTAACTGAACATTTTTTGTTCACATTTTATTTCCTTAACTTTTGCCTGACTAGCCCTTTGCGGGTTTTTTAAATAGTGGGAATTTCTTAATTTTTTCTTGACTAGCCATTTTAAATTTTCTAATTAGTAGACTTTATTTTCTTTATACTAATTTTATTTATTTTTACAAGTGGTATTTCTTAAGGCGATCTAGATTAACTGGCTCTATGAATTCATTCCCTTTAAGATCAGATATCTTGGCAGCTCCCTTTGGAAAAACTGACTTGACTAAGTACGGTCCTTTCTAATTTGGTATGAATTTTCCTCTCGGATCAAACACCATTACTCTATACTATTTTAACACCATGTCCCCAACTCTTATTTTTCCTGGCCTTACTTTCTTATTGAACGACCTTGCTATCCTCCTCTGATATATCTGAGTGTGAAACAAAGCATTCATCCTCTTCTCATCTAGAGATACTAGATGATCATATCTCTTTTATACCCATTCGCTCTCAAGCATTTTGGCCTCCATAATCACTCTTAGAGACTTGATCTCAGTTTTTATAGGCACAACTGCTTCACAACCATACACCAAGGAGAATGGAGTTTGGCCTATGGCAGTTCTGGCTATAGTTCTGTATCCCCACAAGGCAAAGGGAAGACACTCAAACTAGTCTTTATAAGTTTTGATCATTTTAGAGAGGATTTTCTTGATATTCTTATTCGCTGCTTCTATTATTCCATTAGCTTGAGGCCGATATTGTGAAGACTTATGATGCTTAATCCCATATTTTTACAATAATTATGCTGTCTTCGCTTAAAACTGAACCCCATTATCTATCACAATGTGATGTGGAACCCCATATCTATAAATAAGATTCTTCTCAATAAAACGGGCCATCTGCTTCACCTTTAGAGTATTAAAAGATTCAGCCTCTACCCATCTAAAAAAGTAATCAATTGTCATAACTATATACTTATGTCCATTCGATGTTATCGGCCTTATTTCACTTATGATATCAATCTCCCGTGCTACAAAAGGCTAAGGAGATGATAAACTATTTAGCACCATTGGAGGAAGGTGGTTGAGATTTCCATAAATTTGACACTGATGGCATTGCCTTACTGTCTTAATGTAATCTCTTTCCATGCTCATCCAGTAGTACCCTTGTCTAATTATCTTCTTTGCTAGGATTATTCCATTCATATGAGAATCACAAGCTCCCGCATGAATCTCCTTCATCACCTCTTATGCTTCATCTTTCTTGAGACATTTGAGTTGTATCCCATTCGACATTCTCTTATACAACACCCCATCATGACTTGCAAAATTATGTGCAAGAACACGCAGGGCATATCTTTCTTTTGAAGTGGGTTCATCTGAATAATTTCCTTCCTCAATAAACTTTGAACATTATAAAACCATGGCTTCTCTTTGGGCCTTACTTGAATTCCCATAATTCACTCACCCCATAACATGGAGCTCTTAATTTCATGATCACTAACGACTTCATAGTCAATCTAGTTACACTATCCCATATTGAAGAGAGCATTGCTAGAGCATCTGCCATTTGATTGTCATCTCTTAATAGATGGATAAAAAGACATTTAGTGAAGTTCTTTATTAAAGTCCTCAAATAGCAGACGTAGGGTTTCAACTTTTCCTCCTTTACTTCCCATTCTTCATTAGCCTGACTAATAACCAACATTGAATCCCCATATACTAATAACTCCTTTGCTCCAGCTGCCATTGCTACTTCCACTCTATGAATGCATGCCTCATACTCAGCCATATTAGTAGTTACTTTAAAATCCAATTTCTTGGCCATTGGTATGGTTTCTCCTTTTAGCATAATAAGGATCACTCCTAATCCAGCTCCTTTATTGTTCACAACCACATCAAAATAAAGCTTCCATTCTTAATGCTCTACAATTGTTAGATTCTCATTTGGAAATTCTAGGTTCCACAGTTCATCACCCTCTACTGCATTTTATGCTAGGTATTTTACTACTGCCCTTCCTTTGATAACCTTCATGGTAATGTACTCTGTATCGAACTTAGTTATGAGTATGAGCCATTAAGACATCCTTCCAGTCAAAGTAGGTGTATGCAGTAAGTATCTTAAGGGATCTATCTTTGAAATAGCCTGAACCCTATAAGACTAAAAGTAATGCCTCAATTTTCTTGTTGCCTAGATCATGATCAAACACGTCTTTTCCACTAAATCATACTTTTATTCATATGGCAAGAACATTTTATTGAGGTAATACACTGCATGCTCTATCCCATCCAATCCTTCTTGAGCTAACATTGCTCCATTACCTTTTCCTCTAGAGCCAAATACAGGATCAATGGTTTACCTTGCCTCGGTGGTCTTAGTACAGGTGGATTGGTGATATATTCTTTTATCTTATCAAAGGCCTTTTGAAAATCATTGTTCTACTCTACATGTTGATCTTTTCTTAATAGCTTAAAGATTGGGTCATAAATATTAGTAAGCTTTGTAATGAACCTACTAATATTGTAACCTGCTCATAAACCCTCTCACTTCTTTCTCTGTCTTTAGTGCTGGCATTTCTTGAATAGCTTTCACATTATTTAGATCTACTTTGATTCCTTTACTACTAACTATATGCCCCAACAATTTCCCTAAAGTAACTCCGAAAATGCATTTCTTCAGGTTGAGTCGTAGATTATACCTCTCAATGCACACCAAGAACTTGTCCAATGCTTCAAAGTGTCCCTCTCTTATTTCCAACTTGACTATAATTTCATTTACATACACCTCAACTTCCTTATGCATCATGTCAAGGAAAAGAGCGGTAACTACCTATTGGATATTGTACCTCCATTTTTCAACCCAAAAGGTATAACCTTAGAACAATAGGTCCCTTATTCCATAATGAAAGCTATCTTGATCTTATCCATAACTGCCATCATTATCTGATTATATCCAGAGAACCCATCCATTAAAGAATACATTGCACTTGATGCCGCACTATCTACTATGACATCGATGTGGGGTAAAGGAAAGTCATCTTTTGGACATGCTTTTTTTAAATCTTTGAAATCAACACACATACGCACCTTACCATCTTTCTTGGTTACTGGGACTATTTTTGCTAGCCATTGGGGGTAATCTACTACTTCCAAGAAGTTAGCCTAAATTTCTTTAGAAATCTCCTCTTTTATTTTCTCAGTCCACTCTAGTCCTAGCCTGCATAATTTTTGTTTAATCAATTTTATTTCTGGATGAGTTGGAATATGATGCTTTACAATTTCCCTGTCTAAACTTGGCATATCTTCATAAGTCCAAGTAAATACTACCTTCCTTTTTGTTAATATTCTCTCAAATTTTCCCTCTCTTCTAGAGTTACATCATGTGATATGGAAATATTCTTTGGATTATCATTTGTGGCCATGTTAAATGAATCAAATTAAATTGAAGTAATGTCAAACAAGCATGAATGATCAAAATTATAATGCACAGAACTATCAGGATGCATATCACAAAAGGAAGCAAAACTAGCATTCATATTATTGACCATGGACAAAACACAATTTTCATCCTCACAAAGACTGAACATTATTACATCAGTTTCCTCATAAAAAACATTAGTAAAGCTATCATTAATAATAGTAGTTAAATCCTAGGGTGGCTCCTTTTTAAGTAGCAAACACAACAGCTCTTCAATAGTAGCATTCCCCATTCTTCTAGCTACATACTTCATCACCTCCTCTTTGTTGTGGTTTTCCATAATCTGCTATTTGAAGATCTCAAATCTAAGAACATCTTGGCCAATGACATTGACAGATTCCCTCGCACCTAGATAGAACTTGCCTTCCCTTAGCTTGATAAAATTCTCACTCATCGACCTAATTCTCCCCAAGGGCTTATTTATCTTAGCCTTCTCTTTCTTTCTTTCTCTTTTGCTACCAAGTTCTATCTCAGCGCACCCTAACCCCTTGGTATCACTCTGACTCTTAAACTCTAGTAGCCTAGGGCTTCCCTGCTTATTCATTTCCAGTCCTTATCCAGGTTAATAATTCATGCTCTCCATCATCTTCGCAACCCTTGGGTCCATTTCAGTTCTGTCAAATATCCCAACAACTTGAAAACCAGGAGGAACACACACTTGCTTCTATTTCTTTAGTATAACGGCTACAGGTGCATCGGTTCCTACTTCTATAGTCACTACATCTCTTTCATAAAGGAATTTTATCTTCTAGTGCACAATTAAGGGCACTCCTCCCAGAGCATGGAACCATGGCCTTCCTAGCAATAAGGTATAAGTGATAGAGATATCTAGCACAGTGAACTCAATGGTGGATTCCACAGGTCCTATTTTAATTAGAGCTTGGAATGTCCCCTCCATATTCCTAGTACTGTCATCATAGGCTCTGATTATCAGGTTTGAACTAGTTAAGTCATTGACTTTCAAACCCAAATTAGGCAGGATGTTTAATGGACACACATTAATAGTAGAACCATCATCAACCATTACAAAGTTGGTTTGCTTCCCCCTCACTTTAGCTATAATGCTTTATTATGATTTCTTCCTTCCAAAGGCAAATCATCATCTAAGAACGTTATCAGCCCTTGTTTCTTTTTTGTAACCTTTTCTACCATACCCTTAGGTGTAGCTATTGTTTCAATGTTCATGTTTGATAAACCTTTGACAAAAGCTCTTTTATGACTGCCTGAATGCATCAGTAGGTCCCAAATACTGACATTTACTGTAGCCTTCTTTGGTTATTCCAAAATTAGGTCTTCTTTTTCTTCTCCTTCTATTTATGCATCCTCTACTCTTTCTCTTTCTGCGACTCTCTCGATTTTCTTTTCTGTTGCCTTGTAATTCCTCCCACTCCTAGTGACATGATTTATATTTTAGGGTTATCACTCCATATGTCAAGACCAATAGGACTTTCCTTGTTAGAGTTATACCAAATGTCTACAACCCCAATAATTTGGTCCCTTTTTCCATTTTTCCACACTTCTACTGTGCATGTTTCTTTTCCCTCCATGTTAAACTTTTTTAGATGCTCACTCAATAGCTCCTTGATCCCTTGCTTAGGAGTTAAGGACCCTTTACTCTCTTTTTAAACTCATCACCCCATCTTATAGTCATAATCTCCTCAAGAGGTATGTCACTAAAAACTGGTTTTGAATAGAATACTCTATAATCAAATTTGCTTAAGGGCTGCCCCAGTAAATCCTCAACTCCTCTTTATGGTTATTCTAGAGTTTTGGCTTATTTTTTCTTCTTCTACTAGCTCATTATGAAACTCATCACAACATGATGAAGGCACTATTGATTTAATAGGGATATTAGTAAAGGGTGCTTTAGAGTAGAACACTTTGTAATCGAATTTGCCTGAGAGTTGTCCCAACAAATCCTCAACTCCACTAGAGGCATCAGGAGATTCCTAAATGTCTGTAGGGTTTAGGTTTTCAAAGGAGTCTAGTACTTCCTCCTCACTAACTCCCGAGTTGATCATCATAGTGGCTAGTAGTAGGGTATTTTAGTAGTCTAAGAAAGATTGTTTCTAGTGTTTGGGTTAGGATTGGATTTTTTGAGGGTCTGTGATTTTTTTGAAGTCTATCAGGTTTTGGATTTCATGTTTGAGGTGAATACAAGTATCTATAGAATGATAAGCTACTTGATGAAACTTACAATAGTTATTAGGGTCATAGCCTAGGACATTTGGGTTAGGTGGTTTGGAAAAGGTTAAAGGTTAGAGTAGGCCTTTTTAGATTAATCGGTCTAAGACTTTTAAGAGTGGTTGATTAAAGTTAGAGAATCTCCTGGGTGGCTAAATTGCGTGCACCTCTATAGCTCGGCTAGTGCTTCCTTATTGTGTGCCCCAGTTGAGTAATTTTGGGTTCCGGTGCCTTTAGAGCTTTTCTTCTTTTCATTCTCAATCTCTTCAGCTTATAGATCGTCATCATATAGGTCTATGAATGTTTTGGGGTTCATCATCTGCAATCTCTTGACTAGATTAGGTAATACATTACGGACTATCATCCTAACCTGATCTTTCTCAGCCAACTTATTCTTCATCAGTCCTGCTTTGCTCATAAACCTAATAAGAAAATCAGAGAAGGATTCATTTGATTTTTTCTTTATTAATTCTAAATCTCTGATGGATACTTCCAATCTAGTGTTATAATCATACTATTTCAAAAAAGCATTACATAATTCTTTCCAGTCAATGTTAATAGATTTTTTCGGCCCATGATACTAGTTTATGACCATTCCCACTAAAGACAGTACAAATAACCTAGTGATCACTGCTAATGGGGCCTTAGTAGTGATCATAGTTATTATGTACTGATTGAGATGAATCCTTGGGTCTCCTCTTCCATCAAATTTCTATAGCTGTGGCATTTTGAACTTATCAGGTAGCCTATCATCTTCCATTTGTAGCATGTCATCAAAGTCAAATGAATATCCTATGCCTTGTCCCTTAATCAACTCCTCCATCTTGAACATCTTCTAGGTCAGCGCTTATATATTCTTAGACTCATGTTCTTGTACTAGTTTAAGTGATTCTCTCTTCACCTTCTCTACCATGTAATTCTTAACATCCTTAAGCTTCACATTAATTGCATGTGGGTTTCTAGCAATAGGTTACCTACCAGCGTTATTGGCAGTAGGTAGAGCATATGCAATAAGTAGGATAGCTGCAACAGCAGGTGGTTGCTCAATTACAGGTGGTGGTTGCTCAATTACAGGTGGTGGTATAATAGCAGCAGCATGTTGCATCAATCCAGATAAAGCCTGTCTCAGTTCATCCAGCATCATAGCCCTCATGTCATCTATCAAAGCTCTCTTGATATCTTCTAAGGTCCAGTTCCCTCCATGTTGTTGTTCCATCTTTATAGGTTCAGGCGTAGTTAGTTTAGCTTCTAAGTAAAGCGAATTGCTAAGACTCTTCTCCAATCTGTGTAGGATTTCTTTTGTTATGGCCATAAGACTCAGATCTGTTCTTTTTAGTCTGCCACCTTTCCATCCCCAAATATGAGAAGACCTAGATGAATCTATGATGGCTATAAAACAAGGTGTCAGTATGATGCATCTAATGCATGTATGCATGATGCACGTGCTATACAACAAGTAGCAAGTAACAAGTATCAATCAAATGTACAATATACATCCTTCCAACCTTATTCCTCCCACACACATACTCAATGGTGAGTTTCTTTTCCTAGGATTTTTTGTCTTGGCCTTAATATCAACAGGAGATATTAAGAACCAACATGCATGCCACATCTCTTTTAAAGCAGTAGAAGCATAGAAATAACATTTCTAAGTATAAAGGTCTAGCCCAATCTTTATTAGCCTAAATGGGCTTTAAAAGTATAGGCCTGGGATTTTATAGATAGAAATACCTCATGGCAACAAACATACAAGCAATTTGGGTAGATCCTAAGGGAGGTAACTAAACCATTATATGTGGTTAGAGTCCATTGAAAAATCAAGGTTCCCTTAGCAAGATGCTCTCCTTTAAGACTTGAGTTATAGGCCAAGGTCAGAAAGGCCCAGCATCCTTTGCAAACTCGAGAGAAGACTACCCTCCTTTAGGACTTGGGTTATAGACTCTATTCAAATGAGCCCGGTAATCTCTCTTGAACTGAGTTAAGGCTAAAAGTGATGATTAGCCAATTTACAACTCTATAAAGCTAGTGGAATCATGGAATCACAAACCAATATCATCGATTTAATAAGGACATGCAAAATGAATGCAAGAATAAAATAATAAATAGTAAAATAATTCTAAAGAACATAAGTAGAATCAGTATATTTTATCCCCAGTGGAGTCGCCACTGTAGACGACGGGGTTTAATGCGCGCCTAAGATTTTAGCAACCGCGACAATGTTTGGGCTCAGGGCCCTAAGGAATACACTACTATATCACAAAGATATAGTGTGGAAATGAGGAGTTACCACCCAGGGTAATAATTGGAACAAATCAAAATAGTGGTACTTGATTCTTTAAAAGAAAGTTAGCACCACAACCAAGAAATTCTAGGAATGGAATATTAACTTCTCTTAGTCTCGTGTTCATTTAGAATTATTTTATTAATCACTATCTTATTATCTAATTACATGAAATTTTATTTAAACTCTAATTAAACATCCATTTAACCCAAAGGCAATAAGTCATAAAATTATATGTAAAAATGCATACAAAAGGCAACGTCCCTATGTCTAAACTAGATTAATTTTATTAATTAAAATTAGCTAATTCTACATATTTTATTTACAAGTAAAATGGACTAAAGATGGGCTTACATTTTTATTGAATTAGTGAGCCTAAATCTACATGTTTTAATTAACTAAGGAAATGGGCCTATTGTCAACAAATTTTAAAGAAGAAATTAGATTATTAAGTTAGTTTAAGTCTAACTTAATTTTAACTCAAATAAAAATGGAGCCTAAGTCTATTTATTTTAAAATAAATAAAATTAATGGGCTTAGCTAAATCTAAATTAATTTTAATTAGCTAGAAATGGGCCTAAGGTCTAACTAACCTAAAAATGCCTAAATTAATTAAAACCTAAAAGCCATTTTTAAGCCTATTTATTAAATGGGTTGATCCTACAGTGGGCTTGGGGCCCAAAAGGCATGAAAACTAAAAATAAAACCCAATTAACAAACATACCAAAAATAAATCAAAACAACAATTTTTTTGTGATTTTTCTAAGAAACCATAATTCAATTTCATGCAACCCTAAAATTAATCTACTACCATCATTGATTTTAATTGAATTTTACCAAATTGAGCCTAGATTACTAATCAATTTTTTGGTGCAAAGAATTAAAATTCTACTAATTTCCCTCTATTGGGGCTATTACAAACTACAGTGCAAGAAATTAAAGCAAATTAATTATAACTCAATAAAAGCAGTGAATTATTTATCTTTTTAATTAATTAGTTATTTATTTGATTATTTAACATTATCCATTGTTAGAATGATTTTAATGGAAGAAGCTAACTCAAAAGCAGCTACCAATTCAAGTGATACATAACAATACTCATAACAATGTAAAATCCAAAAAGTAATAGTACTACAGAAACAGTCAGATATAAGCACGCTGAGAGTCAGAAATTAAAGTAGTCCTAATCAGTCATCATGAGCTCCCAAATTGGGCCAAGGCCTGCATCCTCCAGTCAGATCATCATGCTAATAAGTATTTGAAGGTTTAGCAGATGAAGCTCCAGCACTATGAGGATCAATGCCCAAGTCTGTAAGCTATCGGTGAAGCATCTCATTCTCGTGCTCTAAACCATTGGAATAACTCTACACATATGAGAAATGTCATATCATATGTATTTCAAACATAATATGCATACACTTTGCATTTTTTAGTGTATATACTTACTCGTCAACTATCTGTGACTTGTATAGTAAATAATCTCTAAGACGAGGCAAGACTATACAAATACTCTGCCTACTTCTGAGGAACCTGTTTTGTAAAATTCTCCACTAACATATGTATCAAGTGTATAGATCATGCAAGAAATAAGTCAAATAAACTCACATGAGAAGTATTTGCCAAAGAAAAGCTAGGAAGCTAAGCATCACTAAAGTTCATATACTACTCAACTGAAGTATGGATAGTAGGAGCCCAATAAAGCATGGACCTATCCAGAAGAGAGACATTGCCAAGGATAGCACCAATAAAAGCCCTTCATGACTAGTCCCAATGTGCTGAGTGTAGTGCATATGACTAGGTCTAGGCTCAAATCTCTCAGTATCAGGAGCAGTGTCAATCTCTTACCCTATTGCCTCGGTAATAGAGAAACCAATCTCCTCAAACTATGAAAAAGAATAAGTAATTTATGGGTTCTAAAAGAATAAATGAAATGATCAAAAGTTACTTTATTATGGTTAGTAGGAATATGCTCTAAGAGGTTCTTATGAATGAACTGCCAGTAATGGCGAGATCACTTACATAAAGTCGAGGCAGTATATCCCTATATCGCCTCTCTCAGCTCTGAACCCATCAGGTGTGAGCTATGTAACATCAAAGGAGGGATATCAGAACGAGTACAACGTTATGAAGGTCCATAAGACTAGCGATATACTCCTTCCCCCAGATACCACATCTAACAACCATATCCAATAAGTAAAATCCTCATGGAATCAAGACATACTTCTCCAGCCATAAAATCGTATCTTTGGACATCATCAACTCCCTCCAGCCAATCAAAATTAATCTATAAATTATGTTAATTAAGTTTAACTTGTATTATAAAATACTGATAATTTTTTTCTTACCAGATGCCACTTAATGGAGTTTATCTGATCATGATAGGTTTGAAGAATATTTATGACACTAGCCAGATGAGAAGAACCACATCTTTACATCAGAGGGAGACTCCTATTGGAGTTGATAGCATTGAAACCCCATATCAGCTCGATCTCTATACTCCAAATCTGGAAAAGAAAAAAATAAATCAGTAAATCATACAAAAAAAAACGTACATGCATGATGTGCTAAAAGCCATACATCATGACAACACCTCTACAAACGGTATTCAGTCTATAGTAAAGATAAGCTAATGCAATAGATCTCAAATCAAGGGTAGTAACTCGACCTAAGTCATGAAGGGGGCCGAGTAAAGCAATGTTGACCTCATGACCAGTCTCATAGAAAAGAGTCGTGCCTAGTAGTATAAGGAGGAGACACCTTACCTTCTAAGTAATATAACGAGGAGTAGTAGTGGGCAGACATCTGAATCCCTCGACTAGAGATGAAAGGAGAACATTTTTTTTATTCTTCCATATAGGGACGAACCCAATGAAGTTATTCATGTACTTACTCTGTGCATCTTCAAAAAGACCGTAATAACTAATGTCAAAAGGAATAGGAGTTCCTTCGAAGGCAATCCCAATGATGGCAAAAAAGCTCATAGGAGAAATAGTTAGTTCCCCTATGTGAGTGTGAAAGTGTGGATGGTTTCCATCTACCTCTCAATCAAAGAAAATAGAGAATAGCGGTTAGATCGGCCTTGAACTATTGGAAGTGTAGCGATGAATTATCTAAAACCTGAGGCCTATATCAGTTGTGCCACATTCATTGGTAGCTCATGAAATAATTCTCAAGCTATGTGAAAATAGCCCATGAATTTCATCGGTCACTAGATGAAATTCAAAAATAAAAAAAAATTTTGGTCAGCAAAATGGAATGCCAATTGGCATTATATAATGTCGATTGACATTATAGAATGCAGATCAACCTTGGGCAATGCCGACCAAAAATTGGGATGGCAATTGAAAATATGAACTCTTGATCGGGATTCCAAACATTCGATTGGACATATAGCAAACCTAAGCTAAAATTTTCATATTTTCAGGGTTTATTCATGCATTTTCGACTAGTTTCTAATTTAATTTGAATAATGTGCATACTAATTTGTATTCTAAAATTGATTTTGATTACTAACTTTATAAATAATTTTTTTTTGCAGAAATAAACAACAATGAGGAAATATTACCTCATTACCCACATCTACACACCTGTGGAGATGTAGTTAAGTTAGAAGGAGGATGGTGGAGCCTTCTAGAAGTCCAAGACTATTCTAAGGAAAATGAGAAAACAGAATAATCAGATCTACTGGAATTTCTACTCCCCTATGTGGTCTGTATCGCGAGGTAGCCATAGGATTGACGGATTGCAAATCGGACATCAGATGATTAAGTAATCAAAGAAAGAAAAAATCAATGCAAAAAGAAAATGAAAGGAAAAGAAAATGAAGATGAAATGTGAAATGGAACATGACATGCAAAAGTGAAGTATATAGGATGAAAAATATCCATTTTGATCCACCAAAACTTGCTTGCGTTCAAGTTCAAATTTCTTCCCTACAATTTGCTCCATTCATAATTAACTTATGAAATTCATATCATTAATTAATAATTCATAGAATTATTAATTTTATAGTTAATTTGTATTAAAATTCTGAATCTTTTATCAAGTACAGAATACAAAATATAATTACAGAATTTGATTTTTGCTTTACATGCATCATCATTTTTGTCAAGGATTTTAAATTTGTTTTGTTATATGCTACACAGTAGTTATAATAGAAATTTTAGATTATTTCATTATTCACTGCCCTGTAGTTATAACATGAATTTCAAATTCAATGTGTTATATACTACAAAGCAGTTATAACATAAATTTTTAAATCTTTTAATCTACCAGAGACTACACAGTAGTTATGGTATCATTGCTAAACATTCCATATGAACTATAGCACATTTTTCGAATCATGAATCGCTAAACATCCCGTAGGGAATATAGTAAAATTTTAAATCATAGATTGCTAAACATTCCATAGGAACTATGACATGTTTTTTTAAAATCTTAAATCGTTAAACATCCCACAAGGAATATAGCAAGAATTATTACACATATTTCGTTAAATATCTCACAGGGAATATAACGAAATCCATTGTCATTAGACGTCCTAAAAGGAATATAGTGTAGTTCACCAGACACTACACAATAGTTATGGTATTATTGCTAGACGTTCCATAGGAACTATAACATGTTTTTAAAAAAAAATCATAAATCGCTAAATGTCCCACAAGGAATATAACGAGAATCATTACATATATTTCATTAAACGTCTCATAAGGAATATAACGAAATCCATTGTCACTAGACGTCATAAAGGGAATATAGTGCAGTTCACTAGACACTACACAATAGCTATGGTATTATTGCTAGTCATTCCATAGGAGCTATCTCATGTTCTTAAATCATGAAACGCTAAACGTCCCACAGGGAATATAGTAAAACTCATTTGCATATATCTCACTAGACGTTCTACAAGAAATATAGTGAAGCATGCTAAACATAACATCTTGTTTAAAAATTGCACAACAATTTAAGTATCAATCCATCAATTAGGATACAATTAAGTACCCTAATTCTTTCTTTCGAAATTGTGTGCTTCTATTGCTTTACTGTAATTTGTCAAGCAAATAGTGACAAAGGGGGCAACTTTAAGAACCTAATTTCAGGATGTAATTGTGCATGAATGCGACAAAAGCCTCTATGATGACAATTGAATCAAAAATTGACCTTTAGTGTTAAGTTTCGCGATTTTAAGGACTAAATTACAACGTTTTTTGGGTTTAATTGTAAAAATTTAATTTTTGCTGGGGTATATTTGGAAATGTGCAACCAACATTACGTAATGCCAATCGACATTACATAATGTCGAGGTATTACACAATGCCGGTCGATAGTTTAGAATCTTGAGGCACTAAAAAATTCAGTAAAAATCTTTTTTCTCTCTATGATTAGTCCTTAATAAATTGATTTGAGTATTTATTTGTAGGTTTAAGTCTAATATGCATCTCTTACGCATATAATCTTCTTTTTTGAAGTTAAAATTCTTATCATGTTTTTAGGGAAGGGAGAGATATAGCTACTGTGATCATGTAACTCTTGTGATCATGTAAGCTGTTAGCTTAAGAACAGGATATAAAAATAAAGATTGGTAGAGAAGAAAGAAAGGGGAATTAGGTAAAAAAAAGAAAAAAAAACCATAATCAACTACTACAATAGAGGTTGATTGAGAAAAAAAGAGAGAAGACCTAACTTGATATTATCATTTCAAAACCTTTTTTTTTAAAAAAAAAAAAGAAACAAAGTATGTTCTTTTAAAAAAAAGTCTAGAAATCAAGAAAGCGTAGAGTCAATTTTCTCAAAACGATAAAATACCATTCTGAGGGGCATTCAAACAACATATGTATAACATTACTCATCTTCTACTCCTTTCTTTTTATTAGTTCTTTATGTTATATTATTATTTTCTTTTTATTATTTTTATTTTATTATTTCTATGTTTTTTTATTCAGGTTTTATTTTCATTATTTTGTTTTCTTTATTCATTAATTCTAATCTTATTTTCTGTTTTTTGATTCTTTGTGTTTTATGATTCTAGTGATGAATACATGACTGAACCAAGGAAACTTATGGAGAATCCATGAATTAAAGCCAACAGTCAAGATCCCAATTTAATTTAATTTTGCTTTGTTTACTTTAGTTTATTTTATTTTTTAGGTTTTGAATTTGTTTAATTTGTCTTTTTAAGGGTTGTATTTTAATTTTATTTTCTTTATTATTTTGGTTGATTTTATAATAGCCACGATAGTGGGAATAATGAAAATTTAGTTCTCTTGTTCTTAAAAATTAATTAGTAAATTAGGTTTAATTTAGTAAATCCTAATTAAAATCAATGGAGGCAGTAAATTAATTTAGATTGCAAGTTAATTAAAATTAGAGTTTTTTTAGAAGAAATAATTTAATTGCATGGTAATCTTTTTTATTTGTTTGTTTTGATTTTTTTTTTTAGGTTTTTTTATTTATTTTTGTGTGTTTTGGACGTCAAGCCCACATTAGGCTTTAACCCATTTAAATAAATTTAGGTCTAGCTTTTATTAATGAAAATGCATCTTTAGGCCCATAATTAATGAGATTTAGAGTAAAGATAACTTAAGCTCATTTAGTTAAATTAGACATAGGTCCACTTAATTTAATTTATTTAGACTTATCTCATTTAATTTAAGCCTTTTCCATAATTTTTAGACTTAAGATGACTTTAGAATTAAAACATGTAGAATTATGCTCATTAAATTAAATACTTCATAATTTGTAGATTTAGGCCCATTTTTAGAATTAAAATAAATAAACTTAGGTTCACTTAATAAAAATTAAATAAGAATTAGGCTCCATTAGTCTTTAGGCTCACTTATAAATTAAAACATATAGATTTAGCTCATTCAATTAAAATTAATGTAGATTAGACTAACCTAGGGATTGTGATGAATGCATTATTTACTTGTGTAGGATAGTTCTACAGCCATCTCCAGGTCACTACAGCCATCTCCAGGTCATGTGTAGGATAGTTCTGCTCATGCTTCTTCAACTGCCTTGAAGCATAGGCTATCACCCTTCCATTCTGCATTAACACACAACCAAGACCAATTCTAGAGGCATCACAGTAAACTGTGAACTTATCCACACTATTAGGCAAAGCTAATACTGGCGCTGTGGTCAACTTTTCCTTCAACAACTGAAAACCGTTCTCACAAGCTTCTGACCACTCGAACCTAACATTCTTCTGAGTCAAGTGAGTCATAGGGGCTGCTATTCTGGAAAAATCCTGCACAAACTGCCTATAATACCCGGCTAAACCCAGAAAACTTCGAATCTCTGTAACAGAAGTCGGTCTAGGCCATTCAGACACTGCCTCAATCTTCTGTGAATCAACCTGAATACCTTCTTTAGACACCACGTGTCCAAGAAAAGAAACACTCTCCATCCAAAAATCACACTTCGAGAATTTAGCATAAAGTTGATGGTCTCTCCATGTCTGCAGTACAATCCTCAAGTGATGTACATGCTCTTCCATACTCCTCGAATATACCAATATATCATCAATGAAGACTACCATAAACTGATCCACATACGGTCTGAATACCCTGTTCATCAGATCCATAAAAGCTGCTGGTGCATTAGTCAAACCAAAAGACATCACCAGAAACTCATAATGGCCATATCGAGTGCGGAATGTTGTCTTAGGAATATCAGTTTCACTGATACGCAGCTGATGATAACCCGACCTCAAGTCAACCTTAGAAAAGAACTGTGCACCCTGTAGCTGATCAAACAAATCATCTATCCTCGGGAGAGGATACTTGTTCTTTACTGTCACCTTATTCAATTCTCTGTAGTCAATGCATAGTCTCAGGGTACCATCCTTCTTCTTCACAAACAGGACTGGTGCACCCCAAGGAGAAACACTAGGTCTGATGAAACCTTTATCCAATAACTCTTGCAACTGCTCCTTTAACTCTTTCAACTCTGCAGGAGCCATACGATAGGGTGGCATAGATATAGGAGTAGTACCTGGTACCACATCTATACATAACTCAATCTCTCTATGAGGTGGTAAACCTGGCAACTCCTCGGGAAAAACATCAGGAAACTCACAAGCAACAGGAACATCTGTGAGTGATAACTTCTCCACTAAAGTATCCCTGACTAATGCCAAATATCCTTGACATCCTTTCCTCAACAACTTCCTAGCCGTAATAGCAAAAATAAGATTCTGAGGTGCTGAACTCCTATCACCAACAAACTTAAATTCTTCTCCATTAGGAATTCTGAAAGTCACCTCTTTATTCCTGTAATCTACCATGGCATAGTGCTGAGATAACCAATCCATTCCCAAAATAACATCAAACTCCATCACATCCAACAAAATCAAATCAGCGGGTAATTCTCTATCTCCCACAAGAACTGGACAACCAGAAAGAATAATATCGGTGTCCAAGGAATCGCTCAGAGGAGTGGCAATGGACAAAGGAAAAGCCATCCTCGAAGCTTGCTAATAAGATTTAGAAGCAAAAATAGGAGAAATAAACGAATGCGTGGCACCCGGATCAAACAAAACCCATGCATCCAGGTAACAAACAGAAACAATACCTGCCACGACTGCATTAGATGCCTGAGCATCCTGCTGAGTGAGATGGAAGACTCTGGCCTGACCTCGACCTCCCTGCTGACTGGTAGAAGCTTAGCCAACACCTCTGGCACCTCCTCTAATACCTCTACCACGACTCTACTGTGGAATAAACTGAGTGGAACTCTGATGCTGGGCTGGTGGTAACTGAAATGGCACGGGTGCAGCACTAGCAATTGACTGCTGTGGGAATCGCGGAATCTGCGGCTGCTGATACCCGGAATAAGGACACGATCTGGCAAAATGTCCTGTCTGCCCGCATCTGAAGCATGTCAGTGGTGTCAGATAACACGGTCCCGGATGGACTCTACCACAAGTATGACAAACACTAGCCGCTGATCCAGAACTACGACCACTGCTGCTGCTCGAAGCACCTGACCCGAATCTGAATGATCTACGCTGACCTCCACCGCCATGTCTACTGCTCCGATGCACTCGCTACTGCTGTCTCTGACTCTACTGAGTCAGACCTCACTGCTGACTACTCGAACCAACATGAAAACTAGAGTACGGAGTAGCTTGCAATCCACTCGACTGAACTCCTAGCTGGTAGTAATCAGGCATCGCTCCCTGCCTAACTAGTCTCAACTCAATCTCCTTAGCTAACTCAATCACAGACTCGAGAGTAAGACCTACTGTAGGCATACCAGCAAAAGCTGAACCCAAACCAGTAACGTATGTAGTGACAGTGAAATACTGATCTCGCATCAGATCCTCTGCATATCTACCCAGATGAAGAAACTCTCGGGTGTACTCCTCTACAGATCGATCACCACGAGAAATATTGGTCAATCGAAGATGATAGCTCATACGAAGAGGCTCTGGACAAAATCTCCTCATAAACCGCTCTCGAAACTAAGCCCATGTCATCGTCATCATATAAGGCTGGATCATCTGAATGAACCAATCTAAGGCTGGTCCCTCGACAGACAACTCAACGATCATAATCTGCTGGTACTCGGTATGAGCAGTCCGAGTCCTAGTCTCAATCGCATGCAGAAAATCTAACGGATCGAAAGTACCATCAAACACAATCCTGCCAACTCGGGCATAGAACAAAGCTGCCTCAGGGTCAGACATACCCTGCTGATAGGCAGGCTGAACAACTGGAGGAACAGGAACATCAAATTCAGGCTTAACAGGCTCCTCGTCCTGTAACTCTCTCTGCCTATGGCGACCTGCCGCTCCTCGAGGTCTACCTCTGCCACGACCTCTACGTCTAACTGGCTACTCAGGAGGTAAAACCTCGTCCTAAAAAGACTCATCATCCTCGGCCTCAATGACCAGTGGAGCGACATGCGCTTGCCTCCTCATTCTGAAAAGACAAATGGAAAGATTCAGAAAAAACAGACAACGGAGGAATAACGTTGAAAACTAAGCAAGGAATACTTATCAAGACGTACTCGAACCTAATATACTGCAGTAGTTCAACAGAAAACACAACTTTAAAACTAGGGCCACAACTCATATAACTAAGCCCTGACGCAGAACTCCGCTCTGATACTAACTTTGTCACGACTCGAAATAGGGGCCATGACCGGCGCTAGGGAACGGGAATTCTTTCAAATCCGGAACCCGTAGCAAGCCTAAAAATAAAATAAAATAAACATGCAATGGTAATAACCATATATATAATGCAGCGGAAATGAAAATCATAAATATCACAATATTAATTTCACCAACTGGATTTAAATCAAATCTCATCTCATATATATAAATCTTTGAATACAAATCCAGTTTCAAATATAATACAATATCTCACATAAATAAAATACATAAAATCCCATAATTAATTTACAACTACTGCAGTGTCTAGATTATAAAAATAAGACTCAAGTAAGCAGTTTACACAAAGAAGCCGGGGTGGAAGAAATCCGGCGTACAGGCCTGCTACTGAGGTCTGAAGATATTGACTTTCCTGAAAAATTATCAACGGAGGGGAGTCAGACCTCACTGAGTGAATTACTATAATATATATACATACACACTAAATGATAATGCATATAGTCAACAGTATCTATATAATAGGTATGTATACAAGCAAATACACACAGATGCAATAAAATCATTTTATATATATTTTATTGGAAATCATCGTTTATGAAGGATCACATAGAACCCTAGAATATCGTAACTTCAGAAATAGTGTTAGACAACACTCTAGCCATACAGGCTCACTTAATCCAAATATATCCACTTAATCCATTTAGACAGTAGACTGGCCCCGAGACACTAAGTCAACCGAGCTCCAGCAGTCTGACAGCCTGTGTGATTGGCCCCGAGACACTTGGTCAATCGAGCTCCAGCAATCACACCTCCAAACCATATCTCACACATCAAATAATCATATTCAATCAATATCCACAAACAAGTTAGTAATATAGCCTAAATGCTATAGGCGTACCGGTACGTACTCGGTCCTAGTGCTGCCCACTAGGTAGCACGTTCTATTGATATCCTTCATTAATAAATGTAAAACATCCATTCACAAATAAATGATGCATGAATTTAAATAAAACAACAACTCTCGGGTGTACTCCTCTACAGATCGATCACCACGAGAAATACTGGTCAATCGAAGACGATAGCTCATACGAAGAGGCTCTGGACAAAATCTCCTCATAAACCGCTCTCGAAACTGAGCCCATGTCATCGTCATCATATAAGGCTGGATCATCTGAATGAACCAATCTAAGGCTGGTCCCTCGACAGACAACTCAACGATCATAATCTGCTGGTACTCGGTATGAGCAGTCCGAGTCCTAGTCTCAATCGCATGCAGAAAATCTAACGGATCGAAAGTACCATCAAACACAATCCTGCCAACTCGGGCATAGAACAAAGCTGCCTCAGGGTCAGACATACCCTGCTGATAGGCAGGCTGAACAACTGGAGGAACAGGAACATCAAATTCAGGCTTAACAGGCTCCTCGTCCTGTAACTCTCTCTGCCTATGGCGACCTGCCGCTCCTCGAGGTCTACCTCTGCCACGACCTCTACGTCTAACTGGCTACTCAGGAGGTAAAACCTCGTCCTAAAAAGACTCATCATCCTCGGCCTCAATGACCAGTGGAGCGACATGCGCTTGCCTCCTCATTCTGAAAAGACAAATGGAAAGATTCAGAAAAAATAGACAACGGAGGAATAACGTTGAAAACTAAGCAAGGAATACTTATCAAGACGTACTCGAACCTAATATACTGCAGTAGTTCAACAGAAAACACAACTTTAAAACTAGGGCCACAACTCATATAACTAAGCCCTGACGCAGAACTCTACTCTGATACTAACTTTGTCACGACCCGAAATAGGGGCCATGACCGGCGCTAGGGAACGGGAATTCTTTCAAATCCGGAACCCGTAGCAAGCCTAAAAATAAAATAAAATAAACATGCAATGGTAATAACCATATATATAATGCAGCGGAAATGAAAATCATAAATATCACAATATTAATTTCACCAACTGGATTTAAATCAAATCTCATCTCATATATATAAATCTTTGAATACAAATCCAGTTTCAAATATAATACAATATCTCACATAAATAAAATACATAAAATCCCATAATTAATTTACAACTACTGCAGTGTCTAGATTATAAAAATAAGACTCAAGTAAGCAGTTTACACAAAGAAGCCGGGGTGGAAGAAATCCGGCGTACAGGCCTGCTACTGAGGTCTGAAGATATTGACTTTCCTGAAAAATTGTCAACGGAGGGGAGTCAGACCTCACTGAGTGAATTACTATAATATATATACATACACACTAAATGATAATGCATACAGTCAACAGTATCTATATAATAGGTATGTATACAAGCAAATACACACAGATGCAATAAAATCATTTTATATATATTTTATTGGAAATCATCGTTTATGAAGGATCACATAGAACCCTAGAATATCGCAACTTCAGAAATAGTGTTAGACAACACTCTAGCCATACAGGCTCACTTAATCCAAATATATCCACTTAATCCATTTAGACAGTAGACTGGCCCCGAGACACTAAGTCAACCGAGCTCCAGCAGTCTGACAGCCTGTGTGATTGGCCCCGAGACACTTGGTCAATCGAGCTCCAGGAATCGCACCTCCAAACCATATCTCACACATCAAATAATCATATTCAATCAATATCCACAAACAAGTTAGTAATATAGCCTAAATGCTATAGGCGTACCGGTACGTACTCGGTCCTAGTGCTGCCCACTAGGTAGCACGTTCTATTGATATCCTTCATTAATAAATGTAAAACATCCATTCACAAATAAATGATGCATGAATTTAAATAAAACAACAACATAAATCATATATATACTGGAAATATACCAAAAGTAAACCAGATATATTTCGAGCATATATACGTCAAATGAATCCAATCAAATTATAAATTAAGCTAGAAATATATTTAAAAACATTTTAAATATATTTTATTAACAAAACATGTATACAATTTATTATATACCAAAAATATACTAAAAATATACCAAAAATATACTTAAATACAAATCACATTATTTATGCATTTTTAATTAAGATAAAACGTATATTTCTAAATCATGCATCCTAAAGCATATATATATATAGTATAGTAACTCACCCTAGTGCACTCCACGAGATGGGTCCGACGGGCCTGGTCCACTAGCCCTCGGTCTCGGCGCAACTAAACAAGCAATAAATAACCGACATCAGAATAAACCTAACAGAAATCCTAGAATTCGATCTAAAGTATTAAACATAGAATCGATATCAGGGTTCGATCGGATATCACGTTTTACGAGAATTCTATCGAAAATTCGGCAGAACCTCCCCTGTAAAATGGACATCTCTCTACTCAAAAAGTAAAATCGACCCTGCAAAGAAACACACTTCAAAAAACTACACAGAGTACAATCAAAATCCCACGATCGGACTCCAAACTATAGTCCACCGACCGGGGTCCACAATCACAGAATAATTTTAGAAATACCAAAAATATCCTTATAACAGAGAAATTCATTTTATACGTATAAATTACATAATTAACCTTTAAACACAGTAAAAACCGATAAAAACTCATTTTATTAGAAAAACCGTATATTATATATATATATTTGAAAATAATTCACGAAAAATAGTTTTAATTAGTTAAAAATACTAAATAATTTGTAAAAATCATTTTTATACCTTAAATAACTATTAGAACCAATTAAATTACATTTTTATCCAATTTAGTGTAAAATTATCAAAATACCCCTATATATATAAATATAATATAATTACTTCAAAAATTCTCCAAAAATTATACAATTATTAAAAATTAATTTTCTCAACATATTTGTCAATAATATTAATAATTAAACTCAATTAACCAATTAAATTCAATTAAAAACAGAATTAACCCTAATTTCCCAAATTTACATAAACTTCAATAATTCAAAATAAATACATAGAAATTCATAAAAATTCCAAATAAATTCCTATAATTCATTTCAACACCTATAATTACCATAAAACACAATTTCATAATTTAAATAATTAATTTCCGAAAATTAGAAAATAATATTAAATATTCAAAAATACCCAAAAATCCAAAAAATCTCCAAAAATTCTACAAAAATTCATACATGTAGATTAAGCTACTAGGATCAACATTTGTGAAGGGAGTTTTCATGAATCAATCAAATCAAAGCTCAAAAAAATCAAAAACCCTAATATGGCCGAAATCAAAAATTCGAAACCTAAGCAAATCAAGACCAATTCAGCTCAAACCAAAGCTAGAATCACACTCACCGGAGCTCAAGGAGAAGAAAGAGACTAGCGGTGTCGAAAACGATGGCCGAAATCATCGTCGACGGTGAGAAGCTCAACTTGCTGCCATGGCAGATTTCGGGCGTTCCAGCGGGCTTCCGGCGGCCTGGTCACGTCGGAGAGGAAGAGGAAGGAAGGGGAAGAAGGTTGGCGGCAGCTGGTGGCGGCGAAGGATGGTCCGGCATGCTAGAATGGGAGGCGCAGTGACGGTAGACGATCGGGAGAGAAGAAGGAGAAGGGAGGGGCTAAATGGTAATTTTCTAAATCCTTTTGTTTTAATAATCTATATGTATATATATATACTTTATACTATATAATAAAATAATAATAAAATCACACACATTAAATTTACACCACACACATATAATTTAATATTTTAAAATATAATAATAAATAAAAATAATTAAATAACAATAAATTAATAAATAAATAATAAAATATTAGGGTAATATTAATTAAACCCTAATTAAATAAATATTTACACACATAGGCTTTATTTAGTTTTTTAAAAATACGTATGAGTTCATGCAAGTCCGAAAATATATTTAAAATAATTAATAATAAATTATTTACGTGAAAATTTCCCCGAAAATGCAAGTTCTGGGAAAATTTTACGTAAAGCACTGTAAATAATACATAATAATTAAAATAGGTTTTAAATACATATCAACTCATGAAAATATCGTAATATATACAAAAATTATTAACACTGCATATCCCGGTACAGTGTTAAAATATTTAAAAACACGGGATATTACAATTATTATATGTATTTGATATTGTGCATTTATTATTGATTTATTTTTGGTTTATTGCTGAGCGTATTGTTTTATTTCGTGAAAATTTTTTAAGTCCCTAATGCTGGTCATGTACCTTTTGGTTCTTCTTCAGTCTTTTTAATTCCTGCCAAACTTCTATAATTACAGCATCAACCTCACTATCGCTAAAACCTCCCCTTCTTCTATTCATTGCCTTCAGTTGGATATTTTTAGCTTTAAGAATTTTGTTCCTAATCTTCAAATTGTTAATAACATCCTTACTTCTATCATTTAATGCCTTAACATGCCACTGAAAGAAGCCATAACTATTTTGTTGACACAAAATCGACATTTTTATTCATCACATCCATCGTTTCAAAACCAGCAACAAAATTCAAGTAAAAAGTGTTAGTGATATGGACTAGGTTAATCATGTATAACCATGTTTTGGCTTTATCATTTTATTTAATAAAAAGGCATTTTTCATTATCATTTTATATTATGACAATTACTTGAATAGTCAATTCTACTAAGGTCATCAAGTATATAACTTGATAGTAAAACCCTTAGATTAAATATGAGTTTTATTCAAATTATCCCTAGTCATAACAATATATTATGACTAGTATGATGTTAATTGATGATTATGTTTTTCTAATCATGAATATGAGATATTAAGTCAACTCATAGGTACTTATTTAAGAAATAAAGTGATGGATTAACCCATCATGAGAATTCTACATAGATAATTGTCATAAGTAATTCTCATTATAGTAATATTGGCTTAGTCCTTTGACCTTGAAATCACCATAGATTTCTATATAACTATTTTATATTTTGACATAATCGTACATTATCTTTAACTGGATGATAAAATAGGTTGTTGTTGGGTATAAAATGAGTTATGTGAGGAATGTGAGTGATTGAGAAAGAATTTGTCCCTCATTTAATATGAGTAAGATATCTATGGGCCCCTGATAAGATAGACTGAGAAAAATGCATGGCTATGCTAAAGTAAATTGATAAAGAGTTATCATTTGCAGTCTACTTGGAATTATGAAATTATATGATTGAATTCTATAAGGATGACATAATCTATGCCTTATAATCAATCAATATATCATGTGGCAAAGGGACTAGAATATTCACTGTATATTAGGTTATGTTAGATTATTGACTTCACATGACTTGGGTAGTCATAATGTCTTGCTATAGGCCACTTATAATTTATAAACCTAAATAGAGATTTAAGGCCCACTGCTAACGTCATGTGAACCTACAGAGTCACACACTTTGAACAAGCCCAAAATGAAGAAGGGTTTAATAAGCCTAAATAAGCTATGTGTAAATAAATAAATAAAATATTTATTTATTTAAGGTAAAGGTTATCTTAAATAAATAGAATATTATTTCTGATTTAATTTTAAATAAAATTAAAATAAGAATAAGTGAGAAATTACCAAAAGGTTGCTTGGAAAGTGAAATCCTAATTTAAATGTCTATAAATATGTTATATTCTCTAGGATTTTAGATACTCTCATTATTCTGCCACCAAATTCGTTTTCTCTCTTTTAGAAAACAAAACACAGAGTACTTTTTAATTATTGATTTGTGAGAAATCAAGAGAAGATGCTAGCACACAAATCTTCATTTTCAAAATCAAGGGATGTTCATGTGGACACTTATGGAGGATGAATTCTTTTGGAGACGTCTCAAATCCGAACTGCTAAATTAAAGCTCGAGGTAGGGTGTCACCGGAGTGAATCTCCTCTCTTCCTTCTAGATTTCTTGTCTCTTCTGCGTTTGTAGTAAGAAAATGAAAACCCTAGATTTAATTAATTAATTGAATTACTTGGATCTGGGTTCGGTTTTATGATTCAAAATTTATTTTTTTGTTGCGTATGGAATCACAAATCCCAATAAAAAGGAGATAAATTCTCAAACTCATTTACCTTGTAATTTCAGCATTTATAAAACCTTTGACCTAGGTTATTCTTAGTTCATGATGTCCATTTGGGTGCTCTAACTCGACAATGGCACTATATTGGAGGTCCCTCATAGTCCATCTCAACATTATTTTGCCTTGACCTTGTCGATCTTGATGAGGATGACACTGATGAAGCCATTGTTGTTGTGTTACTTAATAGCTTACTTTGCTACAATTTTTTATATTATTTCAATTGGGAATCCGTTTTTGCAAAAGAAGGTTCACTACCATTGAAGAAGAAGCTTATGGAGAAGAAGTTACTGGCTTATCTTTAAGGACAGTGGAAGATGTTTTTAATGATAAAGGAAATCTACCCTTAACGTCCATGTCATCACTTCTGTTAACATAAGCCAATGCCGTTTGTCCATGTTGGTATATAGGGGCCAAAACAGCTAAAAAATATGAAATCCTCAAATTTTTGAGCCTAAAATTCGATGGGAGGCTTATTTGAGCTTCTCTAAAAAATATTAGGGGCCAAAATGATCCTTTGCCCTTAAAAATTGGAAGGATTAAAATTTTTTTTTTAAGCATTTAAATAAAGGGATGAACCCTATTTAAATGCTCAAAAAATTTATTTGAAAATTTTTTTTGATCTGCACCCCATGGTAAGGATTAAAGTGCTAATCAAATGAAAACCGATGGATGAAAAAAAATTTAATTTATAAAGGAAGAAAAGAGTGAATTAGATTAACTATCATACTCGAATTCACCCAAAAAATGAAATATAATGTAAAAATCACAAGGACATTCAACTTAATTTAATATTTAAAATTTACCGCATAAGTACTGAAATCATAAGATTTATTAGACATTGGTGCATCCGTTCAATTGTGCTCGACAACATTCCCTCGAATTTTGAAATAAGCTCTTACATGAAAACCCTTTGATGGTTTTCTATTTATTCATAATTTTGTTGTCATCCAAACGCAGGAATTGGGATCGTTAATAGGCATTTGATTATTCACTTGAGTTGGAGAATTTGGGTTGCGGTTGTTGACAAGGTTGCTTCGCTAATTTGTTTTTACAGAATTTATTGGCATTGAGTTGCTTAGTTCTTTTTGTTCCTTTGAGGTTAGTTCTAAATAAACTTGCTGTTGTTCTGTGAATTTCATGCTGTTAAGATCGGATTCTGAATTGGGTTCTTAGGGAAGCGATTGATTAAAATAGTAAAAGAGCAACAATGTCTGGGAGAAATCGTGGGCCTCCTCTTCCAATCAAAGGCATACCTCACGCAGGCATGCCGCCTGTTATTCACGAACCACACTTTGGCAGAGGGCTTGGACCAATGCCTCCGCAGCCGCCGCCACCCCATCCAGCCTTGCTGGAAGAAATGAGAGAATCCCAATTTGGGTTGGATCCCAGGCGTCTTCCTCCTCATCCTGCCATTATGGAGGAGCATCTTGCTGTCCAACACCAAGATATTCAAGGTTTGTTGGCTGACAATCAGCGACTTGCTGCAACCCATGTTGCCCTTAAGCAGGAATTGGAGGCTGTTCATTATGAATTGGAACGGATGGCACATTTTGCTGATTCATTGCACGGGGATAAGGATGTGCAGATGAGGGAATTGCATGAAAAGTCTCTGAGGTTGGAGGCTGATCTTCGAGAGGTTGAGGCCATGCGCAGTGAGCTTCATCACGTTCGTGCTGATATTAAGGAACTTAGTGATGTCAAGCAAGATATTGCAGGTCGTGTGCAAGCCATGACTCAAGATTTGTCTAGGTATAATGCAGATTTGCAACAAGTGCCAGCTCTGAAGGCGGAAATTGAAAATATGAAGCAAGAATTGCAGCGTGCACGGTATATACTTGCAGGAGCCTTATCATTTAATAGAGTAGAAATTTAAAAGGAAACTATATTTCATGCATATCCGTTGCAATTAATTGTCCTTTTTGTTTTTCTGTTGCAGAGCTGCCATTGAGTATGAGAAGAAAGGATATGCCGAAAATTATGAGCACGGTCAGGTGATGGAGAAGAAATTGATTGCAATGGCTCGGGAGTTGGAGAAGCTTCGAGCGGAGATTGCTAATGCAGAGAAGAGAGCTCGTGCTGCTTCTGCTGTGGGGAATCCAGGTAGATTTTCCCTCTATCAGTTTCAAATGGCTTTTGGTTATGAGAAACATGTATAAATTGAGAAATTATAGGGAAAAGAAAGAAGAATTTTGAGTATGATATTTGTATATACATGTTCATTTTTATAGGAAAAAAAAGTTTCTATGAAAGAAATGCATAATTACTTGTACTGGGATGGGGTTTCCTACTGAGACAGTTGTTAAGAAAGAAGTGCATAAAACATAAGAATTGTTTAGCTGTGCATGATATTAGTTCATGAATTTCTTTGACGGTCACGAAGGAGCCAAAATGGAAGGTCCCAAATGGTAGCAACCATTATTTGCCAAATGTTAGCTGAAAAGAAACCTTCAAGTTAAAAAGTCAAAGGAATCCTTAGTACACATGTGGAGAGTTATTAAATTGTTATATGAAGAGCATGCGGGTCTATGGACTTATTTAAAACATTTACTTTCACTCCACTATGTTCACATACATACTTAAGTAAGGGGAAGGCTTAAACACTCATTCAGTTTACCTCCTAAAATCACCTTGCTCGTGCATTGCTTGACTTTAGTCATATTATTTTCTGAGTTGCACAAGCTTTTCCATTTACTTGAAATTTGCTTCCCTAATTAAAGAATGTTGATGTGATATCAGTAGGTTTATTCTCAACTTGCACAGTCAAGGATGGATTGATTTAATTTGCCTTTGGTTGAGGTTAAGCCAACCAATTCAATTCATGCTTCTAACCACAAAAACGTGAAGGGTGGAGTCACTCAAATAACCTAATATGACCACCTGATTTTGCTGTTTAGTGGTGCAAGAGTCATGTGGTTTGGATACTTTTTCTTTATTTATATCCAGTCTAGGGCACAGCAAATTGTGTGATGATGTGAGGTCATCCAGCACATCTAGTTTAAGTCGCTGATCAGAGTTTGCACTAAATGCATGGTTGATAATCTAGTGAACTGTACTTCTAATCCTTTTTCTTTGTGTTCGTTAAGGAGCTCAATTTGTCTTTGTTTTTGACATTTGGTTCTCTTTCTCTCTCTCTCTCTCTCTCTCTCTCTCTATCTATCTATCTCTCATGTTTTTCTGAACATGTTTTCCCTCCAGGTGCAGCTTATAATGCAAATTATGTCAATCCTGAAGCTGGTTTTTCTGGAAATCCTTATCCTGTTGGCTATGGCATGAATCCTGTAAGTTGGCTACTTTATATATGATGTCATTGTGCACACATGTCCTTGTGTTACATTCATTTGAGTTATGTTTTTTTTTTCCCTATACCTATGCTATGCACATTTTAAAGCTGGATGTTCATCCCACTGAATACATTTTGGGTTTGGATGTTATTGTTTCTATACAAATATTCAGGTGCAAGCTAATCCTGAAAGTTATCCCCAGTATGCAGTTGGACCTGGTACCTGGGGTGCATATGATATGCAGCGAGCTCAAGGACACAGATAGGCTGGTGTCCAAGTGGCTGACATGTGTGTTAAATGGTATCTTGGGCTACAACTTACTACATACTTAAGTTTAGATTTGAGCTTTATCATTATTATAGTAATGTAGGGAGACTTCTTCATCTCTCTGGGTTAATGGAGTTGTACCTGAATATAATGACAGTTCATATTATTTCTGGTGCAGTATGCTATCACTTTTTTGGTTTCTTTTAATACAGATATTGGCAAAAACTCTTATATGTTTCCTTCTAATCCATGTTGTTCTTTGTTCTTTTAATCCATCTTAAAGTGAGCTTTTTGGCATTTTAGAGAAAGAAAATGTCAAATTCTTTTTGCTATGTGCTTTTGGTAGGGGTATGCTTTTTAGAATTGAAGTCCTTGCCATTGTGGTCATGAGATTAACTACTTTGTGGAATATTCGGAATTACATAGACAAATGTTTAATCCTGGTGTCTTTTAATTAAACTGGGATGGGCAACAAGGTTTTATCAAGCATGTTCCCTTAGTTTTGTATACCCTTGAAGATAATTTTGTTAAGATTAATGTACAAGGATTCTGCTTTTGACCCACCACTTTCCAGCTTTTGTCCTATGTACATGAGTATAAACATTAGTATGATTTTATTTGGGTTGGTAGTCTTTCATCATGCACTTGTGCATAACCGCTTAATTCATTTGTTTTTGGAGAAAGCATCTTAACTCGTTAATACCTTTTAAGTATAGTCATGAATCAATTGCTATGCATTAAGCATATAGAGACTGATGTCTCTTGAACCTTTTTCTTTACAATACAATATGAAACAATTTGGAACACCCGCTTTCCTGCATTCAAGCAGGTTCTGAACCATCTATTCCAACAATGTACAATGTTTCCATTAAGTTTACATTTAGTTCTTTAGCATGCTATATTTTACATTATTTTTTTTTTGTTAATTTTTTCCCAAATTTCCATAAAGGAAAACTTTGTTCTGGTTCTCTAAAATAATTAATTGGGGATGATATTCTTGTTTTGGGAAACATTTCCTCTATTGTGGTGAAAGTGCAAGCTACTCTACCTTCATAATCTCTGGTGGGATTGTTCCTAGAATTTATAATCAAAACCTGTGCCTACTTGGCATCCACTTTTTGATCATCATCTGGACATTTCTGTTAACTATATTAATTTGGCTAATCTATGTAATATTAGGACTGCAGATTATTTGTTTAAATTGATGTGGAGCCTGATGGTGATTGGCTCTCCTATTCAAGAAGAAGTGCTCACATAGTAGTTTTAGCACTTTAAAAGTCAAAATATTTGTTCTACTGTCACTTGTATCTTTCTTTTGGAGCTAGATGCTGGTTGTCTTGTGTTTTAAGGTTTACTGGTAAAGGAATGAGTTTAGGGGATTGCCATTTGATTAAGATTGCAAATTGGTTAAGATTTAAATTAAAACTGCTGCTGAAGATTGTAGCTGGAATTTTCAAGAAACAATGAATTTGAGTTATTAAAATGTATTATTTCCATGGGATCTTTGGCAGTTAGAGTTTTGGAAGCCACCAGCTTTTAGGCCTTTAAAGCTGTTTCAGGTGTCAGATTGTGTTGTGGAAAACTCTTACTTAGTTCTTCAATGATTTCATGATTTGGAAATTTAAAATGAATCTCAAATATATGTATGCAGAAGGGGTTATTTTACTTCATTTTTATCATTTAACATAGAAAGGATTGTGTTTTTCTGTGTGTTCGTGTGTCTGTATGTCATATTTATATATTATTTAGGTTATCACTCCTAAGCTGAAGACTTGAATATTCTATTTAGATTAGAGTCTGACATATATGAGTTCCATAAGAACATTTCCAATTGCAGAAATAGATTTTGAATTTAAAATTACAAATTTGTCTGTCTAACAATGGCATCAATTATGGTATTCTTATTGTTGATTATATGATCAAGGTGTAAATGAAATTCAGGCATTTTAATCCTGGAAACGTGGTTTTACAGTTTATGTTTTTCCACAACTGCTGTTTTTATTTTATTTATAGCCAAATGCTGGATTGTTACACATCACAATAATCTTCAATGACCAATGTAGGGATAGTCATGTTGCTGGATAATTACCCAAAAGTAGTTAATTTAGACAATATGCTTAGTTGTGTTTTATTGTTGGGATTTTTGTTTAAATAAATTAAAATTTTTAATTTAATGGTCTTCTTGTTTTGAGGTGTATCCTTTTACAATTATAATCAATCTTAGATTTTTGGTTTTTTTTGAAGTTTTATTATAGATTTTAGAAGCATTTAGAAAATTATAGAAACAAAAATATATTTTCTCTATCACCAAAAGAAAGATCACAACGCTAAAATTCTTTATTCCTAACAAGAATTTCTTCAATAATTTGCAAAGTGCAGAAATTTGAAAGGTTTTTCATATGTACTAAAACAATGGCATAAATTCTTTGAGCGAAATTCTAGGAGTGAGGCAAATTTTATTTTTAGGGAAGTGATTTGATTGTGTTTCAAGTGTAATTATAGAAAAGTTTTTCTTATTTCTCCTTTCTTTATTTATTTGATCTTTTGGAAATGTGATGATAGGAATGACAATCTGTGGAGACAGAGAGAGAGGGGGCTAGGAGCCTTATCATTAATATGATGGGAATGGTAACAAAAGTGTGATTGGGGTCTTCAAGAGGAGCCCATAACCTTTCAGATTTTGTATTATGTGAACAGGAAATCCTTCATGTTAGAAACAATGCAAAAGACCTAACAAACTAAGGTTCAAGGATATACGTACACACACACACACACACACAAAACAGCAACGTGTGTGCACATGTGCTTTAGTCTTACAAGACTTGCCATAAATTAATGTTTGATAATATCTGAAATTTGTTGTCTCTCTGAGTCATAGCTTAGTGTCTTTACTTCTTTATAGTGTCTGCTATTGCTGGACCTGAAAATCTATTATTTGTTGCATAGTTCTAGGTGCCTCAAACTCTGAAAGAGGCTGGTGCCTAGGTGCTTCTCTTGAATGTTTTATTTACAGCCTCTGTTCTCCATTTCCTTTAACCATTTCTTCATCTATAGATCTCCAAAATTGGCTGAATATGTTCGTGTGGTAAGTCTTAATAAAGATCTCATGCATGACAAATCAAAGCAGATTTTTTCTTTTCTTATCTTTTGCGTCTAAAGTCAATCAGGCGCATGCTTGCCCCTTGTGCCTAGGCTCTAGGACTTCATTGTGCCTTGCCCATTTATTGACTACGATCTGTTGCCTGGATTGGCTAAAAGTTTTATTTTTGATAAAATTTGGCCCTTCTGCCTCCTATCTTTCTGTCTATCTTTTACACATCCACAGAGAAATTTTTGACCTTTTGGATTTTTGCACTGGCTTGACTGATTATTGGTGCATTGGTATTTTCTCTTTTGATGGAATTTATCCTTCTCCCTCTCCATTTCTATCCCTCTCTTTCTTTCTCATGCATCCCATTGAGACATTTTGCATATGGCTATTGTTGAGAAGAGTGATAATTATTCTTGTCCCTGGTTGATTTCTCATGCCATTTGGGGTGCTCCATCGACTTTCTCCGTTACAGTTTGACATTTTGATGTTTTGAATTGGGGAAAGATGTAAGCAGTGAAAAGAAAGGACTTTAGGTTTAAGCTCAGAGACTTTTAACACTCAAGGTAGAGCTTGTTTTCATCTACTACATTCTTTTGGGGTTTGCTTCAAGAGGCATCATTCTTTTCTGCCTTTTGAAAGGAGATTTATCCATTTATGATCCCTAGGGCTATAATACTTTTGGGACTTGAATACTTTTGAAAGGAGACATTTTCTGTTGTTTTCCCTTGTGAAAGGGATTGTATTCATTTGTCATCCTGCTCAGAAGAATATGGTAGCCAACTTTTTGGACAAGCATAATCTTGGCTAAAGTTTGTGGCTGCTTGATAGTACATTTTAAGGTGCACAATGAATTTCATGGTCAAGTAAGTGATATAACTTTCTGCAAATATGAACTCTCTTATTTACATTTCCTTCTGCCTTTCACTTCTGTTTTATAGAACTAGATAAGAATCCTTTTTCCTTCTTCTTTTTTTCCTTGTAGCGCAAATAGATTAGTATGTGTTGGAAATTCATATTTTTTGTAGCACATGGTAGAAAATTTTTACCTTTAACAGTTGGGGCACTGCTTGAAATAAAATAGATTGTGTGGGCTTTTTATTTTATTTTTTGGATTGAAGTGTTGGCAGCTAAATGGATTTTGTTGGTTTCCTGCTAAATCCTCATTACTTTAAGTTTTACTGATGGATGGGGCTTTGATGGCAATTGAGCATGTTTTATCTGCAAAATGTAAATTTGTTTGGGGCTTGTTTCCATATGCACAATTAGAAGGGTGGAGAACTAATTGTGTAATGGACTAAATGAAGAGATATGCATTGATATGCTGTTTGCTCTTAAGTTGTGATGGTTTAATGATTATATAAAGAGGGCAATGTTCACAAATATTTTTTAAAGACAGAGCATGATAGAGATTGACTGGCATCCCCAGAAAGAAAAAAAGACAATTGACCGAAAAAAGAGAAACTAGTGAGCTCATGCCTGCTTGACTTCAAATCGATGTTGGTCGACTTCAAGAAAGCTAGCAATACCAAAGCTTTTTCTTTTGTGAGCACACAAGACTGAAACTTCAAACAGGTTCTTTTCTACAGTACATGATGTTTCTCCTCTTTCTCTTCATCTTCTCCATCTATGGGAAGCAATGCATCATTCCTTTTTCTAGTTTCTGGTGGGCTACTGAGTGTTTTTCATTATTTTAACTTACTAATTCCTTTTTTTTTTTTTTTAAGTGCATCCATTAACTTATGAATCAATGGAATTGCTTGAGTCAGCTGATTCACTCGATTCTACCAATTTGCCATCCATTTAACCCACTCTTGTACGATTCTCATTGAATTCCAAGCCCCACATAGAGACAACTCATTTTGTATTTAACTCAATTTGAACTGTATTATTTGACTTGTGAATTGTACAGTTCTAGCAGTGGTTTAATGTATGAGAGAGTGGTGCTTTAAGTCGTAACATTGACACAGTCATGCTACTGCTGTAGATTTAGTAGTTGTAACAGGAGTTGGGAATTGTTCCCATAATGACCATCTATTCAAGTGAGTAATCATGGATTGTCTTAGCCAGGGTAACTCTTCAAACAATAATTTGATGTTTGACTTGGAGACATTAGTCAAAAGTGTGTCAATTTTGTGTAGAAGTTGCTCCTGTCTCTCTACTTTCTGGGTTTTTCCTGCTAGTGAAATTCTGGCTATTATGATGTGGACTATTTAATGTTTTCCAAGCATTTAGTATAACATTGACTCAGTGCTTGGCTATTTTATTTTCCTAATCTGCTTGATATTTTATGTTAGCAAAGTTGCTTGTTATTTTCTGTATGTGTTTGAATTGTTTTTTTTTTTTTCTACATAATTAGATGCACGCACCGTGTTTACATGTTATTTGTTAAGCTTTTCTTCATGTCATATTTTTTGTGGTTATATTTCAGGTGAATGTCTTTCACTCATGAATTCTGATTTGATTAGCATAATTTTCTTCTTCCCAATCATTTAAGTTGAGCTTACTTCATGACATGTTTGCATTTGTTTCTGCATTTTTGTGCCTTCTTTCTTGCTTCATGTTATATTCTCATGTATGCTTGACTTTTTTTTTTCCCTTTCTGCTTGGCTTTATAACCTTTGGGCCCCAAGAACTGCTGCCTTTGTCTTAGCTGAGCGATTTCTATGAGGTACTTGCACTTATTTTTTGAACTTATTTTCTGTCTCCCTCTCTCTGCAAGCTCATCTTTATTTGGTTGTGGGACTTATATCCTATTTTACTTTGAATTAGTTTTCGTGTTGTTTTGCTAAAACAAGTGCATATATCTTAAAGTCTTATATATTCAGACGCTTGTCAGCTTGTCTATGGAGAGCTCTACTAAACTTGGCTTTCTAGTAATTGAAGTATGTTTAAATTAGTTAGTGTTGCAGGACCATCACTTAAGAGATTTTATGAATATGTACTTTATGAAGAAATTTTAAAAATGTTTAGGGACGATTGATGAAAAACAAATATTGCAATATGGATCAGTTTCCAGTGAATGTCCCAAATTTTGTAACATTATATTTTATGGCTTAGCCAAATATGCATTTTAGTTGAAACCCTGGCAGGCTTTGTGTTCACAATTTCTTTCATTCCATTTTCTATTTAACATATTGCTTACGCAAATAATTGAGTATTGCAGCAGGATTTTGGGCCATTTCAGATTAACATTGAATCTTTTACTATAATTTATGTAGTCATAGTAGTTCATAGAAAATAAACTTATAAACTTGTTCTACTCGATGATGACTTTTTGGACACCTCATTTACAAGATCTTGCGGACCAATTAGTGCAAATTTGTGAAAAAAATAATCTTGGTTTTAAATGAAATTCATAAATTGTTCAGGCTGCCTGAAATTATGATTTCTTTTTTTAAATTTTAAGGACTTGGACTGAAACTGATCCCCATAGTATAGGTGTCCTTTGTAACTATCCTAAAAGTTGTACAGCTGTAATTTGCTTTGTAAATGGAATCAGGATTTGATTTTGTAATGTCTGCATGGATATGATTATGGCTCTTGGCAGTTGATTGTTTTTTGTTTTCCACTGATTATTAGCTTCTCTTTGTTGTACTCATGTCTTATGGCTATATCAATTGATAGTTTAAAAGCATTTGTTGGGTACATAGGCTACCCTTTTGCATTTTTTTTGGTCCTGAATTTGACTCCGCTTTAGCCAGTGCTCAATTTGAAAAATGGACAAATTTATCTGTAACATCTAGGTTGGTAGTTTCATTCTTTAAAGGCCAAATACATACCTAGCCCCTTGAATTTGTAGTGAAAATTCCATTGGCTCCCTATGCTTAAAATTTGACCTTATAGACACCTCAACTTGCAAAATGTGACCTTATAGACACCTCTGTACTGGATTTGATGACACACGCTCCAACTGAGAAATCCGCTCAATTTACTTTTTGTTGATAAATTTCTTTTTATTTCTAAATTTATATTTAAAGTTCAAATACGGTCAAATTGATTATTATATATAAAAAAATTATTTAAATAAATACTTTCTAGTTCAATTAACTTTATAATCTATGAAAATAATGAAAAAATTATTTAAAACTTTTTTACAAAAAAAAAAATGTTATTTTAAAATAAAATTAAAATAACTTAAACAAAAATTTTAAAATATCTTAATATTTATAGAATCATGAAAAAAATTCATATTACAACAATAATAAATTTATAAAGTATTATGAATTCTACATTGTAAATTGTAAAAATTTAAAATTAATAATAAAATAACTGACAAAGTTGATTATGTAAATGTGAATTTTATTTTAATATTAAATCGACATTATTCAAAATTATATGTATAAATAAAATGTTTTTAAATTTTAATTAAAATAAGTGAATATTATAAAGTTATATTGACAATTTATCAGTCAAATTTAATTAATTACTAAGAATAAAAATACTTTTAAATTGTTAATTTCTCTTAGTTAAGTTAATAACCTAAAAAATAATAATTATAAATCTATAATTTTTATTCATAAATATTTTATTCCGAGTAACAATTAACAACTCCAAAAAATTTTATAATATTTTGATATTCATAAAGTTGTAGATCATGTAAATCATATAAATCACATTTTCAACTATCATTTGACTGAATAATTATTTATTGATTATTTATTTTGTTATTTACTTGTGTAGAATGGTATGTCTCATATTAAACTATTTATAATCTAATAATTTTTAAATTATAACTACAAATAAAAAATAAAATTAATAATATTTGAAGACTACATTATATTTATAAATATTATAAACTTTATACTTTTAAATTAAAAAAATTTAAAATGAACTAAATAATCAATAAAATTATTTATAAGGATATAAGTTTTTATTTTACTTTTAAATATACATTATTCAAGTCTGTGCATGTAAATAAAATATTTTTTAATTCTAAAATTAAATATCTGAATATTAAAACAATAAAAATTATTTGTCATTCTAATTTTAATATAATTAGAATATATAAGTGTAAATAAATTAATAATATTAATAATAACTATGCCTTAAAATAATAACAAAAATGTTAAAAAAAATGAGTGGATCAAAATGATAATTTATAAAAATTATAAGTATCAAAAGAATTTTTTTTTAGTTAAGGAGAGTGAAGTGAAACACGGAGGTATTTAAAGAATACAAAATTTACAAGTTAAGGTGTTTATAAGGTCAAATTTCACAAGTTGAAGTGTTTATGAGATCAAATTTTAAGTATAAAGAGCCAATGAGATTTTCACTATAAGTTCAGGGGGCTAAATATGTGTTTGTCCTTCTTTAAATATTGACTGTATCAGCTAATGAATGCAGAGCAAATACATGGGGAATTTGGATTCCCCGGTGCTGTGTCAAAATAACCCCATTATAGGCTTATTTAAGATATGGATCTGCTTCTATGGGACGTTTTGGCCAATTTTTATCAGCTGGCTGCATATAGCTGATTGCTTTCTGTGAGATAAATGTCCTTGATGATGATGAGAAGTGTAGCCTTTTAGTCTGATTGGGAAAAGGGTTTAATCTGTTATGAAATCTAAATGAAGTTCCAAGGGAAAGTTTTATCAGATCTTCATTACTTAAAATTTCTGGAGTGTATCAAGTGAGCAAAGGAAGAAGATGTGCACGTGCTGGGCATGATAAAGATGAAGGTGCTTTGATAGATGTGTAGAAATATTAGGGGCAGATAAAAAATGTCATTTTAGGAAGATGGTAGTTGCATCCATTTTAGATATGTTAACAGCTGATTGTTGAGATGTATGTTTTGAGCATTGCATTGTAAAATACTAAATGCACTCATGCCTGGTTTGGCATAATGAATGGATGTGGGGTGAACTGCAGAGAAGATTTAACAAATTTACACTTTCGAACAGAAGTTGCTCAAACAGAAGAAAATAAGCTTTATTCCCAAACTAATCATATTCAGCTTTAAACAACCATGGTTTGGCACTGCAACACCGATCAAGTTGTCACCTAGAGGAAGTGATCTTATGCTAAAGTGAACTCGACATAATAAATACCTCAATTCTTCATGGAAAATTATTGCAATGTCCAAGTGACATCAATTGCTCATTATTCAATATGGTTTGTTATGTATTTTTACTTCTGCTAAGTAATTCAAAAGTTTTCACACCTGAACTGTAGAGAAATGATGTGGCTGGTTGTTGAGGAACAGAGAAAAGGTTATTACCTTGTTTAGAAGGAGAAGAGGGAAAATGGTGTAGGGAGGAGTTTTGTTGGGTGTTATTCTCAACATCAAGGGTGAGTAAGTTGAATGGGGGTTTAAATTTTCAGTTGAATGGGGGTTTAAATTTTCAGTTGAATGGTTTAATGGATTTTTTCTTGTCTGAAGGATTTAGACACTGAAACTTTGTTTTGGGTTGAATATTTATATTTTTCTTTGTCTTTGTATATTTGTGAAAGAGCATAATTTTTTTGAATTCTAGTTTGAATGTCCACTAAACCGTGAGCTATGTTCTCCTTACAGGTTCTTTTGTCTGCTAAGTGGAACAAGCCAGAATTTGAAACAGGTTACCAGTGTAGAAGTCTAATCAATCAAGAAGCTATTTAGAATTTTGGGTGCTTGAATTGGTCACTGCATGAAGTTAGCTATTCTTCTGATTGTTTCATTCTCTACTCGAGTGGTAAGACTAGCAGTCATGCCTAGGGGTGTGCAAATGGTTAATCGGTCGGTTAACCAAACCAAAATTTTATCAAATATACAAACTGAAATCGAAACTGTAAATGAAAGGCGGAAGGTGGTCGGTTTTCGGTTAACTGAATTTATAATAAAATTATATTAGTAAAACAAAAACCACAATTCCCTTGAGTGGTGTAGTGGTTGCGCCTCAACACTCAAGGTTCGAACCAGAGTCATCTAGTAAGCCTATTAAAGATGTTTGCTTACCATCAACATGAAACATATATAATAGTTTTTTATTATTCGGGTATCGGTCGGTTATCGGTTTTAACGATTTTTTTAAACCTTCAAAAACTCGAATTCAAATCGAACTGAACCAGTCAGTTCAGTTCGGTTAATTGGTCCGATTCGGTTTTTGCTCACCCCTAGTCATGCCGGTGCACTTCAGGTCTGTCTTCACCCTTAAATTCATATGGCTCCATGAAAAAGGCTTCTAGGCGAAGAAGGTGCATGGCCTCACTCCATTAATTAATTTCAAGAGTTTTTTAATTGTGGGAATGTGAATATGCGCGTCAAATTTTAGGCGATTTTTGTTTTCAGTGTTATTGTCGTGTATTCCTCATCATCCTGTCCTGCGCAAGAGACACGAGAACAGCAGCCCTTGTACATGACCTGATTGTTCATTTGCCCCGGTAATCCTATGTGTATTAAAATTTAGTTATTTTTTAAATTGTGGCATAAATGCTACAATTTTTGACAATTTATTGGGAAATACAGCCCAACATTAATTTTAGTTACAATTACGTGTGGAGGTGCTAGCATGATATACCATGGATTCCTATCATATTGTAATATGGTTCATAACACGTACTACATAAAAAATTCATGTATTTTTTTTTTAACATTAAAACATCTAGGTTCATTCTATTATGCTACTGTAGGTTCATTAGTTTTAATACTCAGCTTGCTTTGTTTCTATTTGATCATTTTTAACACCATAGATTCATTAATTAATTACTGTATTTTCGTTAATTGTCATTTGTTATAATTCTAATGGAGATGAACAAAGAAGACAAACAATAATGGACACAACAATAAAACTTATAAGAGAAAAGCTCAGAATATATAATTCATGAAGTCATTGAAAAGCTGTCTATTAGAGACAAAAAAAGAATACAAAAGTAATAAAGTAGAAGGCAATATCAACACAAATCGGGAAATCCTTACTAACAAGGATGTCACTAAAAACACTACACAATGTCATACCAAAACGGTCAAAACAACAACGTAATGCAATGAATGAAATTAGATTTGAAAGCCTACTATAACTCTCATTATCTGAATTTCATGGTCAATTGAGTAAGTATTTGGTGGAGAATTATGTACTATTATAGCACTACAATCATTTTACAAGACAAATAAAAGTTGGTTCTCACCAAAGAAGATGTCGTCACTACATTTAACATTCCTTGAGAAAATATGTTTGTTCTTGAGGTTAAAGGTGACAATGACACAATTGAATATGCACAATTCCTCATATCTTGGAGATAGAGGTGAAATATAGCAGCTTGTAGCCTAATAACATAAAAATGGTGAAGAAATTGTGAAAAGAGGAGAGTATGAAGATGAATTTAATAGAGATTTTATAGTATTTGTAGTTTCTTTAATGCTAAAAGGGCATAGAGCAAAAAAGCAAGCTATAAAATACTATTCTCTCTCATTAATATAAATAAAATAAAGAATCTTAATTGGTGCCACTATACAATGAAGAGTCTTGGACAATTAGTTGAAGAATGGAAGAAAAAACCAACTGGTTTTTTTCAGTGGTCAAATAGCTTTTCTTCTAGTTAGTAATCTACACATATATTTCTAAATTCAATTATTAAATTCTATAGGTTCATTCCTTTTCCACTATAGGTTCATTAGTTAAAACATCCAGGTTCATTTTGTTATACTAGTTTGGATTTATTAGATAAAAGATGTGGGTTCATTACTTAAATAATGTAGGTTCATTCCTTTTCCATTGTAGGTTCATTAGTTAAAACATCTAGGTTCATTCTGTTATACTAGTATAAATTCATTAGATAAAAATGTAGGTTAATTATTTAAATAATGTAGGTTCATTAGTTAAAACATCTATGTTCATTATGTTGTACTACTATAGATTCATTAGATTAAATATGTAGGTTTATTCTTTTTTTTTTTATTATTATTATAGGTTCATTAGTTAAAACATCCAGGTTCGTTAAGGCATTGGAAAAGGAATGAACATACATTATTATACTAGTATAGATGCATTAGTATACGTTCATTACTCATCAACTATAGGTTTATCACCTCTAATAATAAAGATCATATAGTATAGGTTCATTAGTTGAGCAATAAAGGTTCATTAGTTGATGACTATTTGTTCATCACTTTTAATACTCAAACTTGTTATTCTCTTTTTAATCTTTTTAATTTTTTTTAAATGAATAGCTAGCATTATTATACTAGTATAGATGCATTAGTATACGTTCATTACTTATGAACTATAGGTTTATCACTTTTGATAATAAAGTTCATATAGTATAGGTTCATTAGTTGAGCAATAAAGGTTCATTAGTTGATAACTATTTGTTCATCACTTTTAATACTCAAACTTATTATTCTCCTTTTAATCTTTTTAATTTTTTTTTTCAATTGAACATCTAGCCTATTTAGATGGAGTAGAGTTCAAAGTAAGAGACATTAGCAAAAATTTCCTAACCCTTGCTGACTGGACTATAGAAAGTGTAAAAATAGAGTTAAAGAAGAAAAGGGAGGAGGGTTTGGAAAAGGCAAAATAGTGCACCGATTATCTATAATTCTAGTTTATAATCAAGTACAAGAAGAAGAAGAACAACAATAAGTAGTGTCCTCACTTATAATTCATCGTTTTACATTCTCACAATAAGAGACTAAAACACATCAACAACTCAATCGAAGGGCTGAAGGTAAATAGAAAAGATTTAATATTATGTTCATTACAAGAACCCATGGTAAAGGGTCTCCTTTATGATCAATAAAATGGTTGCCATGCTAATAGAGTTTGGAAAAGTGATGGCAGAAGTTGGTAGGACATAGTTGAGTACTCAGGTTATGACAAAGACTTCTGACTCAGTCAATAAAATTTTTAACAACATTTTAAGCTCCATAGGATAGGAAGAATCTTATATTATAGATGAAAGAGTTGAAGATGATTATGATGACTTTTTTAATGAAACCTTCCTTGTAGTAGTAGTAGAACTAGAAAATACAATAACAAAAACTATTGTAAATCTATAAACAAAAATCCATAAATCATAAAACAAAAACAAAAATCCATAAATCATTCTCCTCCTTCATTCTCATTAGGACTAACTCCTTTTGAAAAGTTCATATAGTATAGGTTCATTAGTTGAGCAATAAAGGTTCATTAGTTATCAACTGTTTGTTCATCACTTTTAATACTCAAACTTATTATTCTCCTTTTAATCTTTTTAATTTTTTTTTCAAATGAAAAACTAATTTACTTAAACAAAGTAGAGTTCAAAGTAAGAGACATTAGTAGAAATTTCCCAACCCTTTGTAACTGGACTATAGAAAGTGTAAAAGACAAAGTTAAAGAAGAAAATAAAGGAGGGTTTAAAGGCAAACTAATGCACCGATTATTTATAATTCCAGTTTATAATCAAGTACAAGAAGAAGAACAAGAACAAGAAGAATAAGAAGAAGAACAACAACAATAAATAGTTTCCTCACTTATAATTCATTATTTTACATTCTCATAAAAAGAGACTGAAACACATCAAAAACCTAAAATAAAATAAGGGATAAAGGTAAATAGAAAAGATTTAAGATTATGTTAATTACAGGATCCCATGCAAAAGGTCTCCTATGTGATCAATAAAATGGTTGCCACACTCATAGAGTTTGGAAAAGTGGTGGCAGAAGTTGGAAGGACATAGTTGAGAACTCAGGTTATGAAGAAGACTTCTAACTCAGTTAATAAAATTTTTAAAAACATATCAAGCTCCTAAGGATAGGCTCATATAGGAGATGAAAGAGTTGAAGATGATGGTAATGACTTCTTCAATAATGAAACCTTCCCTGCAATAGTAGCAAAACTAGAAAATACAATAACAAAAAATGTTATAGAATCCACAAATCATTCTTCTCTTTCTTTGTCATTAGGACTAACTTTTTTTTTGAAGATTAAGTTGAACATCAAGCTCTAGAAAAAGTTTTGATCATCATATCATCATGTATTATAGGTTCATAAATTTTTTTTTTTAATAATACATGTTTATTATTTGTTTGTTTGTTTATTTGGTTAATTATTGGTTATAAGTTTGTTTGTTTATTTATACTAATGAAACTTAGAGGTTCACTAGTTATCTAGTATAAGTTCATTAGTTTGAATTATAATTTTGTTGTTTGTTTTTTGGTTGTAAACTATAGGTAAAACTAATAAGTTCATTAGTGTAAACTCATAGGTTCATTAGTTAAAACTCATAGGGTCATTAATTATCAACTATAAGTTCATTATTTATTTTTTTGGTTATAAACCATAGGTTCATTAGTTAAACTCTGAGTTTCATTAGTTATCACGTATGAATTCATTAGTTTTTATTGTATAGGTTCATTATTTATTTGAAACCATAGGTTCATTAGTTAAAACTCAGAGGTCCATTAGTTAAAACTCAGAGGTTCATTAGTTATTAAGTATATGTTCATATGTTTTAATACTACAAGTTCATTGTTTGTTTGAAACCATAGGTTTATTAGTTGAAACTTAGATGTTCATTAGTTATCAAATATAGATTCATAGTTTTAATACTACATGTTTATTACCATTTTAACTACTTATGCACATGTTCATTATAAGTTCATTATTGTTTTGCCTAGAAGTTCATTACTTTTTTGCCTACTTTTGCACAGGTTCATTGATATCTATCTAGAAAAACATATTGAGCAAATTTCTAAAGGAGCAGTGCTTAGTGCAAAGGAAGCTGAAAATTAACCTCAAACTCTAAAAGAAGTTTTTCATGACTATTATATTGTTTGTTATCTGGATTGATTCTCTATTTGTTCATTACAAATTATGCATAAGTTCATTAACAAATAAACTATAGGTTCATTAGAATAATGAATCTATAGGTTGATTAATTTTAATCTTACATATTCTCCATTTTATTATAGATTAATTAATGAATTAGAATCATAGATTAAAGATGTCGAAAAAAGAAAAAGGCTAATAAGGAAGTACAATAAGCTTCCTTTAGCTTTAAGATCTCTATTTTGGATTAAAAATGATGCAATAATAAATATTGTATATACAAGAGAAAAAATAATCTTAGAGTTTGCTTTCACAAATGAAATAAAGGCAACCAAAAAAGATTAAGCTTTATATTTTTTTTTCATATTATAAGTTCATTATTGTATATATATATTTCACTTATACTGAAAAAGTTTGTTTTTCTAGGAAATTGTTGTTTATGTTTGATAACTACTTTGTTAGTAGAGATAACCTTCAAAGCCTTTCTGAAGGAAAAATATATAATGCAATTTAAGACATTTGGGCTTTAAGGATGAACATGGTTGACCTAAAAAGAGGAGTTGGCCAACCAAAAAGAGTGTTTTTCTCCACTAGTCCATTTATAAGTAAATGTTCATTTTATCTTCTTCAATTCTATAAGTTCATTACTATAGGTTTAAAACTATAGTTCATTAAGAATGAACTTGTCGGTTTAATAGTATTTGTTATAAGTTCATTAATAATGAATTATAGGTTCATCACTAATTGTGCACATGTTCATTAACAATGAACTATAAGTTCATTACTAATAATGTAGAGGTTCATTATGAATGAACTGTAGGCTCATTATTGTTTTTCTATAGGTTCATTACTTTATATATTAGTTTATGTATATCATTCATTACTTTTTCCTTTCATCTTTAAATAGATACATCAAAATCATATATTGAAAATCTAACACCAGAAGAGCATCAACAAAATTTTGATCAAGTGCTAAATCAGGAATTAAATTATGTCAAACTTGACATTAGTTGCATTGATTTGATAAGTACAAACTATGAAGAATTAATTCCTTCTTAATACGTGTTTGTAGGTACATGTTATACAATACTAATGAACCTTTTCACATTTAATTTTTAGGTATTCTTTATTGTTCATCGATATGACCACTATTTTTTAGTGTGCATAAATTTCAAACAACAAAAAATTGAAACAAACCACTGTTAAAAGGAGTCTCTTATATGAATAAATATTAAGGCTCCCCAAGAATGTTGGTAAGTTTATTTGTTACATACAGTAGGTTCATTAGTATATATATTAAACGTTCATTAACAATGAACTGTAGGTTCATTACTAATTGTTTATAGGTTCATTACTATTTGTGCTTTGTAGGTTCATTATTATTATATATTCATTACTTTATCTATGTTACGGGCTCAAGCATTTGATAAAAATGGGCAAAAAAATGAAATTAATTAAGATAAAAATATGTCAAAATATGATGAAATGTTAGTTAAAATGTCATGGAGATCAAGCAAACCAAATTTGAATTGTGGAGTCTACTACATAAGACATGTGGAGACATATAAACGACAAATGGATAATTAGAACAATGGTTTCAACAAAAATGATGTAAGTTAATATTATCATTGTAATTGAGTAAAAATATTATTGTTGTGTGTGTGCGTTAATAATTGCTTTATAATTATTTTAATTGTATTTTTTGCAAGAAAAATTCTTGAAGTGCCTAAAAGCAAAATACTGCTAAAAAATCCTGATTATGAAAGTAATATGCATAGGGATTAAGTACATAAAGAAGCCAAAAAGCATTTTGTTGATCAAAGAGGAATAATTGATAGTGGTTTAAGAATAGTTTTCTATTGTAAAGATACAATATAGATTTACTGAAAATATTACAAGTCCATTGATTGTTCATTACTTTTTCTTTAATACTTAATTTAATTAAAAGGTTCATTAACAATATTATAATTAATATTATTAAAAATGGACTCTAAATTCATAAGTATTTGTCTAAAAGTTCATTAAGAATCAACTGTAGGTTCATTAAGAATGAATTTGTAGGTTCATTAACTCTAGATTCATAAGTATTTTGCTTGTAGGTTCCTAAGTATTTGCTTACAAGTTTAATAAGAATGAACTGTAGGTTCATAAGTAACAGGTTCATTAAGAATGAATTGTAGGTTAATTACAACTTGTTTATAGGTTAAATTAGTTTAATAATATTCTTTTTTACTTAACAATATTATCAAATAATAATATTATTTTAATATATCAATATTAAATAAAAATTAATATTAAATAAATTATTAATTAATATTATTAATTTAATATATTAACATCAAATAAAACTTCATATTAATATTATAAAAATTAATATTAAATATAAATATAAATATAAATATAAATTAATATTTCATTGGGAATGGATTGCTCCAAATTATTTTGTATGTACTTAATTACCCTTTCATTAACCAACTTGTCCACATCAACCATTCTCATAAATTCTGATGATTCTTCTATAACAAACTTGACTAATCACCCTTTTCTTTCCTACAACCAAATTGCAGTCTTGAGACACTCTGGGGATTACCTATGATTAATTGTTCAAGTATTAGCATGTATTCATGCACGGGAAGAATGCATGTATGCATGAATTCATATGAATGTTTATGCAAATAAATGTATATACAAAAGGATAAACATAAGTATTACACAAATAAATTCATATAGAGTCCCTTCCAACCTTTTTTCTCCTACACAGGTGGTTCATTCAATTTCTTTCCTAGGAGGGATTACTAGAACATGAAAAGGGGATGAACTGGCTCATATATACACTCAAAAGGAAAATTAACATATAAGACTAATTTATGTTTATATGTACAACTTGATTTGGACAGAGTTTTAGGGTACTTAATGGATTTCAACAAAGTTTCCTTTTAAACGTAAGTCCTAAAATGTGATATCAAGATAACCTCATTAATTTAAAATTAGGTTATCAAGATATAATAAGCTAGGTGTTTTAATTCTTATATATTTAAATGAATCATGATTATAAACCAAAGATTACCTTATTATGATTGTTATATCATAATAAGATCTAACTTTCTGGTTCATTTGGATGTATAAAGGTCAAAACTACTTACTTCATAAGGTTACTAGGTTTAAAGCATTCAAGGACCTATGGTAATATGGATATATTATAACTAGATGATTATATTTAAGTAAACAAAACATGTTTTATCAGAATAACCTAACAGATATAATATCCCCATAATATAAGGTTAGGTTATTAAAATATTTCATGTTTACTCTTTTAGACTAAACATAATGAATTAAACCTTAAGATTTAGCAAATTATCAATCTATCATAACCATAAGAGTCATAATGTTTGAGGCATATGACCTAAATGGAGTTGACCATTTTGGATCATAAAAACTAAATGGTATGTAAAAAATGTGCCATGATAGGTTAACTTGATTTGCATTAACCTTTTAAGTTCAAATCGGTATATAAATGCTAACAAAGGTTCGACTCATGATACGATCCTCAAAAGGGTTAATTTTTAAAGTCTACACATCAATATAGTCAAGTACAGAGCTTAGATGAATTTTGGAGTTATTTTCTATTTTAAAGTCAATAAGGAAGATTCTAGAAGATGTGAGAAGATTCAAGGATATTCTAAGTCAAAGTTAACAAGTCAAAGTCAATGGTCAACATCCAACTTGACATGTGACATGACATGCTTCAAAGCTTAGTTGTCATTAGTTGTTTGTTTAGTTGTCATGAGTTATCAATTTGACTTCTTAATGCTTAGTTTTCATAAGTTGTCAATTTGACTTTTCGAAGCTTAGTTGTCATTAGTTGTTATATTTTTTAAGGGATCCTATTTAGTAAAGGATTTTCCTTTATAGATGTCTTTAGGAACAAGTAAGAAAATCTATTCCTTCAAGGATTAGGATGTTTACAAGCCTATATAAAGGCCATAGCATTGTAGAACAAATTTGAATGATTTTTATCAATTAATTTTGAATTCTTAAGAGGTTAAAGTCCTTTTCTTTTATTCTTAAAAGAAATTTAATGAATTTATCAAGTGAAGGCTTGGTACATTCAAACTTAGTTTAATTTAGACTTGAAATTGACTTTCTTAATCTTAGGTTTATATTAAACAATCTTTAATTCTTTATAATTAAGGTTCTTAAGTGCAGGTTATTTAAGGGTCTTTTTAGGAATTAAATTTTCTTTTTGCTTGATTTATGAACGATCCTTGGCAAGGTTATCAAGATTGAATACGGGTTTGGTACAAGTTAACCACATTTGTATCAAGTCAAGTCTAGTCTGCTAGGTATAAGATATACATGCAACTAAGAACTTAGTCAAAAAAATGCAACATATAGACACAAATTAAGCAAATATATGTAAGATAGGGTACAAACCTAATGGAAGTTTCTAGGGCCACTATATGGGTCAGTCAGGGTAACAGGCCAAGGGTTCCTTCAGTGAGATGACCTCTATTATAAACTTAAGTTACAGGCCAAGGTCAGGGGGGCTCGACATTTTTTGCATACTCCAAAAATGACTACACCTTTACGCACTTAGGTTACAAACTTTGGTCATATGAGCTTCGTAGTTTCTTATGAATCGAGTTAAGGCTAAAGGTGATAATGCCAAACTAATCAACCCATGAGTCGAGTAGAGTCATGGTGGATCATAATTTCACACCATAGGGATTATTTATACTTGTTCACGTGTGATAAGTGTCGTGATGCCAATGTTAGGAGTTAATTATGCTATTTAAGAATCAAATTCTAAGTAGAGCAATTTTTAAAAAATTACTAAACACAACCCTTCATCTTTTGAACAATTCCAATCCTAAGGATCATTTGCAATTAACACATTACTAATTCATAAGGCAATACAAATAACACCTAGGAATTCTAAGTTTTAAGAAAAATTTACAACCTCCTAAGTTTAGTGTAGGCCACAAGTATTGTACTATCTTTATGTCCTTTTAATTCAACTCTTGATTAACTCCTTAGCCTCTTAAGTATAAGACCTCTAGCTTAAAACGCTAAGCTCTACCAAATCTCCTTCTTGCCTTGATCGATTAGAAGCAAGTATCGTCTCTCAATTGCCCTTACAAACTTGCACTAATATGATCCTTGTAAGAACTCTTAGTTTTATGTGTACGTGTTTCTTTTCTATTTCTCTACACTTTCTCAACATCAATCCTTCTTATAATTGATTTCTACTTACCAATTTAGATAATCATGGTAAGTGATATGTGTAGAGATTGATGACATCACCCACATGCCACTTGGCATGATATGTTGACTGTTGTGTAAGTTACTAGTGTCCAAAATAGAAGGATGTAGAGATTATAACTCTTGTACTTTCTTTACAACACCATGGACTTACACATGTCATTTAACATCCTTATCTTAATTTGATTTATTAAAAAATCAAATAAAAAATGACTTAATGTAATTAGCCTAAGTCATTGGGCCAACACTTGACCCAAGCCTATTCCATCAAATAAGTGAGCCTAGATAAGGTGAAGGAATTGATTACACACAAAATAAGAGTGGAAGCATGGTGTGAGCATGAAACCGATTAGGATAAATTTCAAAAATTTTTCCTAGCATGTAACCCTTGCATGAAGGCAAGCATTCTAAAACCACTAAAATCATAACACATTGAATTTACATAACTAATTACTTGCATGCTTAATAGACAACAAAAATCAAAGATTCATAAAATAACTAAAACACAAAGCATTGTAAGAGACCTACATCTAGAGTTTAGTAACACTTATAAACTCCAAACATCGGTAGGATGCTCGATAGGCTTTAGGAAATGGTTAACGCAAATCTACAAGCTCCTAGCTCCCCAAGTGTGAAGCCTCTAGCTTGAAAAACATAAGTGGCACCGGAATGAGTATAAGCTATTGAAGAATCTTTACCTATAAGCTCCTCCTTGTTGGTGACTTGAAAGCTTGCTAGAGCTCCTCTCTTTACTTGGATGATGTAAGATTTCTTGCCTTCTTTGGATGTAGCCTTCACTTGCACAACTCTTGCACAAAGGATGATGACATTAGACTTATGAAGAAATATAACTCTTGTATTTTTCTCTCACACACTCACAACACTTAAAAGAAAGATGAAAAAGAAGACTCAACTTTTATTTTCTCTCCTAGTTTTTTCTCTCCATTGTAAGTGGTAAGTAATGTGTTAAGTGTAAAGAATATCCACTAACTTGGTATATGTATGTAAGAGACTAATTTACATGTGTAGAGATTCTCTATGAACTCAAGCTTGAGTGTAGGATAAGCAATCTTACGCATATGCTTACTTTTTCACTTTGAGTGTAAAATAAGCTAACTTATGCATGTAGAGATTGACTAGTAACTTAAGGTGAATGCTTATGACATATCTCCATGTTGTCAACAATGCAATCATATTTCATGTAAAGCTATGCTTAGGTGGCCACTATGCAAGCATGATCATCACATGGTCATACTTATATGGAACCTCCTTTAATAAGTGGGCTTTAGGCTTATTTAACTCTTAAATGAGCCCATCTTTACAACATCCACTAATTAGTCTTATGGGCTTCATTTAACACTTAAAGAAGGCCCATATTAATAATACACCTAATTGTCTAAGCCCATGCATCATCCATGAAAATACATATACATTGCCCATCTCATGGTCCATATCTAAACTAATATTAGTGGCAAATATCAATTTGGTCCTTAAATTTAATATCATATATTAAATTAAATCCAAATTAATCTTCAATAGTCCTGACCTTTGAATTAGATTTTGGGATATGCTTGATCCCTGCACAAGTGAAAATCTAATTTAGTTAATTAACTAAACACTTCAATTAATAATCAAATTAATAATTATCTTTCATACCTCAAATTTGATTGTCCCTAAAAAATTCCAATGATGAAACGAACCTCCGAGATGACTAGAGTCAGCTCGTTCGTAACACCTTTGTAGTGTGCAACTTTAGAAAACCTAACCAACCCCACCAGTGTGCAAAATCAATCACTAAGACATTAAGTTATGGTCTAACCTTATAAAATATGAATTATCAGAACAATAATAAGCTTATTTTGAGAATTCGGTTCTCATAACCGTTAACTTGTTGGATTAGTGTTCATTTCATTAGATTGGGACCCAAATTCGTAAAAAAATAAAAATTGATTTTAATAAAATAGATTTCGAAAACACATTTGGAGGGCTCCAAAACCTCCAAAAGTGGTCCCAAAATAGTCTAACACTACCTAAGAATCATCACATGTCACTTAAAAGTGTGCGTAAATCCATAAACACTCATAGGTGTCACGCACTAAAATTGAAGCCAAACAAAAAAATGGAATTCGGAAACATAATTAGAAGACTTTAAAACCCCTGGAAGTGGTCCTAGAATAGTCCAAAATAACCTAAAGATTAGTATATATCTCTTAAAAGTGCATGTAAACACCCCTATGTGTCATATGCTAAAATTGAGGCTAAATTTGATAAAACAGGCTTTGGAAATATTTCAAAAAAGCCTAAAAACCTTAAAAGCCAACCTAGGAAAAACCCGTGTAAGCCCCAAATGGAGTGTGTAACGCGTGAAAGTGTACGTAAACACTTAAATAAATAAATCCTTTTTCTAAATGAATATTATATTGCCATAGGGATAAAAGTACAATGTCATTAATATTACAAGAACTAGCACTATGGCAAATCTATACTAACAATCTCCCACTTACACTAGTGCCATTCACTATAATATCTAAGACCCATCTTCTCAAGATGATGGTCTAACTATAGTTGAGTGAGTGCCTTAGTCAGTGGATTAGCCACATTATCAACTGAAGCTACCTTTTGCATAAGCACATTGCCCTTTCTAACAAGTTCTTTAATAGTATGATTGTGCCTTTCTATGTGTTTGGATTTTTAATAAGAGCTCAGTTCCTTTGCCAAAGTGATGGCTCCATTGTTGTCGTAGAGGAGAGGAACTGCAGACTTAATGGAAGGAAGAACTCCAAGTTCGGTGATGAACTTCCAAATCCAAATGGCTTCCTTAGAAACATTTGATGCGGCTATGTACTCAACCTCTATAGTGGAATTAATAGTGATACTTTGCTTGGAACTCTTCCAGTTCATTGCACCTCCATTATAGGTAAAGACAAACTCAAAGATAGACTTTCTATCATCCACATTTGATTGAAAATCAGAGTCCGTGAAGCCTGTAAGCTATAAGTCACCTCCTCTATAAGTCAAGATGAAATCTTTAGTCCTTTTCAAGTACTTAAGGAGCAACTGCCTAATGCTCCAAGCCTGGGTTATAATGAAACCTGCTGGTCACACTAACAACATAGGCAATGTCCGACCTAGTACACAATATAGCATACACTAGGCTTCCTATAGCCGTACCACAAGCAACCTTGGCCATTTCTACCATGTCCTCAGGTGTCTTGGGCAACATCTCATTGGATAGGTGGATACCATGCCTAAAAGGTAACAATCCCCTCTTGGAATCAAGCATGTTGAACCTTTTCAGTAACTTTTCCAAGTAAAGACTTTGGTATAAACCTATTATTCTCTTCTATCTATCTCTATAGACTCAAATCCCAATAATATAGGTAGGCTCCCCTAAGTCTTTCATCGAGAAGGTTTTAGATAGCCATACTTTCATAGAGGTCATCATACCAACATCATTACCAATGAGAAGAATATCATCCACATACAATACTAGGAAAGTAAGCTGACTCCTACTAACCTTCTTATAAACACATGGCTCATTCTCATTCTTAATGAAACCATAAGAATGGATAGCCTTATCAAAGTGATGATTCTAACTCCTTAAAGCTTGCTTTAGACCATAGATTGATCTATCAAGCTTGCACACTATTGAGCTCTCTTTAGATTCAAAACCCTTGGGTTGCTCCATGAAAATGTCTTCCTTAACATGACCGTTAAGGAAGGCAGTCTTGACATCCATTTGCCAAACCTCATAATCATAGTATGTAGCTATAGCAAGAAGAATCTGAATGGATTTAAGCATGGCTACTAGTGAGAAGGTCTCCTCATAGTCGATCCCTTGCCTTTGGCAAAACCATTTCACTATAATCCTAGTTTTATAGGTTTCTACCTTCCCATTTACACCAATCTTTCTCTTGAAGATCCATTTACACCTAATAAATACAAGACCCTTAAGAGGATCAATAAGTTTCCAGACTTGTTTTACATACATGGAATCCATTTCAGTTCTCACCGCCTCAAGCCATCTTGAAGATTCTTTATCATATAAAGCTTCTTCATATGTAATAGGATCATCATCATGCATGCTCTCTTCATGAACATCAACTCTTGCACATTATGAAGAAAATTATATCTCTCTAGAGGATGAGATACCCTACTAAACCTTCTAGGAGTTGGTATGATGACATTATCAATTAGAATAGGCTCTTCAGGTTGATTAATGTCCATTTGATCAATTTGTTGGGCTTCCTTAGATGACTCCTCATCTAGTATTATCTTTCTTCCTTTGCCATATTCCTTAAGAATCTCTTTCTCAAGGAATATAGCATCCCTGCTTATAATAACAACTTGTTTAGTATGAAGATAAAAGCAATACCCTAAACTATCTTTAGGATATCCAACAAACCTTCCTTTAATCGATTTTGCATTTAACTTATCTGATTTTAGGTTTTTAATAAAAGCTAGGCACCACCAAATCTTAATATGTTTAAGAATTGATGCCCTACCATTCTATATCTCATATGGTGTGGTAGAAATGGACTTTGATGGAACTCAATTAAAGATGTAGAAGGCCATTTGAAGTGCAAAACCCCAATGCCATGTTCCTTAAGGAACTCAATGAACTTGATACTCAAGTATTCACCTCCTTAATCTGATTTTAAAGTCTTAATACTTTTCCCTGTTTGGTTTTCTACTTGGACTTTGAACTCCTTGAACTTTTCAAGGGATTCACTTTTGTTCTTTATAAGAAACAAATGCCCATACCTTGATAGATCATCTACAAAGGTTATAAAGTAGTAGAAACCACCTTTAGCCATTACACTAAGTGGTCCACATATATTACTATGTATGATCTCCAACACATCTTTGGCTTTACCATTTGTCCAACAAATGGTGATCTAGTCATCTTGCCTTAAAGACAAGCCTCACAATTCAATATTACTTAAGATTCCCATCCTTTCTAACTTCATGATCATATCCCCTACAATGTGGCATAATCTTAAGTGCTATAGATATTTAGAGTTAGAGGCATTTTCAATTAGCATTACATTCACATCACTCACCTTAGTTTGAGGCTTATTGTTATTAGACATATCAATATAATATAAACCATGTATTAAATAACCCATGCCAACCAATTCATTTCCAAAATAAAAATCTTACATACATCTCTATAAAAGTGGAATTCATAACCCTTTCTAGTTAAACTAGAAATAGAGACAATGTTTTTATAGGTATTAGGCATATACAATACATCATACAATAACAAAATATGATTATATAAATCAGTTGAAGTTGATCCAATAGCCTTGGTCACAACACTTGCTCCATTTCCTAGCTTTAGGGTCACTTCATTGGGCCTCAACCTCCTCTCATTTGCTAAATCTTGCAAGGATAAACAAATGTGAGAACTTGCATATGTATCCAATACCCATGCATTAAATGAGCTCTTAGAACATTTAGAAGCTATTAAGTTAGAAAAAGTCTCACCTTCTCCTTATTTGCTCTTTGTTTTTGTCTTGAGAGACTCAAGGAACTTAGGACAATTCCTTTTCTAAAGTCCTTCACCTTGGCAAAGGAAACACTTTCCCTTACCTTGCTCTTCCCTCACAATGGCCTTGCTCTTATTCTTGGCTATGCCACCCGTGGGCTTGACAACACTTGTCTTGCCTTTCTCTTTCTCTTTGCCTTTCTTCTTAGTCCTACTAGAAGTAGCAATAAGTGCAACCTCTTTCCCTTTGCTCCCTTAGAAATCCTTTTGGGCCATTACAAGCATGTTTAAAAGCTCCACAAGAGTGCACTCTATCTTGTTCATATGGAAGTTAGCAATGGTTTTCCTAAAAGATTTAAGATGGAATTGAAGGATCAAGTCCACTTGGAGGTGGAGTTCATATGGGCTCCCACTTCCTCTCCCTCCCTCATCTTAGAATGGAAAAGTCGTTTAGATATCTTATATCTAGTGGTCCTAATTTGCTCACCAAACAACTCTTGTAGGTGAAGTATGATTTCCTTTACACTAGTGTATTTATCATGTTGCCGATGGATTTCAATGCTTATAGAAGCCCACATAATGCAATGTGCTTGCATATCATCATCCTTCCATTTATCAAGAGTGATTTGCTCATATTGGGAAGCATTTTGGGGAATGGTCTAGGTGGGCTTTGTTTTAATACAAGTATTTTCTCCAAAGCTAAAACAAATTTTAGATTCCTTAGCCAATCAATAAAATTAGGGTCCATGAGTCTATGTTGGTTGAGTATGATCATGAGTGGGTCTAACAATCTCATATTATCAAGTTTCTATAAAAGATAACAAGATTAATTAGTTATATAACATTTTTATTTTACCATTTGATTTGGCCTTTAATCATAATGGCCTCCCACTAACTTGGCGAATCCTACACTTCCAAAGTAGGAAACAAAAATCCTTTATTGGATGGATTTCTAGTGGGTGATGGAATTCTTAATGGGCTATAGCTACTAATATACCGCAAGTACACATTGCCTTTCTTAGAATAATAGTTCTCAGTAAGTGGATAACTCTTGTCCATCACATCTCATGTGAGGTTCCATTAATTCGGTTCCTAATGTTACAGGCCTCATGTACACATTGCCATTCTTGGCCTTTGGCATTAGTTAGGTCCATACCATTTGATTAGTGAAATGTATGGATTTGAACACTACAAAACTCAAGTACTCCTATTTGCCATTCTTGGCCAATAGTGTATCCATACACCCACAACATCTCATGCTTAACAATAACACTACATGAATCTCCTGGGCCTTATGTACACCCCTATGTATCCATAGCTAATGTACACAAGCCTAAAACCATGCAAGTTATTGCTCTAATGGAGAGTCTAGACCTAAATTAAGTTTGGAAGGTTTTCAGGTCTCTAATTATTATGGTCTCACTTTGCACATTAGCCACTTTCAAATGTATATATCTCATACATACATGGCATGACATCTATTCATATATACATATCACATATTTATATAACATGTTACAATAGATTTATTATTATTTTGTTTATGTAATTAAATGTTGATTACATAGATTTAGGATGTAATATTTACCTTAGTATGCCAAGGATTGAATGTAAATTACAAGAGTTACAATTTGGATTTGAAAAGTTCAAGATGGTGGCCCATTCAACCTTTGGTGGCATGGATAAGGCCCATGGAGATGGTGACAAAGGAGTTCATGACTTGAAGGCTTTTATTGGGCTAGGCCCATTTGTAACATATTCTAAGGGTTATAATAGGCTTAAGAAAGGCCTATGATCACTCTTTATTTGTGCATCCATTTTGCATGTTCTATGTATATATATTTCAAATCCAAATTGTAACTCTTGTAATTTACATTCAATCCTTGGCATACTAAGGTAAATATTACATCCTAAATCTATGTAATCAACATTTAATTACATAAACAAAATAATAATAAAATTGATTATTAGGATGTAAACTAAGCCCATAATCATTCCTTCCATGTATGACGAGCAAATATTTAATAAAATACAACTCTTACATATATTAGAATTTATTTGCAAAGTCAAATAAATGAGAAAAAAATATATTGTCTATGCAAAAATTGAATAGTACTATGAATAGTGTTTTAATACAATAACATGAACAATATTTTAATACAGTAACATGAATAATTTTTTAATACAGTAACATGAATAATGTTTTTGAATAGTATCATGAATAGTACTTTTAAAATAGTACGTGAACATTATTTTAAAACAATAATATGAATAGTAATTTTGTTTTTTAAGCATCTTTAGTCATAACTCTTGCAACTAACAACAAGTATAATCACAACTCTTGTAATTATTATAACATTTAGCATGTAAATTATGTTATTTTGGCTCTTGATACCACTTAAAGGAATCAGTTACACACATTGGAATATGAGCGGAAGCGTGTTGTGAGCATAAAACTGGTTAGGATAAATTTCAATTTGGTCCTTAAATCTCATGGTCCATATCCAAACTAATATTGGTGGTAAATATCAATTTGGTCCTTAAACTTAATATCATGTATTAAATTAAGTCCAAATTAATATTCAATAGTCCTAACCTTTGAATTAGATTTCAGGATATACACAAGTGAAAATCCTAGTCAATTCATTCAATTAATTAATTAAACACTTTAATTAATAATTATAATTATTGGTGCTACTCTTATGTGTGTGATTTACCAGGTTCAAGTCCAAATGATAATGGAAATATATAATATTAACTTTTAATATTATTGGAAACTCTTTCCAAGCTAAATGTGAAAATCCTAATTAATCATGTTTAGTTTCCATAAGTTATAAGTGACCCCCAGCACAGATGTCACGACTGCCCAATTGGAAATGAATGCAATTTATAGATTCACAAGAACCATAAAACATAATTACCATGCACTCAATGTCCCTTCATTTTAAGATCCTGACATCGGCTAGAGTCATGGTCAGTCAAACTCTAATTGCCTCAATCATTTGACCTTATCTTCAGTTCAATTCTTGATAAAACATGATTTCTACTAGAAATACTTTCTAGCACCAAAACACTTTTGGGTAAGTTAAGTTTGACTTGCCCAAGTACTTATTCATTGAGAACAACTTAGATAGCATAAGATCTTATCTTGGTTCACTCCAGATAATGAATTCCTTCATGGACAATCACTTATCCCTAAATAGAACATACTAGAGCCACCACATGCCATATACCTAAACGTGGCTAGCATAGGTATGTAAGTGATAATAAACTCTAATATACTATATGTGGATGACCTTGTCACTAAAAGTTAAAGGGCCATATGCACCATTATGTCAAAGACAATGATTGTTAACTAAAGTGAATTTCCACGCAATCACTTATCTTATGCCACTATTCAATACACCTACCATATAAGTATCCATATGTCTATTCTGATATCTTATATCAAGTAGCATGAGTCTTACTACCTCCCACTGTAGATATCATATACTGATCAAGAAAAATAGACAGAGGTGATAGTCTACGGATTAATATTACCCATTTATTAATCCAATGACTATGAACATTTTATAGCATATGTATTAAATGAATTTGTCACTTATGTTATCAACACTTGATAATAAACTCATTTAACATTATGCTAAAGGGTAAACACTCAAATAAATAAACACTTTATCTAAATTAATATTATATTGCCATAGGGATAAAAGTACAATGTCATTTATATTACAAGAACTAACGCTAGGTCAAATCTATACTAACATGAGGTTGATGGGCTTTGTCAATTTCTTAGTTTAATCTTTGGTCCAAAACTCTTTTGGGCCTAAGTCCATAACACTTTTGCCATTAATCTAAATTGGATAGAAACAATGTATATTCATATTATTAATTTAATATCTTAATTAATATCTCATATTAATTAAGTACAAATTAATAATTGAACCCTTTTATTGAAATTAGATTTCATGATATGATGGAATCATTGCTTTAAGCATAAATCCAATTTCATTAAGCATAATTAATTAACTAAATACTTTAATCAATAATTAGATTAATAATAATGGAGATTTGGTAAAAACCTTTTAGGTGTGACTTACTAGGTTCATGTTCAATTGGCAATGAGAAGATAATATCAACACTTGATAGTATTTGAAACTCCTTTCAAGTCTAAATGTGAAAGTCCTAATTATTCACATTTAGTTCTCATAAGTTGTGAGTGACCCCTAGCATCGATATCACAACTACCTAATTAAAAATGAATGCATTTATTGATTTACACGAACCCTTTTGGTCATAATTACCTTGCACTAAAATCCCTTCATTAGAAGATCCCGACATAGCATAGAGTCAAGGTTTAATCAAACTCTGATAGCCATATGTTATGACCTCATCTTAAGATCTATTTCTTGATAAACTATAACAAATACTAGAAACACTTTTCTAGCACTGAAAATCTTTCAGACTTTATTGTTTTTCCTAGCCAAGAACTTATTGATAAAAAAAGACTTAGTTAGCATAGGATCTTATCTCGATTCACTCCAGGCAATGAATCCCATCTTGGTTGAACACTCATCCATATATTTAATTAACTAGAGCAACCACACGCCATATACCTATATATGATTAACATAAGTATGTAAGCGGTAACAAACTCTAACCACTCAAATGTGGATGACCATGTCACCTCAAGTCAAAGGACTATAACAAACATTATAACCTATACTATGATTGTTGATTATAAGTGAACATCCTTGCGATCACATATCTAATGTCATTGTTTGATCCACCCATCATATGAGTATCTGTAAATGATGGGGTTTAACATGTGTTTAAGATTTTAGCAATTGCGACACTGTTTAAGCTCAGGGCTCTAGAGGACACACAACTATATCACAAAGACATAGCGTGGAGATGAGGAGTCGCCACCCAAGGTAATAACTGGCACAATTTGAAGGTGGTGGTAACTCGATTCTCTAAAAGAGAGTTAACACCATAACTAGGAGATTTTGGATATAGAATACTAACTTCTTTCAATCTTATGTTAATTTATAATTACCTTATTAATTACTAAATTATTCCCTATTAACATGCAATTTCATTTAAACCCTAAATTAGTATACATCTAACTCCAAGGCAACTAGTTATGAAAAAGCATACAAACAATGCATTCATAAGATACAATGTTCCTAAATTAGTCTAAGCTATATTAATTTTAATTAAATAGGCTAAATCTTCATGTTTTATTTACAAATGAGTCTAAAAGCAATGGACCTAATTCCTACTTAATTTTAAATAAATGAACCTAAGTGTATTTATTTTAATTCGAAAAATGGACCTAAATCTACAAATTATGAAGTATTTACATTAGTGAGCCTAGTTCTACATGTTTTAATTTTAAGATAATATTAAATCTATAAGTTATGGAAAAAGCTTTAAGTTAATGGACTATGTCTAATTAATTTTAATTAACCTAAATGGGCCTATGTCTAAATGAACTTGGTGAGCCTAAATTATTTCTAACCTAAAGTCTAATTAAATTATGGGCCCAAAATTTATTTTAATTAATTAAACCTATTTAATTAGGCTTATTAACCTACGTTATTATGGGCCTAAAAAAATCACTAAACCTAATATTAACTTATATACATAATAAAATCCAACAAAGAAATGAATTCAACAAATAAAAAAAATCTAATTTAGTTAACGTGTCCTTAAACAATTAATCAACAAATTATTGATAAGTAAAACAATTAACAAGCAACCCTAATTCTATTCACTTAAATCTAATCAATTTTAAAAACCCCTAGTTTTGATTTCTATGTCATTGATTTTAATTAATTTACCCAATTGAAACCCTAATTTTACTAACCAATTAATTAAAATAAAACACATAATACATACATAGGATTCCACTATTCCCACTATTGAGGCTATTATAATGATCTACTGGAAATTAAAAATAAAATTAAATATAGCCCAAAAAGCCAAATAAATAAAAATACAAAATAAAACAATCAATAAAATATAAATAAATAAATAAATAAAATACGCATAAACCCTAAAAACTATATTCAAATATAAAATTTAATCCATGACATTCCATTAACCTTCACAGTAATTCATGTCACCTCATCCATCAAGAGAATAAAAATACATAAATTAAAAATTAGTCAATGAATGATTAAAAAAATAATAATAATAAACAAAATTAAATATAAAAAATCAAAATCAAAATAAAAGAAGAAGGAGAAAAAGAATTGAGAATGAGATGCAGTATTGGTTTCCCCTAGAAGGATGATCACCATTTATGAAAGCTTATGGCTTTTGTTGTGTTTTTCTGTGATTTTAGTTTATTTGATTTGATTTTTTGGCAAAGAACTAAAGAAAAGTACAAAAAAAAATTCAAGTGGGTGTATTGTGGCTCACCGCTAAGAATTAAAGAAAGTAAATGAAAAAAATAATAAAACCCTAGATGCCTCTTCCTTCAATGTGAAATCTTATTTATTTAAAAGGGAAAAAAATAAGATAATAAAAATCCAAATCCAAATACAACTCAATATGATCCTAACTATTAAGTGTGATTTTTTTTTAAAACACGAATTGGTTAATTCACTATGCAGCGAATTAAATGGCCTTGCTACCATTCTCACTACTTAATTTGTTTTGGTCCATTTGAGCCAACATTGACCCATCCTCCTTTCTTTAATTTTTTTTCATTTCTTTAGGCTAATTTGGCCTTTTGGCTGAATTTCCTTTTTTTTTTTTTAAAAAAAAAAAATTCATTTATAATAATAATAATAATAATAATAATAATAATAATAATAATAATAATAATAATAATAATAATAAATAAATAAATAAATAAATAAATAAAATTTAAAAATAAATCCTAAAAATAATTTACATTTTAGTTCAAAACTAATAAATTAGATCTAATAAACCTAATTTCACAGTTAATTTTCATAATTAGGTCCTCTATCACATCCAAACTCAAGCCATCTCAAAATTGGGTGCTTACAGTTACCCCCCTTTGTTGTTGTTTGCTTGAAAAATTGTAGCAAAGCAAATAAGCACACAATTTCTAAATAAAAAGTCAGAACACTTACCTGTGTGTCATAACTATGCATGAAACTATGCAATGTTGAATGCGATTTAAGGAACACTACAATTCCTCTTGAATTTCTTGCTGTGATGCTATCATTTTGTTTAGTGAATAGTGATTGACACTGTGTTCAGTGCATTTTGAAAACAGGCTATAGTTCCGGTGGAACATATAGCAGTGATGCTATCACTATGTTCAGTGAATAGCGGTTGACACTGTATTCAATGCATTTTGAAAATAGGCTATAGTTCCAATAGAACATATAACAGTGATGTTGTCATTGTGTTCAGTAAATAGTAGTTGATACTAGATTTAATGCATTTTACTATATTCCTTATGGGACGTTTAACATGTAATTTTTGCTATATTCCCTATGGGACGTCTAGTGATCGTGATTTTCACCATATTCCATATGGGACGTCTAGTGATCGTGATTTTCACTATATTCCCTATGGGACGTCTAGTGATTGTGATTTTCACTATATTCCCTATGGGACATCTAGTGATCATGATTTTCACTATATTCCCTATGGGACATTTAGTGATCGTGATTTTCATTATATTCCCTATGGGACGTCTAGTGATGTGATTTTCACTATGTTCCCTGTGGGACATCTAGTGATCATGATTTTCACTATATTCCCTCAAGGATGTCTAGTTATATGATTTTCATTATATTCCTTATGGGAAAGTCTAGTGATCATGATTTTCACTATATTCTTTGTGGGACATCTAGTGATCGTGATTTTCACTATATTCCTTGTGGGACATCTAGTGATTATGATTTTTACTATATTCCCTGTGGGACATCTAATGATGTGATTTTCATTATATTCCCTATAGGACGTCCAGTGATCGTGATTTTTACTATATTCCCTATAGGACGTCTAGTGATGTGATTTTCACTATATTCCCTATGGGATGTCTAGTGATAATGATTTTCACTATATTCCCTATAGGACGTCTAATGATGTGATTTTCACTATATTTCCTATTGGACGTCTAGTAATTATGATTTTCTCTATATTCCATATGGGACATCTAGTGATGTGATTTTCACTATATTCCCTGTGGGACGTCTAATGATCGTGATTTTCACTATATTCCTTGTGGGACGTCTAATGATCGTGATTTTCATTATATTCCCTGTGGGACATCTAGTGATCATGATTTTCATTATATTCCCTGTGGGACGTCTAATTATGTGATTTTCACTATATTCACTATGGGATGTCTAGTAACTATAATTGAAAGTTTCGCTATATTTCCTATAGAACGTTTAGCGAAAATATGCTATAATTAATGTGTAGTGTATAGCTGAAGACAAATATGCTATAGGTTATATGGAGCATCTAATAAATTATGATAATGGTGTTTTAGGTCCTGTAGAGTGTCTAGCAAAAAGATTTAAAATGTGCTATAATTCTCGTGGAACGTCTAGCAAAAAATGATTTGATAATGTGCTATAACTACTGTGAAGGGTTTAGCAAGTTGTGATTGTTTGGAATTTTTATTATAACTACTATGTAGTATATAACAAAGTGGATCTAAAAACTGTTATAACTACTGTGTAGCTTATATAATAAGGTGAATTTGAAAATTTTGTTTTAGCTACTGTGTAGCATATAACTAAGATCTGCAGTGTATGTAAAATGCAGACATCACATTAGAATTTTATGTTAACTACGATTTTGAGATTTTTTTTAATTAACTGTGCTAACTGATTGGAATTTTTTGGGTACTTGTGTTTGAATTTTTGCTGATTGACTATGATCAACTGCCTTTGTTGCTTACTGACTTTGATTAACTTGTTGGCGCTAGTGTTGATTCCACATGTTGGGTTTATCTTCTTCTTCTGAACTTGCTGCTCTTAAAGACTTGTTGAAGTTAGTTTTAACATGATAATTTTATAATAAAGTACATTATATTTTTTTGAAAATTTATGAGAAAATTCATCACTTTATCATGAGATAATGTGCACTGAACGAATCTTACTATTTTTTATTTTCAAGACTATCATTTATTTACAATTTGCAAAAGTCAGAGATATCATTAATCATCTTACGTTGAGAGCATATTTTTACCAAGTGAAGAGCTTACTTTCACAACTAATTTTAGGGAGAATTTGGTAAATAAGACTCAGGGAATTTGAGCATAAATAGATTAATTTCTAAGTATTAAAATAGTCTTTGAGTTATTTTTATGCTTTTCTTCCTTATCCGAATATTCCCCTGCCTTTCTAATATTACTCAGCGTGGATACCATTGGAAAGGTCCTTTGGATACTCATACTCTTATAGAGCATTAGAGTAAATAGAATAATTTTTGGCATGATCCTCTTTAGTATTCCCTCACCTTTCTTATATTACTTAGCGTGGATATAGCCAGAGGTTCATGTTGATACTCTTACTCATTTGAAAGCATTGGAGTACATTATGCTTGCTCTTATTTTGATTATCCTCTTAGTATTCCTAAGCCTTTCTTGTATTACTCAGCATAAATACCATCAAGATATTTTATACTCTTACTTATTTCTGAGTATTAGAGTAGATTATATGCATATTTATTATTTAAAAGACTGAAATAATACATTGAAATTCAAGCAATTTATATTGCAAGTCCATATATATTTTTTTGCATTTTCTTCCTTTTGTTCAGGTGCAAAGCAAGCATTGGATTGATTAGGGTTTATAAACTCTCAATAAAAAACTATTAACTGCTCATTTGAATTTCGTGAGGCTAATAAAAGAAATCCATTATGATAAAAGGTCATGAGATATGCTTTTCACATATGATCTTGTGAAGTGGATGAATTTACTTTCAATTTATGGAGATTTTACTTTATTACATAATCTAAGGAAATAGAGTCTTGTTACTTCCCTTTATTTATTTTTAGGGTGTTTGCCACATTAGGTGATACTCTGATGAATAATTAGCATTTGCAGTCTTCCCCATTCTTATTGATATATCCTTTCCTTTTCTTTATTCTCTTTTGTTTGTCCTACATAAAATACCATAAGTTAGTATGGTCTATTTGCAAGTGAAGAGATTTTTTCAAAATTCAATGTTATTCTTTTGCATTCTTCCCTTTTGATTGCTTTGATGATGTCTCTGATCACAAAGGTCATGATACTCCACTATTGAGGTCATGGCCTAGGGTTGAATTTGTATTTCTTTATTCTCATTGATGCTATGGTAGAGGGCTTCATTCCTCTTATTGACATCTCTTGCAAAAAAGGTTCAGGAATTAAATGTCTTATTTCATAATCAGAGAAGTTTTAGAGTGCATTCATTTTAAGTTTTGAGTGCATCCTTCCCTTTTTAGGGTTAATGCATGTATCATTGGTATATTGGACCTTCTGATTAGGATTTGATGCTTTGTCTTTGTTTGAGCATTCTCGTAGCTATCAGAGATACATTCAGGAGTAGCTGTTGGGGCAGATTTGCATTGACCCAACTGTGGTATGCTTGTCTTTTATTACTCTTTATGTTTTGATAGCCTTTTGCATTCACAATTTATAGGAGTAGGTTTTCCTATTGTTGAGACTCTAGGTGATGCTTCAGAAGAGGCTATGAAGATGATGTTGAGTCTAAAGAGCTTGAGCCTCCTACCCATCCTCCTAAGGTTGCATAAGATGAGGTTTTTTAATAGTGTTGCCTTTCCTATTTTACTCCCTTAGATGCTTTACATGTGAATACTTGATTACTTTTATGCACTGTTATAATACTAATTTTTAAATGTTAATAGCAGAGTAATTTTTTCTAGGCTCAAAGACTTTTTTATGCAAAACATGTATTTCACAACAAATTTATGCAAGTGTATACATGCTATATATAACATGCATGATCCTAATAGGTCTTTTATTTGGAACAGAGCTATATTGCCAATCTTGGAATGTGAAAATAAAATGCTTCATGAATAGCTTATAGGTTTGAGCTTTAGATGCTTCACGATTGGTACTTCTGATGTAAGAGCTTTTGGTGCAGCTTGTTGAAAAGATGACCAGGTTGTGCTGTATTGATGAATTATTGGTTGTTGCTTGTGGTTTACTTCTTTTTTCCCCCATAAGTCTTTAAATTTAGTGTTCCATCTGTAATCTTTGAATGCGGATTTACTGTTTTGCAATTTTCCCTCAGAGCTACATTCTGAACTCATCAACTTATTCTGGTAGTCTTTTCCAGGTGTGCAAAAAAATTAATTTGTCCACTGTTGCTATTAATCTAACCCTATTAGTTGCAATCTCATGTATTGAAGATGAAAATAAGTGAATGAATTGGCTAAAGAGAGTTCTTGAAGCTAAAATCAACTGGACTTGCTCTTCGAAGAACTCTTGAGCATAATATTTGATGTTGATGCAATGATTGATGATAGTTATAAGGCATGGGTTGCAACATGAGTTACTGAGCCACCTGATTTATTATGTATAAAAGGACACTAGACTTACAAATAGAACTAAAAAGGGGTGGCAAAAAAGAGAAAACATAACTAAAATAGCGATCTCATAACTTTGATTTTAGTTATCATTATGTTTTGTCTTTCCATTGAAATACTTATTCAGTATGATACATATGAATATGCAATATTTGAACCAAAAATTTCAAATTCAATTTTACTCATTCATTAAGGCAAAAGTGAGAACATTCATTATATAATATAATACAACTTCTATTATTAGTTAGTCCTAATATTTTTCTCTTATTTTTACCTGATTGTCCTTTTTTCTTTCTTTCTTTTTTCTTTATTTGTTTTCATTTTTCCTTTCCCTCAAATTTCCTATCCTCAAAAGTTACATCATGTGATATATGAATGTTCTTTGAATTTTTATTTGTGCCCATACTGAATGAATCTAATTGAATTAAATTTATGTCAAACATGCATATACGATCAATATCACAATGCACAATACCATTAGGATGACAATACATAAGTAAACATGATCAGAATTCATATCATTGATCACTAAAACAAAAGAAGTTCTAAAGAAACTAAATTTTTTTCAAAGAAAACAATAAGAAATTTATTTTCTATTCTAAATGCTACGGACGCTGAGTCTCAAGGTGGTTATCATTCAAGTGGCTAACAAAGTGACTATTCTTGTATCTTCTCACCAACTGTCTCCATGACTTCATCTTTCTATACCTCCACTGTGCATGTTTCTTCCTTGTCTAATAGCTTCTTATCATTAAACTTATCACCCCATCCTATAGGCATAATTGACTCGAAGGGTATGTAAAAAAAGGTGGTTTGGAGTAAAACACCTTATAGTCAAATTATCTTGAAAGTTGTCCCAACAAATTTTCTACTCTTTCTACATCTTTAGGGGCATTAGGAGATTTCTCATTAGTTTTAAGGACTAGGTCCTTAAAGGAGTTTAGCACTTTCTCCTCACTTATTCTTAAGTTTATCATCATAGTGGTTGGGGGTGGAACATTTCAATAGTTTGGGAAAGGATTATTTTTGGTGCTTGGACTTTTAGGGTCTGTGATCTTTCTGAAGTCTATAAGGTTTTTCATTTATTTTTTAAGGCGGGTGCAGGTATCTGTGGAATGTCTAGTAACTTGGTGGAATTTGTAGTAACTTTTCAAGTCATATCTTGGGACATTTGGGTTTGGCAGTTTAGAAAAGGTAAGGGGTCTGAGCAATCCCTTTTGCATTAGGTGGTCTTAGACTTTTGATAGGGGTTGGTTAAAATTAGAGAATCTCCTTGGTTGTTGAACAACTTGCACTTCCACAACCCACCTAGTGTTTCCTTACTGTGTAGCCCTAGTTGGGTAGTTTCTTATTCTAGTGATTCTATAGATTTTCTTCTTTTCATTCTCCATCTCCTCAGCTTGCAATCCATCATCATAGAGATCCACAAATGTTTTAGGATTCATCATTTGTAGCCTTTCAACTATATTGGGTGGCACATTTCAGATTATCATCCTAGTTTAATCCTTCTTAGCCAATTTGTTCTTTATTAATCCTACATTATTCATGAATCTAGTTAACAAGTTTAAGAAAGATTCATTAAATTTCTACTTGGTCAATTCCAAATCCTGAATAGACACTTCTAGCCTAGTGTTATGGTCATACTGTTTCAAGAAAGTAGTACATAATTCTCTCCAATAAGCCTAGATAGATTTTTCTAACTCATGATACTAGTTCATAGCCATACCCTTTAAGGAAAGTACAAACAACTTTATGACTACAGATAATGGAGCTTTAGTGGTGCTTATAGTTGTGGTATATTGGCTAAGATGAATCCTTAGATCCCTAGATCCATTGAATTTCTACAGTTGAGGCATTTTAAATTTATCTGGAAGTTTATCTCCACCAGTGCTTATCATGTCATTAAAATCAAATAGATACCACATCCCTTGACCTCTCGTCATCTCTTCCATCTTAGACATCTTTTGAGTCAATGCTTGCATCTACTTTGACTTATGTTCCTGAACTAGCTGAAGTGATTCTTTCTTGCCTTTCTTTAGTATAAGGTTCTCCACATCCTCATATTTCGTCTCCCCAGTAGGTACATTCCTAGCAACATTCAATTGTGGTTCCTTAGCATTATCATTATTAATAGGTGGATCATCCATGATAGGTGGGATAATAACAACAGGTGGTATGGTAGCAGCTGCAATAGGTGGCATTAACCCAGCTAAAACTTGTCTCAATTCATCTTGCATCATGGCTCTTATGTCATCAATCAAAGCTCCCTTAATGTCTTCTAAGGTCCAGTTTCCTCCTTGTTGTTCCATTTCTGTCTGCCTAGTTGGAGTTGATTCAACTTCCAAGTAAAGTGGATTAATAAGATTATTCTCTATGCTTTAAAGGATCCTTTTTGATATTGATTGTGGACTCATATTAGTTCTCAATAATTTGCCACCTTTCCATTTTCAAACATAGGAAGACTTAGATAAATCTATGATGGCTGAAAAATAAAGTGTTAGTATAATCCATGAACTATATGTAATGCATGATGCACATATTTATGCAGCAAGTAGTAAGTAGCGAGTAGCGAATAAAGTATACAAGTAACAAGTGAAGTGTATAACATACATCCTTCTAACCTTATTCCTCCCACACACGAGTTCAATAGTGAGTCTCTTTTCCTAGGATTTTTTGTCTTAGCCTTAATATCTATAGGGGATATCAAGAACTGACATGCATGCCAAATCTCTCAAAGCAGTAAAGGATAGAAATAACATTTCTAGGTAAAAAAGTTTAGCCCAATCTTTATTAACCCAAATAGGCCTCAAAAAGGTATGGGCTTGGGCCTTTATAGATAAAACACATAATACATACACAGAATTCCACTATTCCCACTATTGGGGCTATTACAATGATCTACTGCAAGTTAAAAATAAAATTAAATATAACCGAAAAAGCCAAATAAATAAAAATACAAAATAAAACAATTGATAAAATATAAATAAATAAATAAAATATGCAGAAACCTTAAAAACTATGTTCAAATATAAAATTTAGTCCATGACATTTCACAGGTTCTCCATAGTGAATTCATGTCACCCCCATCTATCAAGAAAATAAAAATAAATAAATAGTCAATGAATGATTAAAAAAATATTAATAAACAAAATTAAATATAAAAATAAAATCAAAATTAAAATAAAAGAAGGAGAAGAAGATTTGAGAATGAGATGCGATATTGATTTCCCTCAAAAGGATGATCATCGTTGATGAAAGTTTGTGGATTTTGTTGTGTTTTTCTGTGGTTTTAGTTTATTTGATCAATTTTTTTTTGCAAGGAACTAAAGAAAAGTATGTAAAAAATCTAAGTGGGCGTATTGTGGCTCATCGCTAAGAATCATAAAAAGCAGATGAAAAAAAATAATAAAATCCTAGGAGCCTCTCCCTTCTGTGTAAAATATTTTTTATTGAAAAATCAAAAAACAAAATAATAAAAATCCAAATCCAAATCCAAACTCAGTATGATCCTAATCATCAAGTGTGATTTTTTTAAAAAAAGGTTTAGTTAGCGAATTGGTTAATTTGCTATGCAGCGAATTAAATGGTCTTACAGCCATTCTCACTACTCAATTTGATTTGGTCCATTTGGGCCAACATTGGCCCATCCTCCTTTCTTTAATTTTTTTCATTTTCTTTAGGCTAATTTTTTTCATCATTAGGCCTTTTGGCCGATTTTTTTAAATTTTTAAATTTATTATTTAAAAAAAATTATTTATAATAATAATAATAATAATAATAATAATAATAATAATAATAATAATAACAATAATAAAGAAAATTAAAAACTAAATCTTAAAAATAATTAACGTTTTAGTTCAGACTAATAAATTAGATTCAATAAACCTAATTTCACAAGTCATCCTAAAATTGGGTGCTTACAATATCCACATGTCTATTATGATATCTCATATCAAGTAGCATAAGACTCATTACTTCCCACTATTAGTTTCATTTACTAATCAAGGAAAATAGATAGAGGTGATAGTCTAATTAATATTATCCAAATATTAATTATATGACTATGAACATTTTATAACATATGTACTAAATAAATTTGTAGCTCATATTATCAACTATTGATAATAAATATATTCTACATATCTCTTTAGTGGAGTTGGTGTGATGATATTTTCAATAGGATTAGACTCTTGGATTGATTAATATTCATTTGATCAATTTAATTGGCCTAATTAGAAGACTCCTCTTATAATCTTATCTGCCTTCCTTTGCCACCTTCTTGAAGAAACTCTTTCTCAAGAAATATTGCATCTATACTCATAATAATAATAACTTGTTCAACATGAAGATAGAAATAATACCCTAAGCTATCTTTGAATAACCAATAAATCTACCTTGAATTGACCTTGCATCTAATTTGTCCATTTTTAACCTCTTGATATAAGCTAGGCGTCCCTAAATCTTAACATGCTTAAGAATTGGTGCCTTACCATGCCATATCTCATTTGGTGTGGTAGAAACAGACTTAGATGGAACACGATTTAAAATGCAAACAACAGTTTATAATTTAAAACCTTAAAAGAAAGTAGGAAAATCTGTATAGCTCATCATTGATCGAGCCATATCTAATAGAGTTTGATTCCTCCTTTCAGATACATCATTTAATTGAGGTGTGCCAGGTGGAGTTAGTTGTGATATAATGCCATGTTCCTTAAGGAACTCCATGAATTAGGTACTTAAGCAATCACCTCCTTGATCTGATTGTAGGATTTTAATACTTTTTCCTATTTGGTTCTCTACTTAGACCTTGAATTCCTTGACATTTTTAAAGGATTCATTTTTATGTTTCATCAAATATAAATGTCCATACCTTGATAGATCGTCTAAAAAGGTAATGAAGTAGTAGGATCCTCCTGTTGCCATTTGATTAAATGGACCACATTCATCACTATATATGATTACCAAAATTTCTTTGGCTGTTTCCATTTATCCAAAAAATGGTGATCGATTTATCTTGCCTTGGATACAAGCTTCACAAGTTGGAATACTTAACGATTCAAGATTACTCAAGGTTTTGAATTTATCCAACTTTGTGATTCTATCATCCACAATGTGACTTAATCATAAGTGCCATAGATATTTTGGATTAGAGGCATTATCAATTAGCATTGTATTCACAACATTAAAATTGGTTGGATATTGTTTATTATTGGATTTATTATTAACATAATAACGACCATGTAATACACAACCCATGCCAACTATCTCATTATCAAAATAGATAGTACATACATCTCTTTTAAATAAAAACTTATAACCTTTTCTAGTCATACTAGAAATAGAGATGATGTTCTTATAAGTATTAGGTACATATAAAACATTGTTCATTAACAAAGCATGATCATTTAAGTAAACATAATCACTTAAGTAAATAAAGGTGGTTCCTATAGCTTTGGCAACAACACTTAGTCAATCTCTAAGCTTCAAAGTCAACTCATTTAACTCTAACCTTCTTTCACTTACTAGATCCTGCAAGGAAGAACATAAGTGAGATCTAGCACCGGTATCCAATGTCACACCTGTACCCTGATTCTAAGTACATTTTCATTCATTATATGTTGCATTGATATATGTATTAATTAAATTTAAGTATAAGCTAGTATATATAGTTAAGCCAGTGTTTCAGGTTGAGCCATGACTTATACTCGATTAAAGAGTGATAATTTTGAATTTTAGTGACACTCAAAATAAATAAAATATTGAGAATAATAAGGATATGAGGTTAAATTGAAGTAAAGGATAAAAAATTTAATGTTAGCAAAAGATGAGAACTAAAATTGATATAATGATTGGCCTAGATTGAAACATTTGGAAGTTTGAGGATTTATAGGTAATTTAAACATTTCATTAAGGACCAAAAGGAATATTTTATATATTATTTAATTATTTTTTTAGGTATATCTCCTTCTTCCATTGTGATTGTTTAGAGTAGCCATAGGAAGGGAAAAAAAAAAGAGAAAGAAAGAAAGACACTTAAAAAAAAGGGCTGATCCATTTCTTCTCATATAAGTGGTTTTTCAAGCAAAATTGAAGATCTAATGTACATTTAAGGCTATAATATTCATCCTAGAAGAATTTAGTGATTGATTTGGCATGTAATTTTAGTATCTTGGTTGATTTAATTTAGGGTTCTTAAGTTGCAGAATTCGGGTTTAATAAGTTTAGTTTATCAGTTTCTGTAATTTGATTATATCTTGATCTAGAGAACTCCAAATTAATTTTTATTTGATGATCTAGAACCTTTGAATAATCATCTACAATTTGTTCTCTTTGAGCTTGATCTGATTAAGTCTTTATGTTAGAATAATAAGAGAAAACATTTTATTGCTCATTCTATCAGTTTCTTTGAGTTAGTTATAATTCATTGTATATAACTTTATTTATGGGTGTCTAATTGGTGTGAAATTTTTCTAGAATTTTTTAAAAATATATATCTAAGATTGATTAAAATTTTAGCTTAAAATTCCTTTTCTATAAGTCCCAAAAATGTTTCAATGTTAGCTTTGAAAATAACCATTTTGATTATGTGAATTAGGTTTACAAAGTTCATGAGTTAAAACTAGTCTAGATACTTTTGGTATATAAAACTTGAAAGAGTTATCTAAAACTTTATGTTTTGATAAAGATCTAATTACATTTTAAGAGTGGTCTAACAAACTTGTACTTTTTATTTATCAATTTATTTAAGTGATTGAGCTACTTGTAATACATCCTTTATAATTTTATTTGTGGTTGTCGAATGAAAATGAAATTTTTATTGAAAGTAATATAGACAAAGATCTAGGTCTGGTTGAAATTGGAGTAAAATTCATTTCCTACATGTCAAAGTGATTTTTCTAATTTAGGCCTGAAAATAACCCTTATAGAGTTAATAAGACTGAATTGTAGAGTTAAGTTAATTTGCATATTTTCCATATAGTTTAGGGGCTGCATAGTTAGGTCAATATATGATATTGTTATATTGATGATATATAAATGAAATTGCATATTTTAGGTACTGGAAAAGGTAAGGAAAGTGCAGGTGCAAGTTAAGTAAATTCGGTAAACTGAATTTATGTGTTTATATATTGTTTTGATGAGTAGATGTTTAAGCCCTTAAATTCTTTTTATAATAGGAAGAAAATGAGATTTTTTGTAATTTTTATGACTATGAAATGAATTATAAGAATGGTTTTAATTTAGCTTGGTTACTACCTGGATTATTTAAAGTATTGAAGCTTTAAAATGATAATGTTTTCTATTTCACAAGCTAAATATGTTGCTACTTTGTGCCTTTGTTTACAATATGATTTGAGATTTATTTTTAGATACTTTTTGATTTAATTAAGTTTGTCATAAGCATGATTTCCTTATTTTGGATTATAAGGAGGTGTTTTGATTTTGAATACTTTGTTGAACAACAAATGTGATAGAAATGCTTTGACTATTTACTTGATCATTTGAATGAGTTATAATCATATTGGTTTTATTCCTTTGAATTTTAATGAGAAGTGGTTTGATTTTTAATACTATGATGAGCTATAAATGTGATAGATGGTTTTGATTAATTTTGGATGAAATGATATTTTTTTTATGTATTACCTCCCTATATGAGATGTATGGATGTGCTGAGGTGATATATGCACATTTGAGATTGTGTTGGTTGTTATTGCGTAATAAACAATAGGGCTCTTGGTTGCAAGATGGTGAAGAAAGAAGGGTCGTTCCGTGCTAACGTAGTTGAAGGGTTAGCCTTTAAGTGTTCTTAGAGAGTGAGCTTATGATGGCCTGTATGTTATGGTCGAGTTGTGATGTTATAGGGATGATTAATACAAATGAAATGTTGTATTGATATCTACAAAGACACATGTTTTAATTGATTAAACTTTAAATATGTTTGAAAGCAAGATTGAATTTGATTATTAATGGTTTAGTATTTTAATTTAGCTAAACTATTTTTTGCTTATAACATCTATTTATTGAGTATTTTTGTACTCATTTTACTTTGTTTTATAAACTTTTTTAGATAGCAGGGCTTGATAGTTGGTGGATAGAGTTAAGTAAGTGTGAGTAGAATTTTTAGAATAAGATTGACCAAAATCCTCGTTAGAGTAATATTTTACCTTTATTTCTTAAGATTTTTGTATAAGTGCTGTAAAACATTGGTGGTTAAGCCATATTTAAAAATGTAATATTTATATTATCCAATTATTTTGTATGTATTTTACTATTTATAAATAGTATTTAACTATTCATAAATACATATTTCATTATCATAAATACTTATTTCACTATATAAAAAATGCATGGTACTTTAAAAGTTCTTATTCTTTAAATGTAATGTATGTACAATACTACACTCTTATAAGAGATTAATTTTGAATTCTCTTGCAAATATGAGGATATTATAATAAAAATTAATTAAACTAAGCAATTTGTTTGGTGATTGGTTTAAATGTCCATCTAGGGGTATGTGAGACGAGATGTGAAAATTTTGGTATCAAAGCATGGTTTAGAATCCCCTTAAGATAAAAATGTGAATGCATGTACATGTTAATAATTAAGTCAAAGTGTTTGTATTTTGAATAGGATGAGTGCGGAGGGTCCGACTGAAGATCCTGCTGACCTAAATGAGTTTGAGTTTGAGTATGGGCATAGGATTGAACATATAAATGCACCACCACTACCTAGGAATTACCACCAGTAATGAATATAATTCACTTGAACATATGCATCTCAAATTATTCCATTTGACTATATGTATTTTACGTACTTTCATTTGTTTTGTATTTGCCAAAGTGCATTTTAATGGTATATTTGAGTATGCGTAATATAGGATGTATTTGGGGTATTATAAAATTAAACATTTAGTTAATAAATAAATATGTAGGGAATTAAATCCAGTTGGCTTGTTTATATGGATTGATTTGAACTTTTGGGTTGATAGTTGATTAAAATATAATAATAAGAATATAATAATAATAATAATAATAATAATAATAATAATAATAATAATAATAATAATAATAATAATAATAATAATAATAATAATAATAATAATAAAAAAAATATATATATGATAGTGTATATTTATGGGATTGTCTTTGTTTTACAAGAAACTAAAAAAAAAACCTTTCTTTTTCTATCAAACTTATAAACTTAAATCTTGATGATTTTAGCTCCTAATTTGGTAAATTAATTATTTTCATAGTAAATTGTATTTGAAATTATGTGGTGATGGTGTGAAATAATTATATAGCTTTTGAATTCTATTTTAGAGTATAAATTTTTGCACCGATATTTTTGTGGTCATAGAAGAAGAATTAGAAGAAATATAAAACATGAAACATGTAGATTTATCTTTTATCTACGTTATTATAAAGTTGAAGTATGAGATTTGATGTGTGTGATGAGAAATTCCTATTTGATTAGGACTAGTTTAGATTATATCTACTGCAGGTAGCTTTCTTTTGCCTAATAAATATGAGACCCTTAGAGGCTGAATTAGGCAAATTATTAACCATAATTTTTGTTCCTTTATATATTATCTAAAACGCTGTAATGTAGTTTAATTAAATAATTTTTGTGTAAAGAGAACTCATCCTTAGGAGTGGGGCTGGTTTTTCTTGCTACGTTTACAGGAAATCCTATTATTCCTAGATAATATAAGGGCCTTATAGGCTAAATTAAATGAAGTATAAAACATAAAATTTGTTAATTATGTGTTAATGAAGTGCTTGAAGTAGGGTTTTGCAATTGGACTTGTATAACTTGAGAAATTCTAAACTGAAAGTGACCTGCTTGAGCTATTTTTTTGCTGAATATAGGTTTGGATTCAAAATTTCACCAGTAATTGTAAAAAGCTTATATTGTGTTGTTTTTTGGATATGTTATAGTCATGTGTGTCTATTTTTATAAAAAAAATCAAGTAATTTGGAATTGTGTGGTGAGAGTTATTCACTCTCAAGTCAAGCAAGGCCAAACTGTCCAACAAGAAAGAAATATGCATAAATGTTAAGCTTATATATATAGAACATATCCTAATTACATACTAAGTATAAAAACTCATTACAAGTATATTCTTGATCAAATATATGTCATATTATAGGATCTTAAATCATTGGTAAAGCTCAAGAAGGTGATACAAGTTGTCTATAGAGTGATTGACAACTAAAAGGTAAATATAAGTATCGATTGAATTCTTAGGTGAAATTGTGTGATTGATATGGGTGTGAGCATGTGATGGATGAGTTATAGTTTGATTAACAATGTGTATTCTATGAGATTTTGAGGTGAATTACTTTTTGGTTTTGGCTACCATCGCTTTCCATTTGAAAAAAAAAGATGTGAAGCTTATTTAGCTAATGTGGTAGATGTATCTAAAGCTGGTCTAAGAGTAATGGATGTTCCAATAGTGAAGGAATTTACAAATGTATTTCTAGAAGATCTACTGGGTTTACCTCTACATCAAGAGACTAACTTTGAGATAAAAACTATATGAAGGGTAACACTATAATCAAATGCACCATATCGAATAACACCCTTATATAAGACCTTAAGTTTGATTAATTCTAAGGAATTTGTAGAATGAGAATGAAAGAACACTATAAAGATTGGTTATCTTAGAGAATTTGTTAATAAGGATATGAGATATTAATATGATTATGGTTTAAAATTTAGGATTGATAATGAGTCTATGGAGTGATGATCATGTTAGAGATTGAATTTCTATTTTAAAAGAGTTGAATTTGATTTATTCTATCTTTCATATATGGACGATTTGCAATGAAGGTTAAAGTGGTAGTAGGAATAACTTATAGAAATATAGTTTATGAAATAAGAAAAATATTTAGAAATAGAAAAATGTTTGAGAAATTGATGATTTGAGGATTTGAAATCAAAATATGGTTATAGTTGATAAATTTTGTAAACAGTAATGGAAATATAAGAACTTCCTACTTGTAGTGAGTTGAACTTTTATTTAACAAAGTACCATGTTAATTTATTTCATTTAAGGATAGAGTTAAGCTATGATAAAGAATATTGTCAAACTAGAAGTAGTTTATCCAAATATCATTTATGGAAAATATATATAGGTCTTTATATTACAAGAGTGTGTATTTCATCAAGAGAAAAATGGACGTATGAAAGGTGTATAGGAAATGAAGCACACTAGGAAGCTTGAACTTATCATGTGGTGTAATCAAATGCTAATAAGATGATGAAAAAAGATGAGTTAATGTTACTTGTTGGTGCCAAATGGTAAAAGGGACTGTTATATAGTAGTAAGTATAAAATTAATAGATTATACGAGATATATGCATAATAGAATGGTAGTTGCATAGAAAAACATGTTCAATATGAAATAAAATTTAAGATTCAAATATATAGTTGGAGTTGTTTTGCTTAAGGAAATTAAAGGTACAGTCTTAGAAGGCCGAATGGAGGATTTAACTAATTGATCTTATAGAACGATAATGTATTTTAAAGGGTGTTAGTCAGCCTAAGGGAGGAGTTATTGTTAAAAAAAATTATTATGAAAGAAGTGTATAAGAAAATTGATGAATTTCATAGGAAGGAAAAATTTGAGGAAAGTAAAAGAGAAATGGGTGAAAAATTTATTTAGTGGTGTAACATTTGATTTCTTATATTCTGAGATACATGAATGAATTGTGATGAAAGATAACATATTAGTAGAAATGGTTTATAAGAATATAACTTTTGAGAACACAAGTAATATTTAAAGGTTGAATATTCTTGGAGATATTATGATTGAGAATTTAAGGTTAATAATGAATATATAGTTGATAAACATTGAAGACAATATTGAATCTACTTGAAACTCCACATTTATTAGTGGATGGAGTTATATATGTTTAGTGGTATAGCAAAATTTTCTTTTATAATATAGGAGTTGAAACGTGATTTAAAAAAAAGTGAGATTGAGTTAAAAGTGATAGTCTAAAATGTCATTTTGAAAGTCTATATGATGTTTTGAAGGTATTCCACTTGAAGGAAATAAAAATTTTATGGACAATAGTTGATGATTTAAAATTTTATCGATTGAGAATATTGATGTATTACATAGTCAATGTTCTTGGACATATCATATGGTTTAGAGTTAAAAAAATTGGCTTATTTTGGGGTAGGAATCCGCAAAGCTAGGATTAGTTTATTGATAAAGTTCATAGTGACAACCATGGTGAAGACTTCAGAATTGCAAATGTTGCTAAATGTCATAAGGAATAAGTTTTGGAAGTTATTCTTATAAATGTAGTAATAATTGTCTATGTTACTTTAAGGAGTTACATAACATGTAGCATGTAGTATAAGGACTACATAGTTAGGGATCATAATATATTATGAAATAAAATGATTTCCATAATTAAAGTGGTTTAGAAGAATAAACTTATGAAAGGAAGATATAAATGATATTCTCCAACATTGATAACCCCTATTATAGGATAGGTATAGTGAGAATGCATCAAATTTTGAGGACAAAATTCTTTTTAAGGGGAAGAATTTTCACACCCGTACCTTAATTTTAAGTACATTTTCATTCATTATATGTTGCATTTACATATGTATTGATTAAATTTAAGTACAAGCTAGTATATATATAGTTAAACTAGTGTTTTAGGTTAAGCTATAACTTATACTCGATTAAAGAGCGAGAATTTTTGAATTTTAGTGACACTCAAAATAAATAAAATATTGAGAATAATAAGGATATGAGGTTAAATTGAAGTATAGGATAGGAAATTTAATGTTAGTAAAAGATGAGAACTCAAATTGAAACAGTGATTGGCCTAGATTGAAACATTTGAAAGTTTGAGGATTTATCAGTAACTTAAGCATTTTATTAAGGACCAAAAGGAGCATTTTACATATGATTTATTTATTTGTTTTGGGTATATCTTCTTCTTCCATCATGATTGTTTAGAACATCCATAGGTTGGGAAGAAAAAAAAAGACAACGAAAGAAAGACACTTAAAAAAAAGGAATAACCTATATTTTGCCCCCCACACTTTTATTGTTTTCTTGATTTACCCCCTCCACTTTTATTTATATAGATTAAGTCCTTACACTTTTATTTTTTCTTGATTTACTCCCCCACTATTATTTTTGTTTACATTAACCCCTTATACTTTTATTTTTGTGAACATTAAGTCCTTTTACTGTTATTTTAGCAAGATTAACCACCTTTAATAAATATAATTCTAAAACTTTTTATCAACCATGTTATAATTTAATTACTTATACTTTATTTTTAATATAAATATTATAAAAATACCATTAAATGTCAAATACTCTTATGAAAATTAAATTTAAATTGTATAATTGTAATTTTTTGATTAATTAAATTTATGTCTAACATTATAGAAATAAAAACTTAAGCAAAGTTCTACTCAATTTTATTTTATTATATTCTAAATAAATAGTTTAAAATACTTTAGTTTATTCTAATAAAATAAAATTTAGTAGAATTTAGCTTAAATTTTTATTTTTATAATATTAGATACAATTTTTGTTAACTAATAAGTTACAGTTATATAATTTACATTTAATTTTCATAAGAGTATTTGACATTTAATAGTATTTTTATAATCTTTATATTAATAATAAAATATAAATAATTAAATTATAACATAGTTTATGAAAATTTTCAGAATTATATTTATTAAAGGGGTTAATAAAAGTATAAGGGTTTAATGTGAAAAAAAATAAAAGTACGAGGACTCAATCTATATAAATAAAAGTGCAGGAAGTAAATTGAGAAAACAATAAAAGTGTAGGGGGCAAAATATGGGTTATTCCTAAAAAAAAGGGCTTATTCATTTCTTCTTATAGAAGTGATTTTTCAAGCAAAATTGAATATCAAAAATACAATTGAGGCTATAATCTTCATCCTAGAAGACTTTAGTGATTGATTTGGTAAGTAGTTTTAGCATTTTGGTTGATTTAATTTAGGGTTCTTAAGTTGCAGAATTCGGGTTTGATAAGTCTGGTTTATCAGTCTCTATAATTCAATCATTACTTGACCTAGAGAACTCTAAATTAAGTTTTATTTGATGATCTGGAACCTTTGAAGAATTATCTAAAATTTGTTCTCTTTGAACTTGATCTGATTCAGTCTTTATGTTAGGGAAATAAGAGAAAACATTTTATTGCACAATCTGTCAATTTCTTTGAGCTGGTTATAATTCATTATATATAACTCTATTTGTGGGTGTCTAATTAGTGTGAACTTTTTATAGAATTTTGTTGACATATATATCTAATATTGATTCAAATTTTAGCTCAAAATCCCTTTTCTATAAGTCCTAGAAATTTTTCAAAGTCAGCTCTGAAAGTAGCCATGTTGATTATGTGAACCAGGTTTATAGGTTCATGAGTTAAAACTAGTATATATACTTTTGGTATATCTTGAGCTAGAAAAATAAAAATTAAGTTTAGTTTCATTCTAAGAAAACTTAAAAGAGTTATCTATAACTTTATATTTTTAATAAAGATCTAATTACGTTTTAGTAGTGGTATAATAGACCTGTACTTTTTATTGCTTAATCTGTCTGAGCGATTGAGTTACTTGTAATACAACCTTTATAATTTTATTTGTGGTTATAAAATGGAAATGAAATTTTTATTAATATTACTATAGACAAAGATCTAGGTTTATTTAAAATTCATTTCCTACAAGTCAGAGTGATTTTTCTAATTTAGGCTTGAAAATAGCCCTTGTAGAGTTAATAAGGCTAGTTTGTAGAGTTAAGTTAATTTGCATATTTTCCATATAGTTTGGGGGATGCATGGTTAGGTCAGTATATGAGATTTTTATATTGATGATTTATAAATGAAATTGTATATTTTAGGTTCTAGAAAAGGCAAGGGAGGTGCAGGTGCAAGTTAAGCAAATTTGGTGAATCGAATTTATGTGTTTGTAGGCTGTTTTGGTGAGTAGATGTTCAAGTCCTTAAAATATTTTTATAATAACAACAAAATGAGATTTTTAATGATTTTTATGAATGTGAAATGATGTATAATAATGGTTTGAATTTAGGTTGGTTACTGCTTGGATTATTTGTATTTAAGCTTTAAAATGATAATGTTTTCTATTTCACAAGCTAAATATGTTGCTACTTTGTGCCTTTGTTTACAATATGATTTGATATTTGTTTTTAGATACTTTTTGATTTAATTAAGTTTGTAATCAGGATGATTTCCTTATTCTGGATTATAAGGACGTGTTTTGATTTTGAATACTTTGTTGAATAACAAATGTGATAGAAATGTTTTGACTATTTACTTGATCATTTGAATGAGTTATAATCATATTGGTTTTATTTCTTTGAATTTTGATGAGAAATGGTTTGATTTTTAATACTATGATGAGCTATAAATGTGATAGAATGATTTTGATTAATTTTGGATGAAATGATATTTATTTTATGTATTACCTCCCTATATGAGATGTATGAATATGTTGAGTTGATACATGCACATTTGAGATTGTGTTGGTTGTTATTATACAATAAACAATTGGGCACTTAATTGCAAGATAGTGAAGGAAGAAGGGTCATTTTGTGCTAACGTAGTTGAAGGGTTAGCCTTCAAGTGTGCTTATAGAGTAAGCTTATGATGGCCTGTATGTTATGGTATAGTTGTGATGCTTATTATAGGGATGGTCAATACAAATGAAAGGTTGTATTGACATCTGTAAAGAAACATGTTTCAATTAACTAAGCTTTGAATATATTTGAAAGCAAGATTGAATTGGATATTTTGAGTAAATGATAATTTAATTATTAATGGTTTAGTATTTTAATTTGAGATGTTTATTATATTTAATTTAGCTAAACTATTTTCTGTTTGTAACATTTATTCATTGAGTATTTATGTACTCAGTTTACTTTATTTTATAAACATTTTTGGATAACAGGGCTTAATAGTTGGTGGACATAGTTAAGTGAGTGTGAATAAAAATTTCAGAATAAGGTTGGCCAACATCCTCGTTAGAGTAGTCTTCTACCTTTATTTCTTAAGATTATTGTATAAGTATTGTAAAATATTGGTGGTTAAGCCATATTTTAAAATGTAATATTTATATTATCCAATTATTTTATACATATTTTACTATTCATAAATAGTATTTCATTATTCGTAAATACATATTTTACTATTTATAAATAGTATTTCTCTGTTTAAAAAATACGCAGTACGTTAAAAGTTTTTATTCTCTAAATGTAACGTATGTATAATACTAAACTTTTATAAGAGATTAATTTTGAATCCTCTTGCAAATATAAGGATATTATAATAAAAATTAATTAAACTAAGCTATTTGTTTGGTGATTGGTTTTAAATATCCATCTCGGGTTATGTGATATGAGTTGTGACATCCAATACCCATGCCTTACATGAGGTCTTAAAACAATTAGAAACAAATAAATTAGAGAAAGTCTCACCTTCTCCAATCGTGTCCTTTCTTTTGGTCTTGAGAGACTCAAGTAACTTAGGATAATTTCTTTTCTAGTGTCCCTCTCCATCACAATAGAAACACTTTCCTTTGCTTGTGTTCTTAACTTTCTTCTTGCCTTTGTTCTTTCTTACACCTCCTTTAGCTTTAGGAACTCTTTCCTTAGCTTTCTTGCTTTTGTTGCCCTTACTCTTCTTAGTCCTACTAGAAGAGGCAACCAAAGTAACTTCCTTCTTCTTTTCATTGTGAATAGCCTTTCGGGCCATCATAAGCATGTTTAATAATTCTACAAGAGTGCACTTAATTTTATTTATATGGAAATTTGTAATAGATTACTCAAATGAGTCCGAAAGGGATTGTAAGATCGAATATGTTTGAAGTTAAACATCCATAATGAAATCTAGACTCTCAAGTTCCTCAAAGGAATAAATCATAGAATTCATGTGTGCTCTAACATCATCTCCTTCTTCCATTTTAACATGAAAAAATCGCTTAGATATATCATATCTAGTAGTCCTACTTTGTTCACCAAACAACTCTTATAAGTGAAGTAGGATTTCCCTCATATTAGTGTACTTCTCATATTGTCTATAAATATCATTACTCATAGAAGCCCACATAATGCAATGTGCTTGTATATCATCATCTTTCCATTTTTCAAGAGTGTCATGTTCCTCTTGGGAAGCATTAAGTGGAAGGGGTCTAGGAGGACTTTGTTCTAAGACATATAAGATGCATTCAAAGGCCAAAAAAACTTTTGGATTACGAAGCCAATTAATAAGATTAGGCCCAATGAGTCCATCGTTATCAAAGAATGATGCTTAACAGGTTTGTAGATCTCATATTATCAAATTGCTGTAAAAGTACAATAAGATAATTAGTTATTCTGACATTTTTAATACCATTGGATTTGGTCTTTAATCATAATGGTCTCCTATTATTTTATTGAATCCTACATTTCAAAGTAGGAAACAAAAACTTTGTTGGATAGGTTTCTAGTGGGTGATTGAATTCTTTAGGAAATAGTAACATTCCTCAGGTACACATACTTGTCATTCTTGGAATATTAATACTCATCAAGTGAACCACTCTTGTTCATCATATCTCATGTGAGGTTCAATCAATCCAGCTCCTAATGCTCAGAAACCTTAGGTATGCATAATTGCCATTCTTAGCCTCCTTACATTAGTTAGGTCCATACTATTAAATTAGTGTAATTTATAAACTTGAACAATACACACCTCAGGTGTGTCTATTTGCTATTCTTTGCATGTAGTGTGTTTATAAACTTACAACATATCATGCTTAATAATGAACCTTACAAACATCTTTTAGCATAAATATACACCCCTATGTATCCATAGACGAAGTATATTTATCTAAAACTTTGCATGTCATTGCTTCAATGGAAAGCCAAGGCCTAAATTTATTTTGGAAGATTTTTAGGTCTTTATTTGAGGTCTTACTTTGCACATTAGCCATTTTTATATTGCATACATCGTATTTATACATAGTATCGCATTCATACATATATCATATATGCATATTTCTTATTGCATCCAATTATACATATCAAATATGCACATTTCATGTTACAACATATATATATATATATATATATATGACATGCAAATTGGATGCACAAATAAAGAGTGATCATGGACTTTACTAAAACCTATTCTAATTTTTAGAATAAGTTATATAAAAGGGCCACCTTGTAATCATCTCCATGGATATCCCACTTGAACTCTTCAAGCTTTATATCACAACACTTGTGATTTATAATTAATTCTTGGCATACCAAGGTGAAATTTACATCCTAGTTGTATGTAATCAACACTTAATTACATGCTAAATAATAAAATTAATTATTATTACAAACCATAAGATATATACAAAGTCCATGATCATTATTCCATGTATGTCAAGCAAAAACATGCATTTAAAGGTCCTTAAGCATTCCAACTCACGCTCCTTTCAAATAGGGTTATCATGAAAGGGTATAAAGAAGGGAAGCAAACACAACTTGACACCACTGTGCCGACTAAGGATTGACTCAGCATATGCTACCTTTGTCATGACTTGTCACAACCATGATGAGTTGGCATAACCATGATTGTGCACACTCTTAAGGCTATTTTTGCATATGTTTAGCTATAACACTTGTAATTAACATCCATCTAAATCACAACACTTGCAATTATTAACCAAAATAGCATATGTTAAGTGCAAAAAGGAGCTCTGATACCACTATTAGGAATCGATTATGTTGTTTAGGAATTAAATCCTAACTTTCAAAAATTTACTAAACACAACCCTTCATCTCATGAAGAATTCCAATCCCAAGGATCCATTTTGCAATTAACAGATTACTAATTCATAAGGCAATACAAATAATAAGTAGTCAATAACCTAGAAATTGTAAGTTTTAAGAAAAACTTACAATCTCTTAAGTTTGGTGTAGACCACAAGTATTCTACTATCTTTGTGTCCTCTTGATTCAACTCTTGAATCAGCTGCTTAGCCTCCTAAGTGTGAGACCTCTAGCTTACAACACCAAGCTCCACCAAATCTCCTTCTTGCCTTGATCGATTAAAAGCAAGTATCCTCTCTCAATTGCCCTTACAAACTTGCACTAATATGATCCTTGCAAGAACTCTTACATTTTATGTGTATGTGTTTCTTTTCTTTTTCTCTACACTTTCTCAACATCAATCCTTCTCATAATTGATTTCTACTTACCAATTTAGATAATCATAGTAAGTGATAAGTGTAGAGATTGATGGCATTACCCACATACCACTTGGTAAGATATGTTGACTATTATGTAAGTTACTAGTGTCCAAAATAGAATGATGTAAAGATTACAACTCATGCACTTTCTTTACATCACTATGGAATTACACATGTCATTTAACATCCTTATCTTAATTTGATTTAATAATAAATCAAATATAATATCATTTAATGAAATTGGGCTAAGTCATTGGGATAAGTCATTAGGCCACCACTTGACCCAAGCCCATTCCATCAAATAACCGAGTCTATATAAGGTTGATGGGCTTTGTCAATTTCTTGGTTTAATCTTTAGTTCAAAACTCTTTTGGGCCTAGGTCCATAACATTTGGGCAATTAATCCAAATCAAATAGAAACAACATATATTTGTATTATTAATTTAATATCTTAATTAATATCTCATATTAATTAAGTACAAATTAATAATTAAACCCTTTTATTGAAATTAGATTTCATGATATACTAGAATCGTTGCTTTAAGTATAAATCCAATTTAATTAATCATAATTAATTGATTAAACACTTTAATCAATAATTAGATTAATAATAATAGAGATTTGGTAAAAACCTTTTAGGTGTGACTTACTAGGTTCATGTCCAATTGGCAATGAGAAGATAATATCAACACTTGATATTATTTGAAACTCCTTTTAAGTCCAAATATGAAAATCCCAATTATTCACATTTAGTTCTCATAAGTTATGTAATATAAACCCTAAAAGGGATCAAAAGTGCATGAATATTTAGAATTCAAGCTAATTAGCTTAATTTCCTATTCTGAAATTAATTAGCTTGATATGGAAAAATTTTGAGTTATTTTCCTATTTTGGAGTCAATAAGGAAGATTCAAGAAGATTCTAGAAGATGTGAGAAGATTCAAGAATATTCCAAGTCAAAGTCAAGAAGTCAAAGTCAAAGTCAAATAGTCAATAAGTTAAAGTTAATGGTCAATGGTCAACATATGACATGGCATGCTTTAATGCTTAGTTGTCATGAGTTGTCATTTTGCTTAGTTGTCATGAATTGTAATGAGTTATCAATTTTGACTTTTCAAAGATGAGTTGTCATTAGTTGTCCTATTTTAAAGGAAATCTCCTTAATTAAGGATTTTCCTATATAGGTATCTTTGGGAATAAGGAATAGAACCTTTTCCTTTAAGGATTAGGTTGTTTACATGCCTATATAAGGGCTAACCCTATGACATACGAATTTAAGAAGATTGAAATATTAAAAGTGAGGTTTTTCCTTAAACTTTGTTCTTTTGAAACTTTGCAAGTTTACTTGAATTGTTTCACTTCTACCTTTCATTACAATTACTAGGTTAGATTAAACTTAGAATTGTGTGATTGTTCATCTTATAATAGCTAAGTATCTTGCTTCAATTTAATAAGCAAGGGGTTTAGCTCCATCAACACAACTATCCTTGATGATCCTTGGGATAATATTCAAAGTTGGATGCGCGTTCTATCTCTTTTATAGGTAGGGTTCATATCAGTTTGGTATCAGAGCCAAACTTCAAGGTTTGGTTATGTATCCTTTAATTTTTATGTATTATCTATTCTTTTCTTCACAATTCTTCATATATTAAAAAAAATGAGTGAAACACGAGAGCATTCACATCCTTGAGTGTAAACACGTAAGGGAGTGCTTTGTGAGGATTTTTTTTCTTTCTATATCTTTTTAAAACTATTTTTTTAGCATGGACATGCCTTATTTTCTTGGTGGGGATGATCCTTTTGTTTACTTGAAATGGGTGCAACAAATGGAGGAGATATTTGATTCTCTTCAAATAAGTGATTTTAAAAAGTGCAGACTTGCTTCTAATAAATTTATGGGTTATGCAGCTATATGGTGGGAAGATTTGATGGTAAATGAGGTTAGAAATTGGGAGTTAATGAAAAGGTTAATGTCTATATATTTCATTCCTCATGATGTTAGGAATAAATTTTATCTTAAATTAGAAAGACTTTAACAAGGTGATGTTTTAACTATTGATGATTACGCTAAAAAGTTTAAGTTTTTTGTAATTGCAAGTGATTTAGGTGAATCTGAAGGACAGAAAATTACAAGATTCATAAATGGGCTTAAGAGTGAAATTAGACAAGATCTTATGTTTGTGGTACAATTGCAACTTAATTTGTCTTTGAATGATGTAATTTCACTTGCTTTAGATAGAGAGAGTTGGAGTAATAAGGTTGATAATCAAAGTGGTGCTAATGCTAAAGTGTTGTTAAGTGATCATAAGAAGAAGCATGAGGATCAATTATGTGATCAAGCTAATAAAGTGGAGGAGAGCATTATTCATGAAGAGAAGCGTGAAAAAGAAGTGGTTGTGTGTGAGGAGATCAAAATAGAGTGTGAATCCAAGAATAGTGATTTTGTTGAAGTCATTAAAGATAATAAGGAGTGTTTGCAAATTTTTGAGCAATGTAGTGAAGTTGTACAAGGATTAACTACTCAAGAAGTTGCTAAGAGTGCATATTATGATCATGAAGAGTGCATGCATCATTAAGAGGACTATTAAAAAGTTTGTGCATAAAAGAAAGAAGAGTATAACAAGTTGGTTCGTCATCATGATTATGCTAAAAACTTTAATCTTTCTTTTTCTAGTGTTTTGAAATTTTTTTTACAGACTTCTATGCCATACAAAGATCCCTTTGCTAATGTTATTGAAGTTCCTTATATCAACAATGCAATCTATGGAGTCTTCGCATGTACCAAGAAGAACATGAGATATTCATATTTTAAGTTTAAAAGGAAGCAACACAAATACAATCCTTACAAGTTCATGGCAAAGAATTCTATGTTCGATCAAGTTCAAGCTATATTCAAGCTACTTCTGTGGATTCTTACTTCAAAGGAGAGGCTTTTAATAAAGGAGTTTGTGTTTGACCCTGGAGGATTTGCAAATTTATCAACTCTAGAAGATGGCTATGATTTGAGGGCGAATCATCTTCAAGAGTGAGGGAATAATATGAACCCTAAAAGGGATCAAAAGTGCATGAATATGAAGAATTCAAGCTAATTAGCTTAATTTCCTATTTTGAAATTAATTAGCTTGATATGGAAAAATTTTGAGTTATTTTCCTATTTTGGAGTCAATAAGGAAGATTCAAGAAGATTCTAGAAGATGTGAGAAGATTCAAGTCAAAGTCAAATAGTCAACAAGTCAAAGTCAATGGTCAATGGTCAACATATGACATGGCATGCTTTAATGCTTAGTTGTCATGAATTGTAATGAGTTGTCAATTTTGACTTTTCAAAGATGAATTGTCATTAGTTGTCCTATTTTAAAGGAAATCTCCTTAATTAAGGATTTTCCTATATAGGTATCTTTAGGAATAAGAAAATATAATCCTAGTTAAATTAGGATTTAAATAAGAAAATATAATCCTAGTTAAATTCGGATTTACTTATGCATCACACTTTTTAATATGATGATGGCCAAATTAACTTAAGCCTAAAACATAAAAGTTGTAGCCCTTGTTATTATCTTTCATCATCATCTTGAATTACTTCATTTGGATCTATATTGAGTGAGATACAGCCCATTTACTGATGTATATTCAGCCTGCCCAGTTTTATTCACGATCTGATAATATTTCATAATTTTAGCTCAGGTATAATGCCGAATTAACTCTGGATATCTTCACCAAAGTTGTAGATCTCTTTCTTAGCTTTCAACATCTTCTTGAATCATCTCAATCAGAGTTTTGTAGAGTGATTTATCGCTAAAATACTGAAGTATGCTACACAAAATACGAATTTATGCTAATTGCTCTTTTCTTGAATGAACGTTGCCTTATTAGCATGAAAAAATCTTGAAATCTTCTCTTTGGAGCTAGGATCACATCATTATGAGTGATGCCTAGCATTGATATCACAATTACCTAATTAGAAATGAATGTATACATTGATTCACACGAACCCTTTTAGTCATAATTACCTTACACTAAAATCCCTTCATTAGAAGATCCCGATATAGCCTAGAGTCAAAGTATAATCAAACTCTAGTAGCCATATGATATGACCTCATCTTAAGATCTATTTCTTAATACAACATAAGAAATACTAAAAAAACTTTTCTAGCACTGAAACTCTTACAAACTGTTCTGTTTGTCCTGGCCAAGAACTTATTCATCAAGAAAATACTTATATAGCATAGGATCTTTTCTAGGTTCACTACTGGAAATGAATCCCATCTTGGTTGAACACTCATCCCTATATTTAACTGACTAAAGCCACCACACGCCATATACTCATGTGTGATTAAAATAAATATGTAAACAGTAACAAACTCTAACCACTCAAATGTGGATGATTGTTTCACCTTAGGTTAAAGGAATATATGCACCATTATGACCTAGACTGTGATCGTTGATTATAAGTGAACATCCTTGCAATCACATATCTAAAGTCACTGTTCAATCCACCCATCACATGAGTATCCACATGTTTATTCTGATATCTCATATTAAGTAGCATAAGACTCATTACCTCTCATTATTAGTATCATATACTAATTAAGGAAAATAGACAGAGGTGATAGTTTAATTATTATTACCCAAATATTAATTATATGACTATGAACATTTTATAGCATATATACTAAATAAATTCGTAGCTCATATTATCAACTCTTGATAATAAATATATTTAACATGATGCTAATGGATAAATATTCAATTAAATAAACACTTTAAATAATAGAATATTCTTTTATTGCCATATGGGATAATTTACAATATCAAAAAATATTATTAGCCTCTAGGGCATACTACCTATACCAATAGCCAGTTGGTATAAAATAGTATAAATAATTAGAAATAAGGTACAAACATCAGAATCAACATCTTAATCCCTAGTAGAGTTGCCATTGTTGATGCCATAAGTTTGACTCGACACCATTTGGATCATGATCCTTTTTCCTTATTATAGAAAAATAGAGGGAATGTGAGGGGAACCTTGGAAGAGCTTAAGGATGGCACAAGTGCACTTACAAGAGAAACAGGAGTCGCCACTCGGTATCACCCGAGAAATTCTTCGATTAAGGACTAGGCAAACTCAGATCCCTCACTTGGAATCGCTTTCGCCCATTGGATAAAGCATTGGGTTCAGATGTTGATGTTAGTAGGAGTAAACTCAATATCTTAGACGCATCTCCATCTTGCTTGGATACTGATCAGGGCCAGCCTTACTAGCTATATACAATGCTTCCAAGAAATATGTACCATTTTGGATCAACCATTACACACAAATGCAAGCAAAATATGTGCACACAAGCATATAATAACAATAATAAATAAATAATGATGCATGGGCATGGCATAATGCATGAACAAATAAACAAATAATCATGGAAAAATATGATGCATGGTCATGGTAAATGAACTAACATAATATATTAAAATTATGATGGCATATGAACATACTTGGCATACTTACATGTTATGGAATTAATAGCACACAATCATGTCATATTCATCACACACATGTCATGACAATTTCTTTGCATGACAACCTAATTAGAGAAAATAATATAAACAACAACAATAATAATAAAATTAAAGAGAATAGAAAACGAGAGACAAACACTAGAGTAGGCTCCTCCTCTTTATCTTGTCCTTATTTTTCAAATTTAGGGGGCCATTAATTTGAGAAAAATTGATATTTAAAACAAAGATGATAAAGGTGATGGAAAACGATTGAAAAATCCATAAAAAGAAATAAAGCAAAAATGATTAAATAGGATTTATTGATAAATAAAAGAAAATATTAATTGAAAGGTACTAAAAAGGTTAATTTTTTATGGTGATTAATTGGTTTAATTAAGGCTTTTAACTAATAATATGTATGATTTATCAAATTAGGTCTCAAGATATAAATCTTGTACCTTGGATAAATTGAAAACATATCGTCAATTATTGTCTCATTATTGATAAATTGAACACACATCATCAATTATTTTCTAATTATTATCCAAATAATCATCTTAAATGGTACAAAAAGAAGAAAATGATTTTGAGACTTTGGTTGATTCTCAACATTATGAATGGGTACACAAAATACAACATAACAAGCAATAAACAAATATTCATAAATGAATTATAAAGGCAATTTTGCCTAAAATGAAAGGACATGAAATCATAATAACCAAAATAGGAAATAAAATTAAGTAAAAAAAATAAAATAATCAAATTAATGGAAATATCCTTTAATATATAATAAAAAGAAAAATGAAGATAATACGAAAATAAAATAAAAATTATTATGAGAGGAATTATTGAAATAAAGTAAATAAAAAGAAATTACGGTTGAAAGATTGATGTAGAGAATGCAAACAAGAATTATAAAAGTGATTATATTAAAAATTGAAGTATTTAACCAAAAGTGCAAATAAATTGGAAAATAAATAAAAATAATAATAAATATTAGATATGTAGTAAAAAAAAAAAAGTCAAAATATTAAAATAAAAAGAAATTGGAAAAGGAGATTAGAATAGAAATCTAAATAAACATTAATGTTATGGAGAAAAGAACATGTTAACATAACAATTTAAATCACAAATACAAACATTAAATGAATAAAAAAAAAAAAGCATTGTGGAGACATGTATAAAAGAAAAGAAGCAAACAAATGGAATTAAAATAGAAATTGAGGTGTAAAGAGGAATTATATTAAATAAATAACAATTAATATATAGAAATAAGGCAACATTGTAGAGATGCATAAAGAAATCATAAGAAAAGAGAATTGATAATTAAATAAAATAGAAAGGAAAATGAGATGAGAGTACGTATTAAGATATGAATTAATTAACAATAAATAATTAAAAAAATAAAACTGCTTAAGAATAAATAATAATATAGCAATAGAAATAAATAAATGAAAGATAAATTACTATAATGTAAGAATTAAAGCAAAGAAAGTATAAATTAAGCATAAAATTGTAAATAAAGCATAAAAATGTAAAAAAAGATTAGAGATAGAGAATGAGATTAGAGATGGTGAGAATTGAATTGTAGATATTATGGAGATAACAAATATGATAATATAAAATTGACATAAAAAAAATAATAAATAAAACATTAAATAGATGAAATTGGAAGTAGAAATTGCAATTAAAGAAAAAATGGGCAAATAATTGATAAATTGAGCATCAAATAAATAGAAAATGAGATTGAGAGTAGAGAATGCAAATAAAGAAATTTAAAGAAATATTAAATATATAATGAAATAAAATAAACTAAAAATAAAAAATGCAGAGAATGAGAGATTGAGTGTAGAGATTTAGAGACAATAATAAAGAAAAATAAAGTAAAGAACAAAATAAAAGATAAAAAAAAAATGTAAATTAAACATAAAAATGTAGAGAATGGAGAATTGAATGTAGAGATTGAGATTATGAGCTTCATAATGAGCAATATAATATTTGAACAATATATAATATGCTTGAAAAATAAATTACAATAAAATTAAATGTTAGTGGTTAGTAAAGTTAGTTGAGTTAGTAATTGATATATTGAGCTTGGAGATTATATATATATATAAGCAAAATGCATGCTCACACAAGCATCAAATAAATCTGGCACAAGCATCAAATAAATCTGGCGTGCATGCAAAGATTATAAATGATGCAAATCGGGATGCATGCAACATGATGCAATTCCGAAATTCATGCAAGAATGGTAGTGATGCATGTCAAGGTTCATGCAAAATGCTCCTAATAAATTTAAATATGATTCACACACATGGTAGTGATAGACAAAAGGCACATGATATGCATCAAGGACATGAGAATGCATGAAATGTCAAATTGTAATCTCCAGCCAATCACACATCAACCATAGTAAAATAAATATTTGATTAACGAGTAGCGCACTCTATGTTCGAGATCCATTCATTAAGCATTGCTGGCATTTGTTCCCAACAGCACTAATTCAAAGCAGATAATGTCTTGCTCGCTTCCATCTTCTAACGTAGGAACAAATAGTTTCAGATTCAGATCAAACACAAGAACTTTATTTTGGAAGAAAACCAAACTCCATCTTTTCTTTTTCACTTCCTCTTCCAATTCCTCCTCAAACGTCTTCTTCATTCTCATCCACAAACCTCACCAGACAAACTTAGCGCTGTCTTGCTTTTGAAAGCAAAAAGATCTGTCCCACTTCTTCGCTGTGGCATTTCATCGAACAATTTAAGCTCAAGTAAGCAGAAAAGCTTTAGGGAATGGATTGAAGTGGTTACTGAGGCAATATCTACAGCATTTCCATTGTGGGGGTTTCTGGGTTGTTTGTGGGCGCTTATAAAACCCAGTTCTTTCAATTAGGTCACCCCAAAATGGACCATTCTTGGCATTTCCTTACTATACTTGGTATGGCTATGACACTCAGCTTTGATGACTTTAAAGCCGCCTTAGCTATGCCTAAAGAGATACTCTCGGGTTTTGTGCTTCAGTACTCGGTTTGTTCTATCCCTTTGATGAATTACTATAGTTTCAAGCGGTAACCTTGAAATAATTTTATAGCATTTGAGCTTTAGCTGCTTTGGTATATTGTTTAATCGAATTGACCTGATCTTATACGTTTCATAATTATTGGGAGCATTTAGTTGATGTTCTTTGGTATATTGTTCTACAACACTTGGGAGTATTAAGGAACAACGTCGCATTTTTTGAATAATTGTCCTTTCAATGTTTGATATTTAAAAGTCCATTAGTATAAAAAAAATCTAGATATTTGCGAGCATTTGCAATTTTATACTAATCTTTTAATTTTAGAAAAAATATCCCTACTTTATAAATTATTGGCAATATTAATACAAATAAGCATGTTGTCAAATTTCAATAGAAGATGCAAATGTGGTATTCATAAAATATAAAATTTGCCCTTCATGTTATAAAAGAAATGTAAACCTCTGCGATTTTTGACAATTTTATCTTTTTGTTTTTTCATTGTTGTAAAAAAATTTCACCATTTAGTCAGTCAAGATTAAATAAAAATTATTTATATAAAATAAATTCACTTGTGATCAATTTTTCAATTTAGAAATGGTTGGTATTTTAATATGTATATGTATACATGTGCTTTTTTCACATTTTAAAGTTAAATATTTTTAATGGATTTTAAATAAATATTTATGAAATAATTTAAAATTTAAATTGCTTAAAGGAATAATTTCTAATGTCAAAAATATTTTTAATTTTAAAAAAATTATTATAATAAGTTATCAATAGTAAATTTAATGATTTTATTTAATTTTAAACAAATAATTATTTATATGAAAATTAATTCAATTGATTAAATTAAAACAATTTAGAAAAATTTAAAAGTTTGGATAAAATTGTCAAAATTTTCAAATGTTGGAATTTTTTTATACCAATAAACCATTATAAGTTTAGTAATAGAAAAAGGGTAAATTTGACTATAAGCACCAAATTTCGGGATGTATTGATATGCAGATGTGACAGAGGATCCGATGATAATAATTCATTACAAATAGGTCTTTAGAATTTCAAAATTTGAATTCAGGGCTAAATTGCAAAGTTTTTAATGGCTTGATTGCAAAATCTTTGTTTCTTCTATGGGCAAAATTCAAAATATAGGGAAATTTAAGAAGGGTTAGGTTGTAAAATTCTGAATTAGAATTGTGTAATTCTAATTAGAATTCCACATTTCAGATCAGAAATATAGAATTCCAATCAGAAATACAGAATTCCAATATTTCCGATAGGAAATATACAATTTCGATCAGAAATATACAATTTTGATCAGGATTTTACTCTTTTTTTTTTGAATTTTGATTGGTCAAAATTTGATTTTTATTTAATTTTCAAAAAAAATAAAAATGAAAGATAACACATTTATCCCAGTTAGTTTGATTTTATCTCATTTTTTTAAAGATATAATCACTTCTGCAATTATCTTATCCATTATTTTAATAGCTTACGAAAGGATAAATAAGGAGCTATTATCCTGAAGAGGCCTAGTTTTGAAGACGGAAGAAATTTTGAAAAAAGGGAGAGGACAAAGAGAAAAAAAGAAAACATATAGAGAAGAAAAAAACACAGAGTGAAACCCTTTATAAAATTTTTGATGTGTAAAATAAAACAATGAGCCTTAAAGGAGAAAGACAAGAAACTCTATTGATTCTATTAAAAACGATGATCAAATCTTTTTCTGAGGAGAAAATTAAACTGCATCTACATCATTGATGTAGCAGAAGAGTGAAAACAATGAATTAATATTCGTTGAATCATTCACAACTATCGAACATTAATCTTCTATAACCTGTAATTCACAATTTCAGGAAATATGTATCAAAATTCAAATAATTTTGGGAATTAAAGGGAATTTAAAAATTTTATTAATAACCAACAACACGGCCAAAAGTCATTAACACAGCTTAAATAGGGGAAAAAATTCTAAACAAAAGAATCCCAAACAAAATAGGAAAAGGACACCCTAAAACAACCAAAATAGAAAATTGCCCATTTGGAGGCCTAAACGATGGAATTTGCCAAAAAGCAATGGAATTCATGAGCAAAGCTTATGATTTGGAATCGTTGGGCCCATTCCAATCAAATTAGGCTCCTTCCATGCTAAAATATGAAAATTCAAAGTTGCTAAAAATTACAAAAATGCAAGTAGTGCAATTTTTCATAATTTTCCATACATCGAATTACAATCTCTTCAATGCCTGCATCAATCATCATCCCCATCTTTTCTTTCTTCCTTTTTTTTTATTTCATTTATTTTCTTGTTTTATTTTTATTATTTTCCTTATTCATTCCTTTCTAATAATTTTTCTAGTTTTGTTATTTATTTGTTTGTTTTTTGTTTTTGTTTTTTGGGCTATGTTGATGAGAAAACATGAAAGAGATGTGATTGTACTATTCAGATTAATTGAAGATCCATGGAATGCCATGGATTTGTATATATAGTTATTACATATAGATTTTAGGTTTATTTTATTCATATAATCTATGTTATTTTGTTAATGTTTTGTGTATTATTTGTCTTTTATTTGGTTCGTATGTAATTTATTCATGTAGATTGTAATAGCCCCAATAGTGGAAATAGTGAAATCCTTTATTTATTATTTTTGAATTAAAATCAATTAGTAATTAGGATCATTTAGTAAAACCTAAATTAAAATCAATGGTGGTTGTAGATTAATATTAGGTTATGTGAAATCAAATTAGGGTTTTTAGAAGAAATAATTAAATTACTTGTTTTATTTTTTTTATTTGAGTGTTTTCGTATGTTTTATGTTTTTGGGCTTATTGTGAATTTTTGTATGTTTTGGGCCCAAGTCCACTGTAAGCACCTAATTTCACAATGCAATTGTGCATAGTGCCACTAAAGTCCCTATGATGAAAAATTAATCAAGAAATTGATCTCTAGTATTGAAATTTAAGATTTCAAGGACTAAATTGTAGTGCTTTTTGGACCTAATTGCAAAATCTTGATTTTATAATTTTTTTAAAGATTTTTAAAATTTTTCGAGACCGTATAAGCAAAATGTTAGTCGGCATTACAAAGCATTTTTGATTTATTTTAATAAAGAAGCTAATTTTTAACTTTCATTAAAATTAACTTAGTTTAGACTTAGGGATGACACGCTTGAATGCATTTTTATGTGTAATTTTATTGACTACATGCCTTAAGGTTAGATGAATGTTTAAATAGGGTTTAATAAAATTTCATATAATTATAGAATGAAGTAATAATTTGTAAAGTAATTCTAAATGAACATGAGACTAAGATAAGTTAATATTCCATTCTTAGAATCTCCTGGTTGTGGTGCTAACTTTCTTTTAGAGAATTGAGTACCACCAATCGATTTGTCCCAGTTATTACCCTAGGTGGCAACTCCTCTTCTCCACACTATGACTTTGTGGCATAGTAGTGTATTCCCTAAGGCCCTAAGCCTAAACAGTATTATGGTTACAAAAATCTTGGGTGCGCACTAAACCCCTTCATCTACAGTGGTGACTCCACTGGGGATAAGAGATACTGATTCTACTTGTGTTCTTTAGAATTATTTTATTGATCATTATTTCATTCTTGCATTCATTCTGCATGTCCCTATTAAACTGATGGTGTTGGTTTATGATTTCTTGATTCCACTAGCTTCATGGAGTTGTAAATTGGCTAACCATCACTCTTAGCCTTAACTCAGTTCAAGAGATTATCGGGCTCATCTGACCAGAGTTTGTAACCCAAGTCCTAAAGAGGGGTAATATTCTCTCAAGTTGGTAAAGCACGCTAGGCCCCTCTGACCTTGGCCTGTAACTCAACATTCATAATGGAGGGCATACTGCTAAAGGAACCTTGACCTTTTCACTAAACTCCAACCATATATAATGGCTTAGTTACTTCCCTTAGGATCTACCCAAATTGCTTGTATGATTTTTACCGTATGGTATTTTTATCTATAAAAGCCCGGGCCCATACTTTTGAAGCCCACTTAGGCCAATAAAGATTGGGCTAGACCTTTATACTTAGAAATGTTGTTTCTAGGCTTATTACCAGTGGTATTTCTATCTATAAAAGCTCAGGCCCATACTTTTGAAGCCCACTTGGGCCAATAAAGATTGGGCTAGACCTTTATACTTAGAAATGATGTTTCTATGCTTATTACCATGAGGTATTTCTATCTATAAAAGCCCAAGCCTATACTTTTGAAGTCCACTTGGGCCAATAAAGATCGTGCTAGACCTTTATACTTAGAAATGTTATTTCTATGCTTATTACCATTTCTATTTATAAAAGCCCAGGCCTATACTTTTAAAGCCCATTGGGGTAATGAAGATTGGGCTAGACCTTTATACCTATAAATGTTGTTTCTATGCTTTACTACTTTGAGAGAGATTTGGCATACGCATCGGTCCCTGATATCCCTCGTTGATATTAAGGCTAAGACAAAAAAATCCTAGGACAAAAGAAACTCACCATTGAATACGTGTGTGGGAGGAATAAGGTTGGAAGGTTTATGCTTGCATGTTGCTTGTTAATTGTTTCCTGATACTTATTATGTGCTATTTGCTTGCTTGCTACTTATTACATAAACACATGCATCCTACATACATACATGCATTTCATCCATCATACTAACACCTTCTTTTGCAGCCATTATAGATTCACTTAGGTCTTCTCATATCTGGGGATGGAAAGGTGGCAGATTAATCAGAGCAAATCTAAGCCCTAAGTCAATAGCTAAAGAGATCATTCAAGAACTGGAGAAGAGTCCTATCAATCCGCTTTACCTAAAAGCTAAACTGACTCAAACTAAACAAATAGAAATGGAATAATAACCAGAGATATGGACCCTAAAGGACATTAAGGGAGCTTTTATGGATGACATGAGAGCTATAATGTAAGACAAACTAAGGCAAGCTCTGGCTAGACTAGTGCAACTTATTGTCATACCAATGCCTACTATTGAACAACCACCTACTGTAGGAGCTCCACATGTTGCTCCAGCTCCTCCACCTGTTGTTAATAATGTTGGCGGTTAACCTATTGCTAGAAACATACCTGCTACTGATGTGAGACTGAAGGATGTTGAGAACTACATGGTAAAGAAGGTGAAGAGGGAATCACTTGAACTAGTTTATGATCATGAGTCCAACCAGATGCAAGCACTGACTCAGAAAATGTCCAAGATGGAAGAGCTTATTAGAGGACAAGGAATGGGGTACTTATTCAACTTTGATGACATGTCGTAAATGGAGGGAGATAAGCTACCTAAAAAATTCAAGATGCCTCAGCTGTAGAAATTTAATGGGAGAGGAGATCCGAGGATTCATCTCAGCCAATATACAATAATCATAAGCACTACTAAGGCACCATTAATAGTAGTTGCTAGGCTATTTATGCTATCTCTAGAGGGAATGACTGTAAACTAGTATCATGGACTGAAAAATCAGTCCGAGCTGATTGGAAGGAATTATTAAACAATATGATTACAACACTAGACTAGAAGTTTCTATCAGAGACTTAGAACTGATAAAGTAGAAACCCAATGAATCCTTCTCTAATTTCCTTACCAGGTTCATGAGCAAGGTAGGACTGATGAAGAATAACCTAGCTAAGAAGGATCAGGTTAGGATGATAGACCACAATGTATCACCTAATATAGTCGAGAGATTGTAGATAATGAACCCCAAAACATTCATAGACTTGTATAATGATGGTCTATAAATAAAAGAGATTGAGAGTGAGAAAAAGAGAAATGCTAGAAGCACTAAAACCTGAAATTACCTAACTGGGGGCACACAACAAAGAAATACTAGCCGAGCTGTGGAGGTACGCGTAGTTTAGCAACCTTGAAGATTCTTTAACTTTAACCAACCACTCCCCAAAGTCCTAGAACGATTAATCCAAAAAGGCCTACTTCGACCCTTAACCTTTTCTCAGGTACCAAACCTAAATGTCCTCGATTTTGACCTTAACAGTTACTATAAATTCCACCAAGCTGCTAGCCATTCCATAGGCAACTGTATCTGCCTAAAACATGAGATCCAAAACTTGATAGATTTCAAAAAAATCACAGACCTTGAAAAGTCCAACTCTAACCCAAACACCATAACTAACCCTTTCCCAAACTACCGAAATGTCCCACCACCGGCCACTATAATGATCAACTTGGGAGTTATTGAAGAAGAAGTGCTAAACTCCTTTGAAAGCCTAAACCCTATAGCCAATGGAGAATCTCTTGATACCTTTAGAGGAGTAGAGGATTTATTAGGATAGCCCTCAAGAAAATTTAATTACAAAGTGTTATATTCCAAACCACTCTCTGCTGATATTCCTATTGAATTAATTGAGCCCACAGGTTAGGGTGATGAGTTTGATGATGAGCCGATGAAGGTAGAGAAAGAACCTAAAACTCCTGAACAGGCACAAAGAGGAGATTTACTGGGACAACCATCAGGCAAGTTTGATTATAAAGTATTATACTTTAAGCCTACTTCAGTTGATATTTCAATTGAAGGGATTGTGTCTACAAGATGGGGTGACGATTTTGGAGATGATAAAAGATCTTTAACTCCCGAACAGTCTTGAGAGGGAGTTGAAGATCTATTGAATCAGCACTAATATGGAAGAGTTGAAGGAGAAAGAAACATGCATAGTGGAAGTATGGAAAGGTGGGAAAAGAGATTGAATCATTGGAGTTGTTGACATTTGGTATGACTCTGATGAAGAAAACTTGAGTGGTCTTGATGTGTGGAGTGATGATCCTAAGGTGAATCATGTCACTAGGAGCATAAAGAATTACAATGCAACTGAAAGAAAATTAAGAGAGTCGTAGAAAGAGAAGAAATGAAAGATATAGAAGTAGAGGATGAATAGAAAGAAGACCTGATTCTAGAACAACTGAAGAAGGCTAAGACAAATGTTAGCATTTGGGAATTACTGATGCATTCAGGCAATCATAGAAGAGCTCTTGTCAAAGCTCTGTCAAACATGAATATTGAAACAGCAGCCACACATGTGGCTATGCTGGCAAAGGTGATAGAAAAGAAACACGGGCTAATAAAGTTCTCAGATGACGACTTACCTTTGGAAGGGAGAAACCATAATAAGGCATTGTTTATCCTAGGTGAGGTGAGGGGAAAGAGAACTAATTTTGCTATGGTTGATGATGGATTTGCTATTAACATATGTCCCTTAAAAATCCTGCCTAATTTAGTTTTGAAGGCTGATGACCTAACAAATTCAAACCTCATAATTAGAGCCTATGACGATAGCACTAGGAATGTGGAGGGGACATTCTAAGCTCTAGTTAAAACAAGACCTGTGCAATCAACTATTGAGTTTACTATACTGGATATTCCAATCACTTATGCCTTGTTATTGGGAAGGCCATGGTTCCATGCCTTGGGAGGAGTACCCTTAACTTTGCATCAAAAGATAAAATTCCCTTATGAAGGAGAGGTTATGACTATAGAAGTTTGGATCAATGTTTTTATGGTAGCCATATTGGATAAATAGAAGCAAATGTGTGCACCCTCTGGTTTCTAGATTGCTAGGATATTTGATCGAACTGAAATGGATCCGAGAGTAATAAAAATGATGGAAAGTATGAATTACTGGCTTAGGCAAGGGCTGGGGAAGAATGAGCAAGGAAACCCTAGCCTCCTAGAGTTCAAAAGTCAAGGCAACACAACTGGTTTGGGTTATGTTGAAGAAACAAAGCTGATAAGAAAAAGAGCCAAAAAGAGGTTTAATGCCAAGCAAAGGAAGCTCTTAAAGAAAATTGGGCCGATAAGTGAGAATTTCATAAGGCCAAGAAAGATAAATACTATTTGGGAGCTAAGGAAACAATCAATGTTGCTGGAGGAGATGTTCTTGGGTTTGAGATCTTTAAGGAGCAGATTGTGGAGAACCTGGTGAAGTATAACAAAGAGGAAGTGATGGAGCTGGCAGCTGAGAGGATGGGCAATGCTGCTATCGAGGAGCTGCTGTGTCTGCCACCTAAAGAGGAGCCACTATAGGATTTAGCCACTATCATTAATGATAGCTTTATTGATGTTTTTTTTATGATGAAACTGATGTAATAACATCCAGTCTATTTGAGGACGAAAACTCTATTTTTTCCATAGTCAATGATATGAATGTTGGTTTTGCTTACTTTTGTGATGTGCATTTTGATAGTTTTGTGTATTATATCTTTGATCGTTTATGCATTTTTGACATTAATTCAATTCAATTTGATTCATTTAACATGGGCACAAATGATAATCCTAAGAATATTTATATATCACATAAGGTAACTCCTGAAGAGATGAAAAATTTTAAGGGAATATTAATAAAAAGAAAGGTAGTATTTGCTTGGACCTATGAAGACATGCCATGTTTAGATAGGGAAATTACAAAGCATTATATTCGTACTCATCCAAAAATTAAACCTATCAAACAAAAACTACGCAGGCTAAGACCAGAGTGCACTGAAAAGATAAGAGAGGAAATTGCTAAACAAATCCAGGCTAACTTTATAGTAGTAGTAGATTATCCACAATGGTTAGCAAACATAGTGCTTGTACCCAAGAAAGATAGTAAGGTACGTATGGGTGTAGATTTCAGGGATCTAAACAAAGCATGTTCGAAGGATGAATTCCCTTTACCTCACCTCGATGTAATAGTGGATAATGCAGTGTCAAGTGCGATGTACTCCTTTATGGATGGGTTCTCTGGGTACAATCAGATAATGATGGCAGTTATGGATAAGATTAAGATAGCTTTCATCATAAAATGGGGGACATATTACTACAAGGTTATGCCTTTCAGGTTAAAAAATGTAGGTGCAACATATCAAAGGGCAGCCATCGCTCTTTTCCACAACATGATGCATAAGCAAGTGGAGGTATATATGGACGATATGATGGTTAAGTCAAAAATAAGAGAGGGACACTTTGAAGCTCTGGATAAGTTCTTGTCTCAAATTGAGAGGTACAATCTGAGGCTCAACCTGAATAAGTGCATTTTTGGGGTTACTTTAGGAAAATTATTAGGGCATATAGTTAGCAGCCGAGGAATTAAAGTGGATCCAGATAAAGTGAAAGCTATTCAGGAAATGCCAACACCGAAGACAGAAAAAGAAGTGAGAGGGTTTATTGGTAGGTTACAATATATTATTATGTTTATCGCAAAGCTTACTAATATTTGTGACCCTATTTTCAAACTCTTTAGGAAAACCAGCCAGTAAAGTGGAACGATGATTATCATAAGGCATTTGAAACGATTAAAGAATATCTTGCCAATCCACTTATACTGAAGCCACTGAGGCAAGGTAAGCTATTGATCTTGTACCTGGCCTTAGAGGAAAATGCAATGGAGGCAATGCTAGCATAAGAAGGACTAGAGGGGATAGAGCATGCAGTGTATTATCTCAGTAAGAAATTCCTACCATATAAAGAAAAGTATGACTTGGTAAAAAGACATGTTTGATAATAATATGGGCAATAAGAAAATTAAGGCACTACTTTTAGTCCTATAGGGTTTAAGCTATTTCAAAGATAGATCCCTTAAGATACTTATTTTAGGCGCCTGCTTTGACTAGAATGTCTTGATGGTTGGTACTTCTGATTGAGTTTGATATAGAATACATCACCACAAAAGTCATCAGAGGAAGGGCAGTAGTAGAATTCCTAACTCAGAATGTAGTATAGGGTGATGAACAGTGGAATTTAGAGTTTCCAGATGAGAACTTGGCAGTCTTAGAGCATCGGGAGTGGAAGCTTTACTTTGATAGGGCTGTAAACAACAAAGGAGTTGAATTAGGAGTAATTCTTATTATGCCAAAAGGACAGACTGTACCAATGGCCAAGAAATTAGACTTAAAGGTAACAAACAATATGGCTGAGTATGTGGCATGCATCTATGGAATTGAAGTAGCTCTAGCAGCTGGGGCAAAGGAATTGCTAGTTTATGGGGATTCAATGTTGGTTGTTAACTAGGCTAATAAGGAATGAGAAGTGAAAGAGGAAAAGCTAAAACCCTACATCTACTATTTGAAAGCCTTAGCAAAGAACTTCAATAAATGTCTTTTTATCCATTTGTTAAGAGATGACAATCAGATGGTAGATGCATTAGCAACACTCTCTTCAATGTGGGATAGTATGACGAGATTAACTATGAAGCCTTTGGTAATCATTAAATCAAGAGCTCCATGTTATGGGGGAGAGCAAATTATGAGTGTTCAAATAGGGCCTGAAGAGAAGCCATGGTTTTATGATATTAAAAAGTTTTATCAAAGAAAGAAAGTATCCTAAAGAAGCAACCTCAAAAAAGAGATATGCTCTTCATGTTCTTGCATGTAACTCTGCAAGTCATGATGGAGTATTATATAAAAGAATGCTGAATGGAATGTAGCTAAGATGTCTCAAGAAAGATGAAGCTAAAGAGGTGATGAAAAAGATTCATGTAGGAGCTTATAGTTCTCACATGAATGGGATGATCCTAGCTAAGAAGATACTTAGGCAAGGGTATTATTGGATGAGTATACAAAAGGATTGTATCAGAATAGTGAGGCAATGTCATTAGTGTCAGATTTATGGGAATCTTAACCATTTACCTCCTACAGTGCTAAATAGTTTATCATCACCTTGGCCTTTTACAGTTTAGGGAATTGACATTATAGGAGAAATAAGGCCAACAATATCAAATAGGCATAAGTACATTGTCGTGGCAATAGATTACTTCTCTAAATGGGTAGAGGTTGAATCCTTCAATGCTACAAAAGCAAAACAGATGGCACGGTTTATTGAGAAAAACCTTATTTGTAGGTACGGGGTTCCATATCACATTGTGACAGATAATGGTATCCAATTTATGGTAGAAACAATAGAATTATTGTAGAAGTACGGGATCAAACATCATAAGTCATCACCAGATTGTCCTTAAGCCAATGGAGTGGTAGAAGCAACTAATAAAAATGTCAAGAAAATCCTCTCTAAAATGGTCAAGACTTACAAAGATTAGTTTGAGTTTCTTCCTTTCACTTTATAGGGATGTAGGACTATAACTAAAACTACCACGGGCCAAACTTCATTCTCCTTAGTGTATGGTTGTGAAGCAGTCTTGCCTATAGAAATAGAGATCAAATCCTTGAGATTTGTAATGGAAGCTAAAACTCTTAAGAATGAATGGGCATAAAAGAGATATGATCACCTTGTATCTCTAAACGAGAAAAGGATAAATGCTTTATTTCACACTTAGATATATCAGAGACGAATAGCAAGATCATTCAACAAGAAGGTTAAGCTTAGAAAGATAAAGCTGGGGACATGGTGTTAAAACAGTCTAGAGTAGTGGTATTTGATCTGAGAGGAAAGTTCAGACCAAACTAGGAAGGACTGTATTTAGTCAAATTGGTTCTGCCTAAAGAACCTGTGAAGATATTAGATCTAGAAGGAAATGAATTCATGGAGCCTATTAACATAGGTAGCCTCAAGAAATACTACCTGTAAAAAAATAAAATAAAAGTAGTATAAAGAAAATAAAGTTCACTGATTAGAAAACCTGAAAAGGCTATTCATGTAAAAGTTAGGGCATTCCCATTATTCAGAAAACCTGCAAAGGGCTGGCAAGCAAAAATTAAGGAATAAAAATAAAAGAACTGGTCCCACTGGCTAGAAAACCCGCAAAGGGCTAGTCAGACAAAAATTAGGGTAAAAAAATGAGAGAGAAAAATATTCAGCTAGAAAATCTGAAAGGACTAGTTGATAACAGGAATTATGTCATGTGATGTAATAAATGTATTCATTTTAGTCCAAATTAATGAATCATACTGAAATTGAATTTTTGGTTTAGCATTGTATGTTCTATCTTATTAATAATGCATAAATACTAGAAAAGAAAATAGAACATGAAAACTTAAAATAAGCTTAATGAGGCCATTGCTTAGTGATGTCTTTGTTTCTTCTTTTACTACACATCGTGTAAAGCTTGAATCCCCTTGTATCTATTAAATCCTAGTGGCTCTACCATTTGTGACATAACCCAAGTCCTACATGATTAAAAAAAATAGCAAGAAAGCTTAACTCCTTATGTAGTTAGATCTATATGAGAAACGAACCAAATAAAATAAAAGCCCGCTAAGTTAAAAACTCGAAAGGGTGGCTTAGGCAAAAGTTAGGGCAAGCTTGCTAAGTTAAAAACCTGAAAGGGTAGCTTAGGCAAAAGTTAAGGCATTTAAAAAAAACCTCCATTCATTTATCTAAGTCTAATTCAGGGAAGGACAAAATAGTTCAACACAGTACACACGAATATAGTTTAGAATATGATAGTACAATAGGAACAGTATGAATACAAATAGCCTAGATCAGTCATCCTGAGCTTTAGAATCTGGCCATGGCTCCACCCTCTGATAGGATCATCCTGATGAAAGGTGTCTGGAGGTCTGACAAATGAAGTCCTAGTACTATAAGGATCAATGCCTGAACCTATAAGTTGTCAGCGAAGCATCTCGATCTTGAGTTCTAGACCGCTCGAGTAACTCTGTACATATAGGAAACACATCATCTATATTTCATATATAGCATGCATACATTTGCATCTTCATTGTACATATACTTAAACTCCAACAATTTGTGACCTGTATAGTGAATAACCTCTGAGATAAGGCAAGTCCATGCAAGTACTTCACCTATGTCCGAGGAACCTATTTTGTAAATTTACTAAAATTAGTGTCAAGTGTATAGATCATACAGGGAATAAGTCAGAAAGACTCACACAAGAAGCAATTGCTGGAGAAAAGATAGAAAGCTGAGCATCATTAAAATGCATCTGCTGCTCAACTAGAGTCTGAACAGTAAGAGCCCAGTAGAACATGGACCTATATAGGAGGGAAACCTCACCAAGGGAACACCAGCAAAGGCCCGATCGTGACTAGTCCTAATATATTGAGCAAAATGTGCATGGCTAGGTTTGAACCTAGGACCCTTAGAATCAAGAGCAATATTAGCAATAAGAACAATCTCAGACTCAGGAATGGTCTTAGTCCCCTAAGCAGTCTCAGTCTCCTCCTCCATCACCTCATCAATAAGAGAGCCAATCTCCTCGAGCTGAGAATAAAGAATGAATAAAGCATGAATTCCAAAAAAAAAAAGAATAGAAGAAATGATTAGAGATTACCTCAACCCGATTAATAGGAATCTGCTCTCGGCAATGCTCATGAATGAATTGTTGGTAATGTCATGATCGCTCGAGGAAGGTCAAAGTATCATATCCCTGAAGTGCCTTTATTAGCTCTAAACTTGTCAGATGAGAACTACACAACATAGAAGAAGGGACATCAGATGGAATACGACATTAAGAAAGTTCGAAAGACCAGCGATGCACTTGCTCTCTTAAATACCACATCTAATAACCACATCTAGGAAGTAGAACCCTCATAGACTCAAGTTGTACTGCACCAGCCATAAAGTCATATCTTTGGATATTATTAACTCCCTCCAACCAATTAGAATTAATCTACAAAATCATGTTAATTAATTTTTATTTTTATTAAATGATGAAGTACTAATGAATCTGCTTTTTACCAGGTACCACTTTATAGTGTTCAACTGATCATGATAGATCTGAAGAGTGTTCCCAGCACTAGCTAAATGAGAAGAGCCCCATCTTTGTATCAGAGGAAGACTCTTGTCATAACTGATATCATTAAAGCCCCTGCTCAACCCAATCTCTATACTTCATATTTAAAAGATAAAAATAAATAAGTCAGCAAGTCATACAAAAAGTAGGGATGTTGACAAGTAGAGAAAAGATGATGTACATATAAGACATGCCAAAAGCCACATATTATGATAGCACCTCTACAGATAGTGTCTAGTATGTAGTAAAGATAAACAAGTGCAGCAGATCCCCAGCCAAGTGTGGTAACCCGACCTAAGTCATAGAGTGGGCCAAGTAGAGTAATACTAACCTCATGACCGGTCTCGTAAAAGAGGGTCGTACCCAACAGTATTAGAAGGAGACACCTCACTTTATGAGCGATCTAACGAGGAGTGGTAGTAGGAAGGCATTTGAATCCCTCAACTAATGATAAAAGAAAAACATTCTTTCAATTTTTCCACGTCGAAGTGAACCCGATCAAATCTCGCACATACTGACTCCTCGCATGCTCAGGGAGATAGCAATAACTGATATCGAAGGAAATGGGAGTCCCTCTGAAAGTAATCCCAATGATCATAGAAAAACTCATAGGTGAAACAGTTAACATGCCTACACGGGTATGGATAGTATGGGTAGCGTCCATCCACCGCTTAATCAGAGCAAAAAAAGAATAACGACCAGACTTGCCTTGAGTTGAAGGAAGCATAACAATGAAGTGTCTGAACCTGAAAGCCCATATCAGTTGTGCTAAGTTATCTGGCAGCTCATGAAACTATTCTCGAGCTATCTGAAAATAGCCTGTGAATTTCATCGCTCACTGGATGAAATTCAAGGATTCATAAAATAGAATAAATAAATTAAAAAAAATTGAATTACTTAAGTAATTGACATATTAAATAATTAATAAAAATTAAAAAATCAGAAAAGGCGATTGACTTTTGCATGTTGATCAGCATCAGCCAAAGTCAATCGACATTTGAACAAATGTCAATTTGACTTTGCATACAAACCAAAATTTAACCTTTTGACATTGTTTTTCGTGTATTTGATCAGTTATACAGTATACCCAAAGCCAAAATACTATATGATAAGAGTTTTCATGCATTTCTTTTATCAATTTCTAATCTAGTTTGAATAATGTGCATTCTAGTTTGCATTATGAAATATATTCTGACTACTAGCCTTACAGACATTTTTTTTTACAGGAATAAGCAAAAATGAGGAAATGTTACCTTATTACCAACATCTGTACATGTATGGAGATGCAAATAAGTCAAAGGAAGAATAGAAGAGCCTTCTTAAAGTTCGAAGTTATTCTGAGGAAAACAGAGAGGTTGAATGCTTGGGTCTGCTGAATGTCTACTCTCCTACGTACTTTGTGTTGTGGGTCAATCATAGGATCTGATAGATTCCATATTGGATGTTAGATGATCAAGAAATTAAGAAATGAAAATCAATGCAAGGAAAGAAATGAAAAAGAAACGAAAATGAGAAAAAAAGGAGGAATGAATCAGATAGGCAAAAAGGGAAGTAATAAGTAAAATGGGAAATATCCATTTTAGTCCCTTAGATATGTTTGTATTTAAATTCAAGTTATTTCTTTGCAATCCATTCCATGATTGCATTTTAATTAAGAACTAGTTCCTAATTAATTCATCAAAATCCACATCATTAATCATTAATAACATACATTCATCTATATTTATTTTGGATTCTCATTCAAGTATAGAATACAGAATTCAATTTTTGCATTTTACTTGCATTATTTCAATCAAAGAATTTTAAATTCATATGCTGCACATGATTATGTTATGTACTGCACAGTAGTCATAACCTTCACTATATTATGTGTTACATAGCAGTTATGACATAAGTTACTAAATTCATAATTTGCTAGATGTTTCATGAGATCTATAGCAAATTTGAAAGTTGCACTTTTGTTAGTAGCTATACTATAGTTACAGCATTTTTAAAAAAATCATCGTTAGACATCTCACAGGAAATATAACGAAACTCATTTTCACTAGATGTCCCATAGGGAATATAGTGTACATCACTAAACATTCCACAAGGAATTTAATGTACATCTTTAGATTTCCCATAGGGAATATAACAAAATTTCATTATCACTAGACGTCCTAAAGAGAATATAGTGCAATTCGCCAGACACTACATACTAGTTATGGTATTGTTGTTAGATGTTCCACAAGAACTATAGCACTTCTTCATATTTTCAAATCGCTAAACGTCCCTCATGGAATATAGCGAAATTCATTTGCATAAAGTTCACTAGACGTTCTATAGGAAATATAGTGAAACTTGTTAAACACTACATTTGCTTAAAATTGCATAGCAATTTAAGCATCAATCTGTCAATTAGGATATAACTAAGTATCCTAATTATTTCCTTCAAAATTGTGTACTTCTACTGCTTTGCCACAATTTTTCAAAAAAACAGCGACAAAGGTGGGCAACTGTAAGCACCCAATTTTATGATGCAATTATGCATAGTACGATAAAAGCCCCTATAATGAAAAATTAATCGAGAAATTGATCTCTAGTGTTGAAATTTGAGATTTCAAGGACTAAAATTTAGTGTTTTTTGGACCTAAAAGCAAAATCCTGATTTTAGAAGTTTTTTTCAAAATGTTATAAATTTTTCGGGATCGCATAAGCAAAATGCCAGTCGGCATTTGCCAAATGCCGATCAACATTATGGAGCATTTTTGCTTTTTTCAATATATTCAAATTTTTAAAGTGTTTTTGTTCTCTGATTGGTCTAAAATTGGTTTATTTTAATAAAGAAACTAATTTTAATACTTTTCATGTACAGTACGTGTAATATCCTTTTATCCTAATTTTTGATTTTGAAAAGAATAGCCTCTCCTATGATCACATGAGAGGTTAGCAGTTTTGTGATCACACAAGAGTTATTAGCTAAGGATAAAAGGAAAGGGAAGTGATAAAGAGAGGGAGTCGTGTTCTAGAGAGAGGCTAGGGTTTTGAAAAATTTTGAGAGAAAAATTCACATAGAAAGAAAAAAAACCTTCTACTGTAGGATTTCAAAGGGAAGAAAATATATGTTTTTTCAAAGTCTAGGAAATCAAGAAGAAAAGCAATAGAGTCAATTCCAAATGGTGAAAATCACAATTTAAGGGGCCATTTAACTGCATTTGCACAATATCCTTTTCACTTCTTTGCTTCTCTTTTCTTTTAATTTAATCTCTTTGTTTTAATTATTGAGTTCATTACTGATCAAAATTTTATTCTTTTGTCTTTTTTTGGCTTTTACTCTTTAGTGCTCTGGGAATGAGGATTGGTTATGGTGTAGTATTTGAATAGTAATCTTGAAGAATCCATGGAATGCCATAGATCAAAACTTATGAAACACCGCAGAATTTAGGATTTTTTTATTTCTCTATGTTATTTTCCATCTATTGTTTCTAGGTTGTAATTAATTTTCTTTTAATTCTTTGTAATGTAGGTTGTAATAGCCCTAATAGTGGGAAAATAGTGGAATTCTTATTCTCTACACTAAAATTGATTAGTAATTAGGCTTTCACTTGGTAAAACCTCATTAAAATCAATGATGGCAGTAGTTAATTAGGGTTTATGAAATTGATTTAGGGTTTTTAGAAAATCATAAAAAATGTACGTTTGATCTTTTTTTATGTTTTAATTGTTTTAGGCTTGTTTTTTTTTTGTTTCTATCCTTTTCGGCCCCAAGCCCACCATTAGGTCCAATTCACTTAAAATAGGTTTAGAAATGGTTTAAGTTAATTAATTAATTATAACCAATGTAGGCCTATTTTAGGTTAATTAGACTTTAAGCCCATTTCTTAGTTAATTAAAATTAATTTATTTAGATTTAGCTCAGCCCATTTAATTTCATTACTTTTAAAATAAATAGACTTAGGCCCACTAATTCAACTTTTCCTTTAAAATTTTATAGACTTAAGCCCATTCCCTGTAGATAATTGAAACAAATAGACTTAAGCTCACTAATTAAAATGTAGGCCCACCTTTAGTCTATTTCACTTGTAAATAAAAAATGTAAATCTAGCTAACTTTCATTAAAATTAACTTAGTTTAGACTTAGGAATGACATGCTTGAATGCATTTTTATGTGTAATTTTATTGACTAGATGCCTTCGGGTTAGATGGATGTTCAAATAGGGTTTAATAAAATTGCATGTAATTAGAGAATGAAGTAATAATTTTTAAAGTAATTCTAAATGAACATGAGACTAAAAGAAGTTAGTATTCCATTCCCAGAATCTCCTGGTTGTGGTGCTAACTTTCTTTTAGAGAATCGAGTACCACCAATTGAATTATCCTAGTTATTACCATGGGTGGCGACTCCTCTTCTCCACACTATAACTTTGTGGCATAGTAGTGTGTTCCCTAAGGCCTTGAGCCTAAATAGTGTCATGTTGTTAAAATCTTAGGCGCGCACTAAACCTTGCCATCTACACCCACATTTAGGATTAATCTATTTAATACAGGCTTTTGATTGGATTTTAGGTTTTAATTAACTTTAAAATCAATTTAGAACCATTAGGTTAATTTAAATTTAGGCTCACTTTAGTTTAATTAAAATTAACTTAGACTTAGCTCAGCCCAAAAAGCATTTCTTTTAAAAATAAATAGACTTTGGCCCATTTTTTGCTTAAATTAAAAATTAATTAGAACTAGGCCCATTAACTCAAACCCAATCCAATTCATTTCCATAAAAATTAATAGACGTAGACTTTTTTTTATAATTAAAAAGTAGACTTAGTTCACTACTTTAATGAAAATATAGGCCAACCTTTAGTTCCATTTCACTTGTAAATAAAAACATATAGACTTATCTAACCTAATTAAAATTAACATAATTTAGACTAATTTAGTGACGTCTCTCTATACAAATGTAATTTTTATGTGCCATTTCATGACTAGTTGCCTTGGGCTAGAAGAATGATAATTAGGGTTTAAAATGAAATTACATGTAATTAAAGAATAAAATTGCAATTCATAAAGTAATTTTAAATGAACACGAGACTAAGAAAAGTCGGTATTCCATACCCATAATCTTTTGGTTATGGTGCTAACTTTCTTTTAAAGAATCGAGTTACCACCACCTTCAAATTATCCCAATTATTACCCTAGGTGGCGACTCCTCATCTCCATGTTATGTCTTTATGATATAGTAATATGTTCTCTAGAGCCCTGGGTTCAAATAGTGTAACGATTGCTAAAATCTTGGACACACACTAAATCCCGCCATCTATAGTGGCAACTCCACTAGGATAAAAGATAATGATTCTACTTGTGTTCTTTAGAATTATTTTATTAATTATTATTTATTCTTGTATTCATTTGCATGTCCCTATTAACTGATGGCATTGGTTTGTGATTCCATGATTCCATTAGCTTCATGGAGTTATAGATTGGCTAACCATCACTCTTAGCCTTAACTCGGTCCAAAAGAGATTATCGGTCTCATCTTACTAGAGTCTATAACCCAAGTCCTAAAGGGGGGGTAGTTTTCTCTCGGGTTTGCAAAGGATGATGGGCCCCTCTGACCTTAGCATGTAACTCAAGTCCTAAAGGAGGGTATATTGCTAAGAGGACCTTGACTTTTCTACCAAACTTAACCATATATAATGACCTAGTTATTTCCCTTAGGATTTACCCAAATTGCTTGTGATTGTTGCTATAAGGTATTTCTATTTATAAAGGCCCAAGCAAATACTTTTGAGGCCTATCTAGGTTAATAAAGATTAGGCTAAACCATTATACATAGAAATGTTATTTCTATGCTTTTATTGCTTGAAGAGATATGACATGCTCATTGGTTCTTGATATCCCTTATTGATATTAAGACCAAAACCAAAAATCCTAGGAAAAGAGACTCGCCATTAAATACGTGTGTGGGAGGAATAAGGTTGGAAGGATATTGTATACTTGATTGTTACTTACTACTTATTGCATGACACATGCATCATGCATACATGCATACATATGCTTCATGCATCATATTAACACTTTGTTTTGCAGCCATCATAGATTCATCTAGGTCTTCTCGTGTTTAGGAATAAAAAGGTGGTAGACTAGTAAGAATTGAATTAAGTCCAAAATCAATAGCTAAATAGATCCTTCAAAGTTTAAAGGAATCTACTTTACTTAGAAGCTGAATTAACCCCAACTGAACAAATAGAAGAGATGGAACAATGACAAGGAGGAAACTGGACCTTAGAAGACATTAAGGAAGCTTTGATGGATAACATGAGAGCCATGATGCAAGATGAACTGAGACATGCTTTAGCTGGATTAATGCCATCTGCTGTTGTTGTTCCACCACCTATAATTGAACAAGCACCTGGTGATGTAACTATTCCACCTATTGAAAATGCTCCACCTGCTGCTCCTGCACCTGTACCTATTGCTCCTACTCCTATTGATAATGTTGGAGACCAACCTATTGCTAGAAATCCACTTGCTAAAGTAAAGCATGAGGATGTTGAGAATTATATGGCAGAGAAAGCAAAAAGGGAATCACCTGAACTTGTCCAAGATCATGAGTCCAAGCAGATCCAAGCACTAACTCAAAAAATGTTCAAGATAGAGGAGCTGATAAGAGGACAAGGCATGGGATACTCATTTAATTTTGATGAAATGTTGCAAATGGAAGGGGATAAATTGCCTAAGAAAATTAAAATGCCCCAATTATAGAAGTTTAATGGAACTAGAGATCCAAGGATACAAAAACTATGAGCACCACTAAAGCCTTATTAGCAGTAGTTGCTAAGTTATTTATATTATCCTTAAAGGGGATGGTTGTGAACTGGTGCCATGGGTTAGAAAAATCTATTCAGGCTAATTAAAGAGAATTATGTACTACTTTTTTAAAATAATATGATTATAACACTAGGTTTAAGGTATATATCAAAGATTTGGAACTGACTAAGCAAATTTATGTTACTTCATATTATCAAATTTATGTTGATTGATAATTTTGTAAATAAACTTTGCATAATAAACTAGAAAATGGTAAAAGTGTTACCTCGTCATCAATATTTGAACACCTGTGAAAATGTAATCGGGTAATAGGAAGGATAGTTGCACCCTCCTAAAGTCCTAAACTATTTTGTGGAAAAACTGGGGCCAAAATAGGTGGATCTACTAGAATGTTGGCTCTTCCATATGATCTACATGGTGGGTGAGCCATGGGATTAGACGGATTCAGAATCTAACATTAGAGCAAGAAGTAATTGAAAAGGAAAAATCAAAATGAAAATGAAAGTGAAAAAAGAAAAAGAAAATAAGAAGAAGATGTAAAAAGGATCCGGAAAAGAAAGGATCAGGAAAAGGAGACAATGATAAGGAATATATAAAGTGAAAAATATCCACTTTAGTCCATAAGGATTGTTTGCATTTAGGTTCATAAGTTTTCTTACAATTTAGTCCGCAATTGCATTTTAATTAGGAATTAATTCCTAATTAAATCAAGAAAATTACTCTATTAATTTAATAATTTATAGAATTATTAAATTATTGAATACACAACCAGTCTATATGAAATTCTAAATTATCAGTCAAGTATAAATTCTAATTGCAAAATTTAATTTTTGTATTTACATACATCATTCTAATTGAGAATTTTCAAATTTACTTTGGTATATGCTATATAGTAGTTATAATGCAAATTCCAAATCATTTCATTGTGTGCTACATAGTGGCTACAATATGAATTCCAGTTTTGTGTTGTACACTACACGGTACTTACAACATAAATTATCAAATGCATAACTTGGTAGACACTCCACAGGATCTATATCATGTTCTTAAAATCATAATTTGCTAGACACTACACCGTAGTTATAGCACTTTTTTTCATTACTTCATTAACGTCCCAAAGGGTATATAGCGAAACTTTTTTATGATCTTGCTAAATGTCCCATAAGGAATATAACAACTTTCACAATCACTAGACGTCCCACAGGGAATATAGTGCAATCTGCCAAACACCGCACACTAGTTATAGCATATGTTCGCTAGATGTCCCAAAGGGAATATAGTGAAAATCATGGTCACTAGACATCCCATAGAGAATATAGTGAAAATTCATAATTGCATCACTAAATGTTCTATAAGGAATATAGTGCAAATCATGACCACCAAACATATGGAAGGGAATATGGTAGAATTCACAATTGCACTATTAAAATGTCCCTCAAGGAATATAGCAAAGTTCACCTAAACACACTTCACTAGATATTCCGCAAGAATTATAGTGTAATAGGTTTGAAGCTGTTCAACAGTTAAAGCATTTATTATAAGTCTATAGTCAATCACAACAAAAGGGTTTCAAGTAGTATAAGTGAGTATCCAAACTCTTTATTTTGAAATTATGTGCTTATATTGTTTTGCTGCAATTTGTCAAGAAAATAGTGACAAAGGGGGGCAACTATAAGCACTTAATTTTAGGATGCATTATACGCAGATGTGACAAAGGATCCGATGATGAGAATTTCAAATTTTGAATTCAAAGCTAAATTGCAAAGTTTTTAAGGGCTTGATTGCAAAATCTTGTTGCTTCTATAGGCCAAATTTAAAATATAAGGAAGTTTAAGAAGGGCTAGGTTGTAAAATTTTGGATCAGAATTGTATAATTCTAATTGGAATTCCACATTTCCAATCATAAATGTAGAATTTCGATCAAAATTGTATATTTCCAATTAGAAATATAGAATTCCAATCGGAATTCCATATTTTCAATCGAAAATATACAATTCTGATCGGAATTCCAATAAAAAATATACAATTTCAATTGAAATTCTAATAAAAAAAATATACAATTCCGATTAGAATTGTACTAGTCCAATAGGGTTTTGACTCATTTTTTTATTTTTTTGAATTTTGATTGGTCATAAATTGATTTTTTAATTAATTTTTAAGAAAATCAAAGATAACGCATTTATCCCATTTATCCTAGTTATTTTGAGTTTATCTCATTTTTTTCGAGATAATCGCTTATGCAATTATCTTATCCATTCCATTAATAGCTTATGAAAGGATAAATAAGGAGCTTTTATCCTACAGAGGACTAGTTTTAAATGTGAAAGAAATTTTTAAAAAAGGAGAGGACGGAGAGAAAAAAAGAAAACACACAAAGAAGAAAAAAACACATAGTGAAAGCCTTTATAAAATTTTTGACATGTAAAATAAAATAGTAAGCCTTGAAGGAAAAATAAAAGAAACTCTACTTATTCTATTAAAACCAACGATCAATCCTTTTCTAAGTAGCAAATCAAATAACATTTGCATCATCATCCTATCTTTTCTTTCTTTCTTTTTTATTTCATTTATTTATCTTGTTTCATTTTTATTATTTTCCTTATTCATTCTTTTCTAATCATTGTTCTAGTTTTATGGTTTATTTTTTTAGTTTTTTTTTGGGCTATGGTGATGAGCAAACATGAAGGAGATGCGATTGTACTATTCAGATCAATTGAAGATCCATAGAATGCCATGTATTTGTATATGTAGTTATTACATATAGATTTTAGGTTTATTTTATTCATATTATCTATGTTATTTTGTTAATGTTTTGTGTTTCATTTGCCTTTTATTTGGTTTGTATTTAATTTATTCATGTAGATTGTAATAGCCCCAATAGTGGGAATAGTGATATCATCTATTTATTGTTTCTGAATTAAAATCAATTAGTAATTAGAATTATTTAGTAAAACCTAAATTAAAATCAATGGTGGTTGTAAATTAATAATAGGTTGTGTGAAATCAAATTATGGTTTCTAGAAAAAATAATTAAATTTCTTGTTTAAATTTTTTTTATTTGAGTGTTTTGGTGTGTTTTATGTTTTTGGGCTTATTGTTCATTTTTGTACGTTTTGGGCCCCAAGCTCATTTTTAGGATTAACCCATTTAAAATAGGCTTTTAATTGGATTTTAAGTTTTAATTAAGAAGTTTTTACATAAATATACTAAAAACAAAAAATCTTTCAAAAAAACCATTAACTGTAAAATCTTTCAAAAATATTTTTATCAAATTAATTCTTTCAAAAATAGACCTTCTTGCTTGCCAACTTCTAGCTCAAAAATCGTGTGTGATCTCAGCTTCATTTTCCTAAACAAACTCAGTTTCTTGAACAAAAAAACATTTCTCTTCTGAATTAATTTTTCCTCTTCTTCATCAATTTTCAAAGATCTGCAACTATTTTCAAGTTCATCTGTAATAACAAACATAATTAACGAATACTAGATCTACAACTTTTTCGTGTTTATTATTGAAGATTCAAGTATTTTTCATGTTCATGAAATTTCTTCTTTTGCAGCAAACATACACAATATATGCATCAACTTCAAAGAAAAATTAACGAATCAACAAAGAAATCAGGTACATTACGTTCATTTTATTTAAGTTGTTTATTTTTGTATTTTTGTTTATTTTTCTTGTTTACTACGTTTTTTCAAGTGTTTTAAAGCTTTTTTTTATATAATTTTAGTTCTTTTGCTTCTGTTTATTCTTGTTGATTGTTATTTTTTTTCTTTTTATAAATTTTTCAAGTTTTTTTATGTTATTTTACTTCTGTTTATCTTTGTTGATTGTTGTTTATTTTTGTTAGTTGTTGTTTTATTTCTTGTTTATTATTTAAATTATTTGTATTCTATTGATTGTTGTTGATTATGTTTTTTCAATTGTTTTCATGCTTCTTATTTATTATTTTACTTATTTGGCTTCTGTTTATATTCGTTGATTGTCATTTATTTTTCTTGATTTAAATTGTTTTCTATGATATTAAACAAAAAACAACAACAATAAACAAAAATAAACAACCAGTTCTAATATATTTTTTTCATTTCTTTTCTAACAAGCACAATGGAAATCATTCTAGTGTTCATTCATCATAAAGGAAGATGGAATGAAGTAATGGATTATATTAATTTTGAAGTACTAGATTTACAACGCATGCAGACTGCATCTTTGAAGAAATAATGAAAATACTACCAAATTAGCTACAAATTGATGGAAAATTGCAAGAAATGATCATTCAGTATAAGTTTAGAGATGGTTATCCACCTTTAAACATACAAGATGATGCAACACTATTCTTATATTTGTAGCTAAAGAAGAAGGAATTAGATTTCATAAAATTTCCCATATACATCAATGTTATTGATAAACACTTTCAAGATAAAAGCTTAAATAACAACAATATGTTGCAAATTCAATAACAATTAGCATCTCAAGCACAATAAATGTCAGCTTTTGAACACAACTCATCGAATACAGAAGAAAATAATCAGCCCACAAATTTTATGCATTATGCAAACACGATGACTGCTTTAATTCTACATCAACAAAGCAAAAATAAAGATAAAAAACCAGAATATAAGAGTGAAGAATCTTTAATAATATGCATTGCAACAACAACAGAACCTGAAGAAGGAAAAATACATAACAATAGACAAGATTTCAAGAAAGCATTAAAGTTTTATGCAATCAACAACCACTTTCAGTTGAGAATAATAAGATCAAATAGAGAGATGTATGTTGCAAAATGCTTAGATGAAAAATGCAGTTGGAGGAAAAGGGCTATAAGAAATGGAAATTTTGATAAATTTATTGTCAAAAAATTCAACAACAACCACTCCTGCAGCATGGACATCAGATTGGGTGACTAAAGACATGCAACAACATCTTTAATGGCTGATTGTGCAAAATTAAAGTATCACATCATCAAAACCATATACAAACTAGGAGACATAGTCAGAGAAATAAGAGAAGAATATGGGATCAACATCAGCTACTTAAAAGCCTAGAGATCAAAAGAAAAGGCACTTCATATATTAAGAGGCAAACCAGACGAATCCTATGTAATTCTACCAAGTTTCCTATATATGTTGAAGATAAAAAATTTGAGATCAGTTGCTCAAATTGAAACAAAAAGTAACCAATCATTCCTCTATGTCTTTATGGCTCTTAATGCATCAATAAAATGATGGAAATATTACAAACTTGTTGTAGTGGTTGATGGCACATTTTTGAAAGGAACGTATGGTGGCACATTACTTTCAGTAACGACACAAGAGGCTACTAGTAAAATCTTTCCTCTAGCTTTCTCTATTGTTGACTCCGAAACTGATGCATCTTGGGAATGGTTATTCACAAAAATAAAAGAAACACTTAGTTATAGACAAGAAATTACCAGTGTTTCTGACAGACATGAAAGTATAGATAAAGCAATTAGAGAAATATACCCTAAAGCTTCCCCCATGGTTTTTGTATGTATCATCTTTTAAATAACCCTAAGCATAGCTACAAAAAAAATCAAAATGCATCAAGGATTCATTTTATCTAGTAGTAAAGGCATACACTGTTGAAGAATTTGAGTACCATTTAAATGACTTGGACAAGATTGACGAAAGAATTAGGCCATACCTCTATAACATTGACTATCACAAATGGACTAAAGCTTTCTCAATCAACAATAGATACTTAATAATAACTTCAAATATAGTTGAATCATTCAATTCAATTATTGCAAAAGCTATAGAGCTACCAATCACAACATTATTAAAGTATATCTATTATTTGGTACAAGATTGGAGCTATACAAATAGGAACAACACAATATCAACATTCACAAAGCTTGCAAAAAAGCCATAAGATATGATAAATGAGAATTATAAGAAAGTCTAAACCTTCATGTTAAATTATTCATACTATTATTGTTATTATTACTGTTGTTGATTCTTGTTGATTTTTGTTAATTGCTGTTGAATTGTTGTTTGCAGTTTCTTTTTTTTTTTACTTAAATTTAATAAAATCTTCCGTTTTTTATTTTTTTTATTTTCTGCCTAATTTTTTTTCATTGATTTTGTTGATTTTTGTTGATTGTTGTTTATTTTTGTCGATTTCAATTCTTTTTTCAATTACTATTAATGTAATTATTATTTTTTGTTGCTTTTTTTTATTGTTTTATGATGTAATATTTTCACTTACAAACAGGTCAAACCTTTAATTGAAAACATATTCACTATGTATGACTTCAACGAAGCATTTATTGTGAACATGCAAGAAAGAAAATGCAACTGTAACAAATTTCAAATTGATCAACTACCATGTACACATGCACTTGCAATTTTGAAGCAAATGAACCAAGATCCTTTTAAGTATTGCTCAAATTTCTACACAAAGGAAACATAATTGGCAACATGTGAAGAAACTGTACATGCAATTCCAAATCAAACAACATAGAACATACCAATTCAAGAGCAACAAAGAAAATAAGAATCAAAGCTCCATGGGAATACACAAGACATAACAAGTGCGGAAAATGTGGACAGCTTAGTTAACAGAAAAACACGCATAAATGCCACAATAAAGAAATAAAAACATTGGTGTTCATCATTTGTTAAAAATGTAAATATTAATATTTCAAATTTTGATATATTCAAAGATTATCGTTATTGGTCAATAAATATAACTATTTTAGATTAAATATTCAATGTATTTTATTTCAGTTATAATTTTATACTAGTTTGAACTGCATGACAAAAAAATAAATCAAAATAAACAAAATCAAAGTAATAGAAGAACAAAAAAAGAACTATCCTAATTAGTTCTTTTATTAATTTTTTAAATTAATTATGAATTGCTTGTAGCAAATTTAAATATTTGTTTTATCATTTTCTTAAACAAAATAAACAAAAATCAAAAAAATAGTAAATAACAAAAGAACTATCCTTATTAGTCCTTTTTATTAATTTTTTATATTGATTATCAATGCTTGTATCAAATTTAAATATTTTTTTAATATTTTCTTAAAAAAATCAACAAAATAAACAAGAATAAACAAAATTAAACAAAAGTAAAACAACAAAAGAACAACACAAAACTACAAAATATTATCAACCTTAATCATTATTACTTAATTTTTAAAACAATTATCATTTTATTATTCATTTTTAACATTTTTATATCAATTACAGATAGAAAAAAAAACACAAACTAACAAAAATAAACATAAATCAACAAATGCAACAAAAAAACAAAAACAAAAATAGCAAAAAATTATAAAAATATTCTTCACTATTAAAATTTTTTAAGGTTAATTATTATTCTCTTATATTACAAAAAGTTTTATAAAATTTTTTTTAGTTGTTGGAATGGAAAATCAACAATAATCAACAAAAATAAATAACATTAAACAACAAAGTAAACAAAGAAATAAAGAAGAACCATACTATATTAACAATAATAATTGTACACTGTATTTAAAAACATTTAAAACATAAAACTAAATTGTGTATAAAAAAAAAATTAAACAACAAAAAGTTCAACATTCACTTCTTCAATCTTCAACATTCACTTCTTCAATCTCCTTCTCTTTTTCACCTTCAAAGTATGAATCACTAACAATTTCACCTTAAACCTTCTTCATACCATAAGTATAGAGAGAATATGCAAGCCTACTTCGGTAAACTTCAACATCAAAATTATTTCCAATTTTATTTTCATAAGCTAAATATTCAGCATAAGCAGTAACAAAGGCTCCACAACCACAACAAAGAGCATTAAAAAATAAATAAAGAAAAAAACCAAAGAGAAAAATAAGAAAATATTAATAAAATCTTACGATGTAGTCTATTGTGGCAAATCATCAACCATTTGAATACTAAAAGAATCTAAAGCCCTCTTATTTGCATATGGTCCAACATCATGATCAATATCTCTATGATTAATAAAAAAATCAAGCTTTTCATCACATTGCAATTCTTCACAACTTCAAGAACAAGAGCATCTCCATTAGCAGACCTCAAAGAATTATACACATAAAAACAACGGTCCATAATGTTCAGCCTACTAAGAACCCAATACTATTAAGAATGTATATGAATTGAAAACAAGATATCATCAATATTAACCCAAGGCTTAGGATAAAGAATAGTTTCACCTAAAATTTACTGAGTAACCAATTTTTCAAAACTAAATCTAAAATCCTTTTACTTTAAAAAATAAAAAAAAAATTCTCTGAATAGCCTGATCAAACTATGTATCTACTATAATGAACAAAATAATAGAGTTTGGAGAGAAATTAGCCTTCTTTTTTAAGTAGTAAAAAATGACATCAAGATACTGCAAAATTTAAAAAAAAAACAATAATAATTATAAACAAAAAAATTAAAAACAACAAAAAAAACATATAGTGTCAGAAATAAGCTCCCCAATGTAGCATAAGGAATGAAACCAAGTTTTTGAACATATAACAACAACAACAAAGTTGAACCCAAGATCAATCTTCTCATGTTTCTCAATGTATTTAACATTTGATCTAACAAAAAACAATTAGAATATCATAAATAAAAATAATACACATAAAATCAAATATTAAATAAAATAAAAAGACATATAGAATTACTTTTTATTCTTCCACTTCAATAGTCTTTGATCAATCCAAGCGTTAAAAACACAAAGAACTTCATAACTTGGACCATCCTCAACATTCTCATTAAATTGACAACTTGAAAAAGAAGTTTTAGAAGGTTGAATAGCTTCTTTGCTACCTATAATAGATTTAGCAGGCTCCACTTCTTCTTTCTTACATGCACCAGACTCAAACTCAGCAAGAAATGGAGATTTCAAAAAAACACTAGGCTTTGCAAACCTCGTTCAATAAACCATAGTTTCAAAAACAAATGGAAAATAAACTGAACCAAGTGGAATAAATGGAATAATCTCCCTACTTGGATTAACATCTTCACACTCCTACAAATGTATATATATATATATATATATATATACATATACATCAAGAAAAATCAACAAACATCATCAAAAAGAAAAAAAAAATAACAACAACAATTTATCTTAGCTAAATTACTAATAAGAGTATCAACCTTTTCCAAAAACCTATCTTCAGAATCTGAAATGTTAGAGATGACAGAATGAAGACCCTAAGGAGTAGCAACATCATCATCAACATTAACATTTAAAGCAATATCATCTATAATATTTTCTTCCTTAATAATCTCTGCTTCACCTTTAGTCTTCTTTTGAACATCACCATGAGAATGAATCTCATATTCATTTTTTTCAACCTCACTTTCTTTCTTCTCCTCATCAACCTTTAAATTCTCATAAAAAAAATCATCTTTTTAACATCATTAACATCCACAACACCTTCATCAACATTTAAATTGTCATCATCAACAACTACAGTAAAGTCATCAAAAGTAGACTTCAACTTCTTTTCAAGAATTTTATCTAACTTTGCATCTAAAATAGAAAGCTTCTCATCAAAGTAACTCTTCAATGAAAAATTTCTTTGTCAAACTTGTTAGAAAAATCATCAATTTTCTTCATCAAAGCATAATCACTAACAGAACCAGAGGATTGAGCACCAGATGCATCCTTTTTGGAAGTAGACTTCAGAACCTTTTTTGATTTATGAAAAACAGGTGCTGACTCAAAATCATATGCATTGTCATCAGCTTCAACAGAAGCTTTCGTATCATCACGAACACCAAAAGACTTCAATTTTCATCATTTTCTTTGGAGAAAAATCAACCCAAATTGAACTTTTGAAGTTTAGCAGCAGAAGGAACAATATTACTCAACTTTAACTATAAAAAAATAACAAACAAAATTTTAAAAAAATTAAGATTTCAAAAAATATAAACCAAAAACAACAAAAATCTAAAAAAAAATTACCTGAGAAGAATCTAAACTGTGAATCTCAGAATTAAGCTTCTCAAAACTCAGAATAATATATGTATGCCATTTCAACATATGAGGAATTATAAAACCCCCATGATAAGCTAACACATTTTGGCAATACCCACAACATTCATAAAACCAAACTTGAAGAGCTAATGGAAAGCCATTAAGCCTATAATAATAATAAACAACCCTTTTCTTATGAAGCCTCAACATCTTTCCTTTCATAGATTCCAGAGTAAAAGAAAAAAAACATCTCTGCTCCAATAATATTCATTAAACAATCTCGCATCCATAATGTCAAGATATTCTTTAATAAAAAATTTATCCTTTGGTGATGTAAAAAAATACATCATTACAAAATAAAGCACTACAATCTTCACAGCGTCTTCATCAGATTCAAAATTTCCCAAAAAAAAAAACATTCTTGAATAGCTTCCCTCTTAACTTTATCAACACCATCAAAATATTTTTTTAATCAAAGTATTCTTCTCATATTTAGTAATATTACTTTTATCAAAATCATCAGCACATTTAAGACCAGTAATAATGCCAAACTCACTAACAGAAAACCTCATATTAGAACCACAAGTACAAAACCAAATCTCATCATTAGCAGGATAACTAACCTCCCTTAACAATAGGCAATGCACAACTTGACCTTGAAGTTTTAATTCCTTTAGATCCAAAAAGTGCCCAAAATAGGTACTTCCATACATCTTTAGTTGATTTTCAATTAAATGGTCCTCTATCTTCATAATCACATTATCATTCATGTTTGTACATACTCTGCTCTTAAAACGGGCTTCAGGTTTGATGAAATATTCAAATTTTTGAAAAAAAAAGAGAAAAAACATTAAAACTGAAAAAATTTAAAAATTAACAAAAAAACCAATACAAATTAACATTATAAAAGATATAATAACTGTTAAAAGAAAAATAAAACACAATTTTATAAAAATTAGCAAGGAAAAAGTCAACAAACAAAATTTAAAACAACAACAACAACAATCAACAAAAATTTATCTTTGATTTATAACTATTATAAAGAAAAATCAACAAAAGAAAAATTAATAATAATAATAAACAGTACCTTAAAGGAAACATCAACTCCCTTCGAAGCTTTTTCATCAAATCCTAACTCCTTCTTCTTAGAAACTTTAGCAGCATGCTTCCTCTTCTTCAAAAATTTACCTTTACTTTTCTTCACAGACAATGAAGAATGAGTGACATTCTTTTTAATCGATGAAGGAGAAGAAGAAACACCTTTCTCTAAACTACAAGAAGAACGAGTACTAACTTTACCCATTTCTAAGAATTTAACCCAAACTGAAAGCTAAGAAATGAAAATGATGCCGATAATGAGAAGAAATGAAGTTCAAAAAATAAAGAAACTAAGAAACTGTCAAAAAACTGAAAGACCACGATGTTGAAGAAAATCGCCTCTGCATGCAATAAAATCAAAATGCAAAAAAGTGTGCTAAACCAAGAACATAAAGAAAAGATTAAACGAATGCTAAAATTGAAAAGCCAAAAAACATAAATGAAAAAAATAATTAGGTTGGGCCACAAATAAAATTAAAGTGGTCAAATGCGCTACTGGGTGAAATTTCCTCTTTAATTAACTTTAAAATCAATTTAGGTCCATTAGGTTAATTTAGATTTAGGCTCACTTTAGTTTAATTAAAATTAACTTAGACTTAACTCAGCCTATAAAGCATTTCTTTTAAAAATAAATAGACTAGGCCCATTTTTCACTTAAATAAAAATTAATTAAAACTAGGCCCATTAACTCAAACCCAATCCAATTCATTTCCATAAAAATTAATAGACTTAGACTCATTTTTTTAGAATTAAAAAGTAGACTTAGTTCACTACTTTAATTAAAATGTAGGCCCACCTTTAGTTCCATTTCACTTGTAAATAAAATATATATTAGCTAACCTAATTAAAATTGACATGGTTTAGATTAATTTACGGATGTCTCACTATATGAATGCAATTTTTATATGCCATTTCATGACTAGTTGCCTTAGGCTAGATGAATGATATTAGCAAGGGAAACATCAACGAACAAAATTAATAATAACAACAACAATCAACAAAATTTTATCTTTGATTTATAACTATTATAAAGAAAAATCAACAAAAATAAAATTAATAATAATAATAATAAATAGTACCTTAAAGGAAACATCAACTCCCTTTGAAGCTTCTTCATCAAACCTCAACTGCTTCTTCTTAGAAACTTTAGCAGCATACTTCCTCTTCTTTAAAAATTTACCTTTACTCTTATTTACAAATAATGAAGAACAAGTGACATTCTTCTTAATCGACGAAGGAGAAGGAAAAATACCTTTCTCTAAACTACAGGAAGAACGAGTACTAACTTTACCCATTTCTAAGAATTTAACCCAAACTAAAAGCTAAGAAATGAAAATGACGCCGATAATGAGAAGAAATGAAGTTCAAAAAATAAAGAAACTAAGAAACTATCAAAAAACTGAAAGACCATGATGTTGAAGAAAATCACCTCTGCATACAATAAAATCAAAATGCAAAAAAGTGCACTAAACCTAGAACATAAAGAAAACATGAAAAGAATGCTAAAATTGAAAAGTTAAAAAATATAAATGAAAAAAATAATTGGGCCAGGCCATAAATGAAATTGAAGTGGTCAAATGGGCTACTGGGTGAAATTTTCTTTTTAATTAAATTTAAAATCAATTTAGGCCCATTAGGTTAATTTAGATTTAGGCTCACTTTAGTTTAATTAAAATTAACTTAGACTTAACTCAGCCCATAAAGCATTCTTTTAAAAATAAATAGACTTAGGCCCATTTTTCACTTAAATTAAAATTAATAAGAACTAGGCCCATTAACTCAAACCCAATCCGATTCATTTCCATATAAATTAATAAACTTAGACTCATTTTTTTAGAATTAAAAGTAGACTTAGTTCACTACTTTAATTAAAATGTAGGCCCACCTTTAGTTCCATTTCACTTGTAAATAAAACATATATAGACTTAGCTAATCTAATTAAAATTAATATAGTTTAGACTAATTTAGGGACATCTCGCTATATAAATGCAATTTTTATGTGCCATTTCATGACTATTTGCCTTGGGCTAGATGAATGATAATCAGGGTTTAAAATGAAATTGCATGTAATTAGAGAATAAAATAGTAATTCATAAAGTAATTATAAATGAACACAAGATTAAGACAAGTTGGTATTCCGTATTCAGAATCTCCTAGTTATGGTGCTAACTTTCTTTTAGAGAATCAAGTTACCACCACCTTCGAATTATCCTAGTTATTACCTTGGGTGGTGAGTCCTCATCTCCACGCTATGTTTTTATAATATAGTAGTATGTTCTTTAGAGCCCTGAGCTCAAACAATATTGCAATTACTAAAATCTTAAATGCATTTTAAACCCCGTTGTCTACATTGACTTTTTATAAGATCTACATCATCATAATCAGGACATTTTTTGCCAAAATTATAAAATTAGGGTAAAATTATTAAAAGTTGTAAAGGTTTGAATTTTTACATCAATAGGCTATATTTAAAATAGTTATTAAAGGTCTTTTCAGGTTCGGCTTCTATCATACTATAGTAATAATTTAATTGGTCTTTGGTCTCAGGTGATGTCATTTTTAGGGTTTCTGGTAAGCAAGATCTTGAATCTACCATCACATTATACAGCCGGTTTAATTTTGGTTGGTTGTTGCCCCAATGGTATGCCTATTTGGTAGTTTATACAAATAATACATTTCTATTTCTTGTTATTCTTCCTTGATGCCAATATATAATTTGTAAGAACTGCAAGTAACATTATAACCAACATTACATGATATGGAATTCTCAATTTATCAATTTTCTCTTCTTTAAGTTTTTTTTATTGATTTTGTTCTTTTCTTACAATGGAAATGTGGCACTTTCAATGTTGATGACAGTAATAAGCACTTTAACAGCTGTGGTTGGTAACCAATATTACTATCTAAGCCTATATTCATCTTCTGTTACTTATGAAGAGTTTAGCAATTATTTCTTTAAAGGTAATATTACTTGCTTAAAACACTTGGAGAGTAAATTATATATGAGGTTATCAAATTTTACACTAAATTTTATTTTAGTTCCATAACTTTAATTTGTATTTTTTTATTAAAAAACATTGATTTTAATTATACTAAAAAGTCACATCAAATAATTCTAACTAATTTAGTTGACGTGGTACACTGAAGTTGTCATATTATAGTCCAACTCAATAAAAATTTGCATTATCACGTCACCTTTTTTATGAGATTGTTGATCATAATTTCACTATCACGTCACCTTCTTCAGGGACTATTGATCATAATTTTATAAGGTTAAGTGTAAAACAAATAATAAAGTAAAATAAAATTATGGCTAATAGTCTTATGAATAAGGTGACATGACAATATTATATCATAATTTTTGTTGAGTTGGACTGTAATTTAGTAACTCTAGTATATCACATAATCTAAATTAGCTAAAATTATTTTGGGTGACTTTTGTATGTATAAAATCAATATTTTGTTACCAAAAAGATATAAATTAAAGCTTTAGAACCAAAATGAAATTTAATGTAAAGTTTGTTAACCTCCTATGCAATTAACCTAACACTTGGACAATGTCTTTTTGCTTTCATATACAACATCTAAAGGCTGCTGTGGAATTCAATTAATTCGTCTAGAAGAAAATGAAGTTTTAAGTTACCCTAGCCCCTTTTTGCTAAAGCAAATTATTAGTGTTGGCCAAATCCTGGTGTACTGCCTCTCTATTGCCAAAATAAATTATCCAATTATTATTCATTTTGCAAGTCATGACCCCATTTCTCACAGCCAAACTGGTCGGGCAATATGTTGTTGTCGATGCGATTGGATTACTAATATCAACCTTATTTGTAGCTTTTACCTTGATTGGTGTTGACTTCTCATTGTTAATATCAATTGCAATATGGCAATTCCTTTGTTCTCGATGCAGGTTGTGTTTTTTCCAGTTCTGGCTAGTGCATTTTTAAATGAATATTGCCAAGGCTTAGTTAAATTCATATCACCCCTAATGTCGCCAATTCCTGTGGGAACTGTTGCTATTTTATATGGAAATGTAATTGCCCAGAGTGCTTTAGTAATCCTCATATATAGTCAACAAGTAGTGCTTGTTGCCTCTTTACTCCATGCATTTGGGTTTTTCTTTAGCTATGTGCTTTCAAGAATGCTTGGAATTAATTAGCATCTTCACGGACCATCTCTATTGAGGTTGGAATGTAAGTATATTATTATTTTAGTTGAATCCCTAAATTCTGCCCTAATTCAGGATCGTAGGCATGAACATATCTCTTTTCATGAACTCAATGATGCATCTAATATAGGAACTGATCCATGTAACACAATAAAGCTTGATATTGGCATAATATATACATGGCCCTTATACTTCTCACTTTTTGTCAATTTGACACCTTAACTTATAGTTTTCCCATTTTGACTCCTAAATTTGGCTAAAATGTACTAGTTTTCACTAATATAAAGACATAATGCATTTATCACCTCCCGTATTTGTCACTTTTTATCAATTTGACACCTCTACTTGTAGTTTTTTTTTCAGTCAAACCCTTATGATATGACACATAATGATTCTTTATTCTATGAGATGTGTGCTAACAGTGGTTTCTAAATTACATTTTAACTAAGTTTAAGTGTTAAAATGGCAAAACTATAAGTTGAGGTGTCAAACTGACAAAAAGTAACAAGTATAAGGGGCCACGTATGTATTACGCCTTTAATATTTTGACTTTTATGTTTATGTTGCAGAACTCAGTGCTTAGAGTGGTTCTAGCAACTTAGCACTTTGGAATCCCACTAATGGCAGTGTCGTGCATTGTATCTAGTGTATGTCACTCCGTCTTTAGTAGTCTTTTAGCTGGAATTTGGATGTGAAGTTTTCCTACTAAATAAGGATTGACATATTTGATGTAGGCATTGAAGAGATTGTAATTCGATTTATGGGAAACTATGAAAAATTGCACTAGTGGCATTTTTATAATTTTTAACAACTTTGGAGCTTCATATTTTGGGGCGACAAGAGCCCAATTTAGTTGGAATCAGCCCAACGATTCCAAGTCACTAGCTTTGCTTATGGTCTCCACTATTTTTTGGGCAAATTCCAAAGTTTAGGCCTCCAAATATGCAACTTTCTGTTTTGGTTGTTTTAAGGTTTCCTTTTCCTATTTTGTTTGGGATTCTTTTGTTTAGGGTTTTTCTTCCCTATTTAAGCTATGTTAATGACTTTTGGTCGTGTTGTTGGTTATTAATAAAATTTTGAATTCCCTTAAATTCCCAAAATTCTTTAAATTTTGATGTCTATTTCTTGAAATTATGAATTATAAGTTATATAAGATTAGTGTTCGATAGTCGTGCGTAATTCAACTAACATTAATTCATTATTTTCACTCTTCCGCTATGTCAGTTTGGTATTAGAGCTATGATCCTCGAACAAGATGTCTTGTAGACAAGAATAATAGCAACCATAACTACAACGTGTAGAAGAGGTGTATGAATATGATGACCTACGTCGACTTGAGCAGTGAGTAGAGCATATTGATCAATCGTTTGACACCCTTATGGAACAGCTCATAGAGAGGATGGGTGAGCTGTTGGCCAATTAGAAAAAGGGCAGCCAAATCAGTGCCAGATCCCTAATATGGATGATCATATCAACCCTTTTGCTGCTGATGATGAAGACGGTTATGGTGATGACCTTGATGATGTAAGTGTCCATGGCAGCATGCTAAGAATGATGATTAGAGATAGTGGGAGGTAGGTATGCAAACTAAAATCCCTAAATTTTATAAAACCTTACAACCAGAAGAATTCCTAGATTGGTTGTCCAGGGCAAAGGAGATCTTGGAATTCAAAGGAGCACTTAAAGGCCAACGAGTGCCATTGGTGGCCACGAGATTTTGAGATCGAGCCATGGCTTGGTGGCAACAAGTTAAACAGATGCGAGTTCAATTGGGGAAGTAAAAAATTATGACTTAGGAGAAGATGAATAAGCATATGCGAGCTGCATTTCTTCCCTTTAATTATCAACATTTGATGTATCAACGTCTGTAGAATTTAAGACAAGGTAATTATTCAGTTGATGATTATACCACTAAATTTTATCAATTGATTGCTCATAATGATGTGCATGATACAAAGGACCAATTGGTCACTTGGTATATTGGAGGGTTAAGGGAAGAAATTATAGAGATAGTCAACATGTTTGACCTTATGTCTATTTTTATAGTGCACCAATGGGCATTACAGATTAAGAAGTGATGAACATGTAGTTTTATGCAAGCCTTTAGATTCAGGAGTGCAGGAGGCTGTGGCATTGTGAATCGTGCAACTGGTGGAATGACCCAAGAAAGTGTTGTGAACAAAGCCGGGGTAGTGCATAGAAGGTTAGTTTGAGTAGTAGTATTAAGTATTTTGCTTATGGAGAAGTGGGTCATGGGCAGTTTGAATATAAGAAGAAAGGAAAAAGAGTGTTATTTGTTGAGGCAGATGAGCAGTATGAAAATGAGGATATAGTTGACCTAACTAGTGACCTAGTATTTGATCTAGATTCTGTTGATGAGGAGATCATGACTGGTGATGTAGGGGTTGCTTTGGTTGTGTGAAGATCCTATCTAACACCTAGAGCTACCAACAATATTGGCTATCAAATAATATTTTTCAGTCCACCTTCACTATCAAGGCAAAGTATGTAGATTTATGATTGATTGAGGTAGCTGTGAGAATATAATTATAGTAGAGGCAGTCCAAAAATTAGGGACTCCAACTATAAAGCATCCTAAGCCTTACAAGTTGGCATGGCTGAAAAAAGGGGTGAAGTAACAGTGTCAAAGCGTGCCTTGGTTTCCTTTTCTATCGGGGCAAAATATAAGGATGACGTTTAGTTTGATGTGATAGTCATGGATGCATGTCATTTATTTTTAGGACAGCCATAGAAATTTGATAGAGACGTAGCTCATAACAGTAAGAATAATACCTACAGTTTCATATTTGAGGGTGTGAGGATTGTGTTAGTGCCTAATAAGGATCGTGATCAGCCTAAGCAGGTGTAAGAAGACAACAAGGGTGGTGTGAGTTTATTAACCCTGGCATAATTTGACAGGGTAGTGCAAAAATCTAAAGTTATTTATGTCCTTCTTAGGAAGATGGTTGATAAGGAGGTAGTAGTTCTTAATGTAGTTCTACCACTTTTAGAAGAGTTCAGTGATTTATTTTCATAAGAATTACTTAAAGGGTTGCCTTCTATGAGGGATATCCAACACCAAATTGACCTTGAACTAGGTGCAGCCTTGCCGAATCAACCACACTATAGGATGAGTCCTACTAAGCATGAAGAATTAATAAGGCAAGTTGAAGAGTTACCAGCAAGAGGGTACATTCGGGAAAGCTTAAGTCCATGTGCTATACTAGCCCTGCTAACACCAAAGAAGGATGGTTCTTAGCAGATGTGCATTGATAGCCAGGCCATTAACAAAATAACTATTAGGTATCGCTTTCTTATTCCTAGACTGGATGACTTACTTGATCAGTTTAGTGGGGCCAAGATTTTTACCAAATTGGATCTAAAAAGTGGCTATCATTAAATTCGAATTTGAGCTAGTGATGAATGGTAAACAACCTTCAAAATAAAGGAGGGATTGTATAAGTGGCTAGATATGTCATTTGGGCTATAAAATGCACCAAGCACTTTCATGGGTGTTACGAATCAGATTTTGAGACCTTTCATTAGTAAGTGCATTGTTGCGTACTTTAATGATATTTTAATTTATAGTACTAGCCCATACGAGCACCTTAGTCAGTTGTGAGATTTCCCTACTGTGCTGCGTAGGGAGAAGTTCTATGCAACCATTAAGAAATGTGTATTTTTTTTGTTGCCAGTGTGTTGTTTCTTGGCTATGTGGTGTCAGGTAAAGGATTGTAGGTAGATGAATTGAAGGTAAAGGCTATGAGATGTTGGCCAAAACCTACTACCATTACTGAAGTGAGGAGTTTCCATGGGTTAGCCTCATTTTATAGGCATTTTATTCCATATTTTAGCAGCATAAAGGCGCCTATCATTGACTATATGAAGCAGGTGGGAAGATTTGTATGGACATATGAGGCAGAAAAGCATTTGAGTTTATCAAACAATGCCTTACTACAGCTCCCATTGTAGTGTTCCCTGATTTTCATCAACCTTTTGAGTTACATTTATATGCTTCTAAGGTGGGAATTGGGGTTGTTCTAAGTTAAAACAATAAGCCAGTAGCGTATTTCAATGAGAAGTTATCGAGGCCTAGATTGCGATATAGCACCTATAATGTCAAATTCTATATTGTGGTTCAGGCATTTAAACATTGGTGTCACTATTTATTTCAGAGGGAGTTTATCTTGTATACAGATCATGAGGCATTGAAGCATTTACACAGGTAGGATAAAATTTCTGCAAGACATGCTAATTGGGTCACTTACCTTTAGAGATTTACCTTTGTGGTGAAGCATAAGTTGGGTATGAATAATAAAGTGGCTAATGCGTTAAGCAGGTGAAAGAGTTTGTTAGCTTAAATGTCCATTGAGGTACCTAGTTTTGACTCCTTTATAGAATTACTTGAGATTGACCCATATTTTTCTAATATTGTGGCTAAGGTTAGAGCAAGGGAAAGGACAGATTTTCTGTTACAAGAAGGATTTTTATTTAAAGGAAATCAGCTATATGTCCCTGATTGCAGTTTGCGTTTGAAGATTATTAAGGAATTACATGGTGTAGGACATTCAGGATGAGACATGATCATACAATTAGTGCACGCTCGGTATTACTGGCTTACCATTTGCAAAGAAGTGGAAAAACTGGTGCAGCGATTTTGTCAGGTTTTTAAAGGGATAACATCCAATGCAGGTTTATATATGCCCTTGCTAGTTCCTTCGCAGCCTTGGGTGGAGCTTAGTATGGACTTTGTGCAAGGATTACCATGCACATAATGAGGTAATGATTCTATATTTATGCTGGTTAATCGGTTTTTAAAAATGGTGCACTTTGTTCCACGTAAGAAAACTACAGATGTTGTTCATGTTACTCAATTGTTCTTTAAGAAAATTTATAGACTGCATGGGTTGTCTATGTTTATTGTGTATGACTGAGATACCAGGTTTCTTAGTCAATTTTGGTGCAGCTTATGGAAAATGGTGAATACACAGCTTAATTTCAGTAGTGCCTATCACCTACAAATAAATGGGCAAACTAAGGTGGTGAATCAATCTTTAGGGAATTTGCTGAGGTGTTTAGTAGGTGAACATGTGAAGAGCTAGGATCAGAAGCTATGTCAAGCAGAGTTCACTTATAATTTTGCATTTATTCGGAGCACTAGGTTTAGCCCTTTTACTGTAGTGTATTCTGTGGTACCAAGAGGACCATTGGATTTAATTCCTCTTCTAGAAAAAATGTGGGTTCATGGAAAGGCAGAGGATTTTGTTAGTGGATTACAAGAGGTTATAGACTGCCTATGACAATTTGATCTAAGCTGCCTTTAAGTATAAACAAATTATTGACAAGAAAAGGCGGCTTATTGAGTTCGATGTGGGGGATTATGTGTGGGTTGTCCTTACCAAGGAGAGATTTCCTGTAGGTGAATATAATAAGTTGTCTGCCAATAAGATTGGACCAGTGGAAGTCATTGAGAAGATCAATCCTAATGGCTACTGTTTGAAATTGCCTAGCCACATTCGTACTATGAATGTTTTTAATGTTAAGCACTTGATTCCCTATACAGGTGATTCTTCAGAAGAGTCTGATTCATGGGCAAATTCTGTCCACCCTAGGGAGAATGATGTGGGCATTTAAGAGATTGCAATTCGATTTATGGAAAATTATGAAAAATTGCACTAGTGGCATTTTTATAATTTTTAGCAACTTTAGAGTTTCAGATTTTGGTGTAACATGAGCCCAATTTGATTGGAATTGGCCCAACGATTCCAAATCACAAGCTTTGCTTGTGAGTTCCATTATTTTTTAGGCAAATTTTATCGTTTAAGCCTCCAAACTGGCAATTTTCTATTTTAGTTGTTTTAGGGTTTCCTTTTCCTATTTTGTTTGGGATTCTTTTATTTAGGGTTTTTTCCCCCTATTTAAGTTGTGTTAATGACTTTTGGCCATGTTATTGGTTATTAAGAAAATTTTGAATTCCCTTCAATTCCCAAAATTCTTTGAATTTTGATGCCTATTTCTTGAAATTGTGAATTACAAGTTATAAAAAATTAGTGTTCGGCAGCCATGCATGATTTAATGAAAATTAATTCATTGTTTTCACTCTTCCACTACGTCAATCTTATGCAAAAGCTATAAGCTTTAAATGTGCAAAGTCCTTGCTTAGCATAAAACACAATTCAAGCAATTTTATCATAGATTACTAGTGATATGGTTTTGGACATCATCTATATGTTCCAAGTTTCAATTCCAACGAACAATCCTCATTGGTTAACCATATTACATATGGCAATGCTGTTATGAGATGTGCTGAAAATGTAAACTCATGATGCATTTTCTTTCACAGCTTCAACGTAGTGAACTGAGCTGAGTTTATTCATAGAATACTGCAACGTTAAATGAGCAGGATAAACATATGTGGTATACATTTTTCCTTTGGTTTTGGGATCATACAATTTTGATAGCCCTTCTTGCAAAAGAGCGCAAATCAGGGGTTATTCGAAGAGAAATTTTACACAACATGATGTTCAAATCATTTGCTTATTTGTAACAGAATTCTTAATTGAAATAATTATGGATTGGAAATTTTCGAGCTAAGTTATATCATACTATGAAGCCTTAGAAATTGGGTAATGGTATTCAAGAAAACTATTTCATGATCAACTAGTCAATGATTCGGGTAATGCACAAATTATAACATAATGCTTTTATAATTTTTGTTATTTATTCTGCTGTAAAATAGTTTAATTTATTAAAAGTAATAATAAAAAAATCATAAAAAAATACATATATAGATAGTGTATATATGTATTTTGTGTATATACAACTCAAATTTCATGTAAAATTAGTTTCTAATTTAGTTTAATGATAAAAATAGAATATCATAAAATTTAGACAGACAAAAAAGTATAATATCATAGAAACAACCTAAACACTCAAGTTTATCAAAACAAATATTTAAAGACAAAATTTTAATACAATTATATCTAAAACTTGAACTTTGATTGAGTTCAATTGGAATATATATATATATATATATATATATATATATATATATATATATATATATATATATATATATATATATATATATATTTCATGAGAAACTGAATTGAATAGAATTTAATTAACAAAATTTATTTGTGAAAATAAATCTATATATTTTTAAACTTAAAATTTTTTTTATAACTTTAAAATTTTTCAATTTTTTTTTTAATTTTAATAAATAAAGCTAAAAAATACGAGTCAAATAAATTTTTTAAAAATGAAAGACATGTACTAGAACTATAATTACAATCATTTAAGTTTAAAAAAAATACAAAATGTAATTAATATTTATCTCTAAACAATATATATAACTATTTAAAACTTGTTCATAAAATTAAATTATAAAGTTAGCAAATGCCATATTATTAAGGTTGTGCACAGGTCCTTGAGAACGCCAACTATCCTAAAAAACTAAATTAAAATTTTTCATAATCGAAAATCTCCATTGAAACACTAAACCTTCTCCAAATCAAAGCACCCTGAAATTTTTTATTGGGCAGATCCGGAGATCATGAGTTCCCTAAATTGAGACTAATTAATTAATTAATTGAAATAAAATAAATACATTCATAAACTTTATCTTTTTATAGTTAATTTTCAACATATGTTTAAATAATAAAATTTAAATTTAAATTTACAAATAAAATTTTTATATAAAATAATTAAAATATAAATATTAAAATAAAACTTAAAATAAAATTTATAAGAATGGTATCATATATATGTATTATGAAGTTGATAAATATTAATATTAAATATATATAAATTAAAAATTCATATAAATCTCCAAAATTTAGTTTCATGTCGAACTATTTTAAAACCTCTATTTGCTCCGAATATCCACTCTGAATTGCTCCGAAATTTTGGAATAATTTGGAGTTAAGATTTAAGTTTTTGAAGTTGGATCTAGAGAATTTATTTTTGAATTCTTCAATTTTTGGGTCAAGTTTGGAAAATTTGTATTGACTACTCTGACCCATGCACAACCCTACATATAATGTTAGTTTTATATACTATACATAGGTAATTAAAATTTAATATAGAAAAAAGAAAGAGTTAAAATTAAAAAACAAAGGTGAAATAAATAGATAAATTAATAAAAGTTGAGGAGTTATGGTTAGAAAATTTTAATTACCTAATTAAAAACTTCTTAATTCAATGAAAAAGTTTTGATATACGAATAATAAAAAGTTAAAGCAATAAATAATATATAAAATAATTTAATTAAGGACAAATTGCTTATATAAGTTCTAAATCACCAATTAAAACAAAATTCGAATTAAAACATAATAGAAATGGCGAATTGTTTAGTGGAAAATATAAATAAAAATTATTATTGGTTGTCTATTAAATGAACATTGTCAAATTTCAAATTAAAACAACAATAATATTTTGAATTAAAAAAGATTGTTAATTATTTAAAATTTGAAATTAGATAATTGTTATTTAATGCATCTTTTAGCATATCTCTTAAAAAAAATTTTGCTTCTATGATAAATCTCCTTTAAATAGTGTGATTTTATGAATTTTACAAAATATTTAGACATAATATAATTGTGGCCCCTTGTATATGGCATAATTTATCAATTTGACATCTCAACTTATAGTTTTACTATTTTAACACTTAAACTTACTTAAAATGCATTGATTTGCACTAATCTAATGAAATAATACGTTTACTATTTCTTTGTAATTATCAATTTTTGTCAGTTTAACACTTCTATTTGCATTTTTTTGGTAATCAAACCCTTAAAATGTGGCATATATTGATTCACTATTCCATGTCATGTGTACTGACAGGGATTTCAAAATTGTATTTTAGACGAGTTCAAGTGTTAAAATGGTAAAACTATAAGTTGAAAACTTAAATTGACAAAAAGTGACAAGTACATGGGTCATGGATATATTATGCCAAATATTTAAAAGAACAAAAATTATATATATATATATATACTAGTAAATAACCACATGTTTCACATGTAAATAAAAAATTTATTTGACTCATAATATATAATAAATAAATAATTAAACATAATAATAATAATAATAATAATAATAATAATAATAATAATAATAATAATAATAATATTATTATTATTATTATTATTATTATTATTATATAAAATTTTTAAAAATAATAATAGTGTTATTTTTTTATATAACCATTTGATATTAACTTAATATAGTTATAATTCATTACAACTTTCATAAACACTTTATTTGAATAATTATATGATATTATTTCAATATTTCTTATAGTTAGTTTTTCTCAAGTTAATCTAATTAGATTAGAAAATATACTTTCAATTAAATTAGAATTTTTGTTAGAGATAAAATAAAACTTAAGCTAATAAAATAAGAAATATACTTTCAATTAAAATCCCTATATTTTAGTTAATTTAATTTGAGATAATTATTGTATGCCTCTTGTATTTTAGATTATTACACTACTTAATTTCTGACATTCAAAAAAATATTTATTTATCTCTTACATTTACAACAGTTAACACTCATTAGTCCTTTTTTTAGGGATGAAATAGTACATAATTTTGTAAATATCAAGGATGAATAAATATTTTTTCAAATATCAGGGATGGAGTAACGTAATATGTTAAAACACAGATAACACACAGTAATTATCCCATTTTAATTTTCATTAGAAATAAAATAGAAGTCAATCTAATTAAAATAGGAAATAAATTTTCTATCAAATTAAAATTATATTTTAATTAATTAAATTTTATTGTTATTAATAAATGACTAAATTATCAAATTTTTATATAATAATGAATAAAGACTTTTTATAATTTTGTATGTTCTCTCCCTTCATCTCTCTCTCTCTCTCTCTCTCTCTCTCTCTCTATATATATATATATATATATATTCGTTATTAGAATTAATAAATTTAATTTATTTGAAATAATTAATATGAAATTATGAATTAACATTGGATACAAAAAAATAAATAAAGATTAAAAAAGGGTAAATTACTAACCCCTCATTCAAATTTGTTTAAACTAACTCTTTTATCCCCACATTTTCAAAAATCATTTAATTCCCCCTTCAGATTTATCATTATATACCATTTTCTGCTTATCGTTAAAAAAGACCGGTAGCCAATAAAAAAAGACTTATTTAAATAATATTGTGTTGTTTTTTTAATTCTTCTAATGTTTATATTTTTATTTATCCTATGAGTAAAAAATTAATTAAATAATTAATAAGATTAGTTTCCAAATTTAATTCATTATCTACCGACTTAACTTAACATTAAAAAATATATATAAATTATAATTGCTTGAAATAAAAATATATGTATTGAAAAAAAAAAAAAAACTGGATACAGCTGGGGACAAAGGTTTTTACAGGCTCTCGATTTGCTCTCCATTTTTTGCCCATTCAAAAAAAATCGTGGACAACACTCTCTCCCGAACCACAATGCCATCCCAGGATGCAAAGCCTGAGATGGTGAAGAAACAAGAAGCAGAGGACGCAGACGAGAAGTGCTAAGTTCTATTCTCAAAGCCCACAAGAAAAACCCAGTAAATGCAACTTCTTTAACCCAAAAATCTCCCCTTAAAGATAGAAAGAAGTGCCCGAAGATGGGCATGAGATTGATGTTCCCATTGGTAAGAGTAAAAGCTCCGCAGTTTCTTGCCCCAGCACGCCTAAACTCAAGGAAGTGAACGCTCTCATTCTCACTTGTTGTTGTTTCTATTGTTGTCGATTTTCATGGGATTAATGGTGGTGCTGTTGATTTTGAGACAATGGTGGTGGTGGTGGTAGCAATGATTGGTTATTGATTTATTTGTTTGTTTATTTTGTTGTCGTTGTTGTTGATTATTGCCGATCTTTTTAGGACTGGTGGTGCTGGTGCTAGATTTGTTCTGGTGGTGGGGCGTATATGACCGCGACGGTTGATGACATTTAATGGATGGGTGTGTGAAGGAGAGGGTAAGGATGAAAGAGGGATTAAGTTTCAATGAGTTAAATGATATTTTATCATAAAATTTTTTTACAATTTAGTTAGTGAAGTATCATATACATGCTGATTAGTCCAAATTCTTAATCAGTTAAGGGTAATTTTGAAATTTTTTATAATTATTGACATTTTGACTACTGTGTATTCTTTTAACTAATAAAATATTCTTAAAATTTTTGAAGGAAGGGGTGAGTAGTTAATAGAATCAAATTTAAAGAGATATTGAATTGAATTTTGAAAATGTAGAGATAGAATAGTTAGTTTGGACAAACCTTTGTGGGTGTTAGTAATTTTTCATATAAAAAAATATCATTCTCATGAAAATTGAATATTGATTACTAATATTTGTAATTATTTTCCTAGCTAGCAAATAAAATTAAATGAGTAAAGAAATTAATTATGAAATTATAAGCAATTAAAAACTTAAAAGAAAACTAATTAATCAAAACATAGTGCTTAGATATTGTTTCACTATTCTAGATTGATCATGAACAATTTAATTATTATTTTCTTTTGATTTTAGTTAAGAGTAATTATTCTAAATTACTTAACGTTCCTCTCAAGATCAGTCACGAATATCAAAATTAAAATCTAACCTACTTCCATGATTAAAGGCTAATCAAAATTCATTAAATTTCTTAACAATTATTTTATCTCCGAAGAGCTCACCTACTTGCATGGTTGAGTGGTTTAAGTCCTATGAGTTTTAAGCTAGCCAGTCCAATATTGAAAGCAAGAAATAAACACAACTTATAGAATGAATTGAAAAGCAATTTAATAACTAAAAATATGTTGAAGCACAACCTAACATAGCTACTCCAATTCCAAACCCTAAAATGAAAGTTTATCCCCATATGACTTTAAATAACATAAAGAAAAATTACCAACAATAAAATAAATAACAAGATAATAAAGAATAAAAATAGAAAAAGTAGCTGGAGCATGCTTGAATCCTTTAACGCTTCATTGCCTTCTTGTGCCCTTATTTATAATTTTTGGTGTCTAATAATTATATACAAACTCCTAATGTTCCCTATTACATGGAGTCCCAATTATAAGGAATTCCTCAATCGAAATCTTCAAGGAAAACTTTTTTTGATCGGCACGGCCTGTGACATGGATGTAGCTTAAACCGAGTCATGCTTCGATCCTTCTAACATAACCTAAACATGACTGTGCTTTAATTTAGACTTTTTCACTCAAAAAGGTGCCCATCCTAGCATATATGACCATGCATCCAACTGTGGTGAAATTTCATCAAATCTTCAAGTCAAACAGAAAGCAACACGGCCTACGATATGGCCGTGTCTTAGGGCGTGCTTCTTATTTCTTTAAGTCCAGAGAGTGACACGAGCTGCAATGGCCAAGCTCGATTTTAACCTTTTATTTTAAAAAATCCTTATTCAAAATTACCTACAAAAAAGAAGGAAAGCAATCAAAACTAAAAATACTTCTAATTAAACTAAAAAATTATAATTCCCAATTAAAACTTTAAAATAAGATTTATTCCTAATTAAACTAAAATTCCTAATAAATGAATATTACTAATTCATAAAATTTACATAAAATTCATTAAAAATCAACTAAAAATATATGTAAAAATTACATACATCAATTTTCCCGCACTAAGACTTTGCATGTCCTCAAGCAAATTAAACATAAATTTTAGATTATTCAACCACAACCAAGGACTCTAAATTTTTAAGACATGCAATTTGACAACATCGAGACTAAAAATGCTTATTCATTAAGGTAACTTGACAAAAATACTTTATGTGTAAACAGTTTACTAATCACAACCAAACTCTAACTCTCCAAAGAAATTCAATAAGCACAATTATAAAATAGAAGCATCATGGTTGTGTAATAATTGAAAAACAATTTTATTTTGCTTGGGAGTGCATTTTATACTCCATCTCATAATGATTTTACTTTGGTGAGTATGTTTTACACTCCATCTCATTATTTTTCTCTCTTTTTTTTTATTCTCTAGCGAGTGTTTTATGCTCCATCTCGCTTGAGCCTTTTTTCTTTTTCAAAAATTGGCAAGAGCATTTTACACTCCATCTTCCAAAAAAAAAATTAATTACATCTCCAATCCATATTCTTTTTTCATTATTATGCTCATGTCTTTCCTTTCAAAGCCTTATTTGGATTATAAAAACTTAATTATCTACACATGAAGTATATGTTCAATTATCGTAAATGATAAAAAAATCTCAATAATTTGATACTTAATCAAAACTACAAACTTTTCATTTATCCTCCCTAATCATAAATTGAGTAATCTTTTTTTCAATATATACATAAATGAGGACAAACAAATCTAAATTGTGTGGATGCAATTAGTTGAAAATTAATGAACTTTATATTTATAAAACCTAAAAGCAAACTTATTTTTTTATTTTTATCAATTTTTATTCAATATAATAAACTACATGCTCATGCAAAAAATAAATATGAAAAATGCACAATAATACAAAAAATTTATCAAAAATTCAAAATTTTAACCTAATATAGTGAAAATTATAAACAAAATTCAATGGAAATAACTCCCCCACACTATCAATGTTACTGTCTCTAATGAAAAAATAAAAAATAAAACATAAATAGAGATAAATGTAAAGGAATATGCCCTTATAAATACATCACGAGACAGCATTGTTCAATTGGAGATAACATCCATTGAAAGAACAAAACAAAAAGAAACAAAGAAAAATAGAAGTAATAAAAAATAAAAACAAAATAACCAAAAGTGCCGATGAAGATTTTTATGGCTATATTACAAAATGAGACAAAAAAAAGAAGTAAAAATAAGCAAAAATAAGAAAACATAACAAATAAACTAATAACATCAATCATCATGTGGAGTATGATCAGTGCCATCATTAGCATCCTTATCACCATCAATCTCCTTTGTACCATCAGGTTTAGATGCAGCAAAATCTTAATATGTTGGTCTAAGAGGCAATGAAAAAGTTTGAGATCTACAAAAAGCAGAAAAACCATCACAATGCTAGTTTAACATTACAGTGTAGTAACGCTAGGTATGTTGTATCTCAAAAACTATAAGCTCTAAATTTTAAGCAGGCGTATATGTAAAAGGATCGACTTTGGTGGAAGGAGAAAGGGGAGGGTCAATAAAATTACTATCATGATGTTCAACATGCTCAATATTTTTATCCCTTAGTGTAACACATGCACCAACCAAAAATATTGGCCATCACGAGATTCTACTAACCAAATGTTTCCTATTACATTAAGATTAAAAGCTTCAATTGAACACCCTTAAGTCAAATCAATTAAGTTATAAAAAATACCTAGACTTTTAGGTAAATGGGTAATGTATGAGCCTCTACATAATGCACCTTTTTTTTCTTTTTAAGGTGAAAAATGCAAATGGTGGTTAGGGTTTTTTTTTTTAAAAAAAGGGTTATATAGGAGTCACGTGACGCGACCATATTATGGTTATGTCAAAGCCATGCTAAGGGTTACCTAGGTTTAGATTTTGAATTCTTAATCAACACAACTATGTCATGGTCATGTTTCAGACCATGGTGGATTTTATGTAAATTAAATGATTTTTTTTTTTGCAAATTAAGGACTATTGACACCAGACTTTCAGCAGTCCTCCAAAAGTAGTCCAATGATGAAAGTATTTTATTAACTAAAAGAGAATAACCTTGAAAAAGGCTATCCATAGTGTATTTATAAAGTTGCAACCAATAAAACCTTAAATTGAGCATTCGAATCAACAAACCGAACACCTAAACCCTTGAATTGGGAGCTCAATTCATTGAACCAGGAGCTTGAAAGACCAAACTTTTTTTAGAAACGTCCTAGTAATGGTTCTATGTTGAAAATTAGACCTTATGTGTGTGAAACTGAGACTCAAAAAATTTAAACTAGGGCCTTAAGAAGCTAAACTAAAGCTTCAAAAGTCCAGTTCACTGATTTAGAGGCTAAATCAATCATAAACGCCAAGAAACTCTAAGAACTATGAAGAACTCACTGAATTGGACCTAGAGGGCCTAAAAGACCATTAGAACTTCAAAGATTTAAAAAATGGTCCAAAAAACCTAAAAATATAGTAAAAGTGATGAATGCACATGCGTCCTAAAAACTCCACGTGTTTTATCAATCCATGCATGTGGATCCATGCAAGTGGGTGATGAAAACCATGCATGTGGATCCTTATCCATGAGCATAGATTTTCATGTGGGTCCGACATTTCTATAATTTTATAATTTTTGAATTTTCATAGGACTTTTGGCAATTTTTTTAGATTTTTTAGTATTTTCATGATTATTTTTGGACTAATTTGAAGACTTAATCAAGCCAAAAGTATTAAAAAAAATAATTGATTTTAGTCTCAAACCCCTTACAATAGGTTGAATGCCTCTTGAAAATCTGCTCTCAAAAACACTTAAATAACTAAATCTCACTCTTTTTTTTTAGGATCTTAGGATAAAAATCAAAACTGAACCACTTATTTGCCAAAGCATGCATCAAGGGTAAGCCTCATGAGGGTCTATTAAATCATTTTCATAAAAATTGCATTTTTTTTAAATATATTTTGCATATTTTCTCGATTTCTTAAATTTCTTCATTTCTATTTAATTGTTTATTTTCTTTGCTTATTTGTAATTCTACATTTTATTTATTTTTATTATTTTATTTACTATTTTATTTCATCTTTATTTTCATTTTTAATCTTTCTCAATCTCTACATATTTTCTTCATCACTTTCTTTCTTTATTTATTTTATTTTTATTTCTATCATTTTATCATTTTCACATATCTATTTTCCTTTATTTTTAATATTATTTTTATTTTATTCAAACCTTTTATCTATTTTCATCATTCTTAGCATCCTAGCATTCTCATCCTCATTCATATTGTCATTTTTATTTTTTTTATTATTATTTGTGATGAATTTGTGGATTTGTGATTTTGTGAAGTAGTGTGATGGTGGTGAAGTAGAGAAGGTTAAATCCACGAGAGTTTGATTTATTTGTTAGCTTAGCATATTAATCTTGCATTTTTATATGTTATGTGACATCATTTTCTTCATGATTATCATAAAATCATATTTTACATATTTTCCTTATTTTCACCTTTACCCATTTCCTTAAGGTTTTCATTTTTACAATAAAAAATTCCATTTTGGCTATGGTTTTAGCATAAAAATATGATTTTTGTTTCGTTTTATTTCACTTTTATTTGTAATTTTTTATTTTATTAGGTAACATATTGTTTATTTTATTTATTTAATATTTAATTTCTCTATTTTAAATACATAATAATGCTTTTGTTTATTTTTATGATTAAATTTTATTTTTATTGAAAATATTATTATTTTTCATTAAATATCATATATATATTTTTTAATATCTTTAGTTATTTTATGAAGTAATTTTATATAAAAAAGATAGCATTTTTATCACAAAATCTTTAAACTTTATTACTTGAATACTAGTCATTTTCTATCAAGATGAAATAATTCTTTCTTTTATTTTCAATTTCATTCGTTTGCATCCCATTGTAGGAAATATTAAGGATCTTGTAATTAGATTCATAAACTGGGGATTCCTTTGGAATTACTTGAAGTATTTCCTTAGTTCATTATACGATTCATGCATTTGCATTCATGTCTTTGTTTACTCTTTGTTTTTGTGTTTATTTTGTTAATTAAATCTCCTTTTAGTTAATTAATAAATTGTCATGTGGATGGATATATTGATTGTCATAAATATGATATGTGCTTGTGTATTAACATTTATTTTGTAGGGATTATTAGAATAACATTTTTCTGTATTGTCTATTTTGATGTATTTAATAGAATAGGCAATTCGCCTATCATTTATTTTTCCATTTTGATGTATTTATTAGAATAGACTATTTTAAAGATTGTAATCCTTAATCTCTTTCCCCATTTTTATTTTGTTTGCATTGTTTTATTTGTTTTGAACAATTATTTCTTGCATGCTTGTATGCTACTTGCTACTTGATTATTTGAAATACATGTCGATTGCTCGATTTGTCATGTTTACCATATTTGTTTATTTGTTTTCTTTCTATTAATATATTTGCAAAATGCATGCCAAATCCAACTATCCCATGTTTCAATATTGATCAATCCAATGTCATTTTAAATTGACTAATATTCAAATGTAGTAAAATGGATTATTAAAATTGAAACTAGGGTAATGAGAAAGCAATTTAGGATATGTATATCAAGAGACAGTCAAGTAGATGTTGCGCTCATGTTATAACCTAAATTTTTATAAATTATAAAATTAAATTTATGGGATTTACAATGTTAATAATTATTTTATTAATTTGTTATATTATGATTATTTTGTGAAATTAAATTAAATTCAAGTGTTATTTTTTAATTTATTATATTATGGCATTATTATTAATTTGAAATTTAAAACTTAATTTTATTGTTATATATTATTATTTAATATTATTATTATTTGTGAATTATTGGTGTAGTGGGGTGTAGTGTATTTTAATATTTTACATATATATATATATATATATATATATATATATATATATATATATATATATATATATATATATATAATGTGGTGAGTATAATTAGAAAAGAAAATATTTAAATTAAAAATATTATTTTTATTTGTCCTTTTGTACTTTTTGATTGAAAAAAATTATATATAGCAAAATGTCAAAATGTCCACTACCTTACCCCCTTCCCCCTAACTTCTTCTTCTTCTTCTTCTTCTTCTTCTTTCTTTCTTTTCTTTCATCCACCCAGCATCTGTGAGCTACCTCTCTTGCTTTTGGATAGCGATATGTTTTCATGGGACATTGTGCGGGTCTTTTCATTTTTGAGAGACATGGCAACTTTACCGAATAGAGACAAATGATTGGTCTCGAGGAGGCGAGACGCTTTTGATTTTGTGGAGTTGCCACCTGATTTTTAGAAAATTGAAAAAAGAAGAGGACAACATCGGGTCACTCAGCGAGTATTGTCCCTAGCAGAGATTTTCAGGTTTAGGGGATCGCGTCTACTTTTTGACTATTTCTCATTACCTTAAACCTAGTTTTGATAATGACAATTTGTACAGTATTCATATAGTACATCAGATAGTGGAATATAATAAAGCTGAAAATTTAATTATTACATCACTTTCCTGATAAAATGCATATAAAAAGGGAAAGATTACGAAAAAGTAATTCTAATTAGGATATAATTGATCTGCAATATTAACATGACCATTCACATAACTTGCTCAATTTCATGAATAATAGGATGATCATGCATGCTTGTAGTGATTTTATGCTATGATGATGTATGACGACAATATAAAGGATGCAAGAGGTCATCACAAGACTAAGAGCAAGATGAATCTATTTTGGGATATGAACTTTTCACATTATAGGTATTTATGATATGATTTCATGATTTTAGAAATAGAGGATGCAGAATGATTATATGAAATGAGCATAATAACGCATATCTTATTCATATAGCATGCAAGATTGCCAGTCTCATCACACAAGCACAATAGTATTCCCAAATGCTAGCAGCAGTAAAATAAAATGCAATGGATAAAATAAATGTGCTAAAATAATTGTGTGGTCCTTAGACTCAACTGAGCTTGTGTGGGTTTTGAAGCTTTAGTTTTGAGAGATTATCAAGCTTTCCTCATTAAGAGGTTCAAAAGGACAATATAATGATGCTAGATTGTATACCTTTAAAGCATACTTTAATAAAGATGAGGCTTGGTTTGGTGGAAAAGGGATCTAACAACTTAAGAGAAAGGCTGTGGGAGAGTAAAAACTATCTGGAAAGGGGTTTCCAGCACCTTCAATCGGATCGATTTTTAAGTGTATGTGTGTTTCCACTTGCTCCCCCTCCAATATGGGTGTGAAGGGGTCTATTTATAAGGAAAATTGGGTAGAATAGGGTGCTGGGGCCATGGTCGCATGCGCATATTGAGAATTTTGTGCGTGGTCACACATAGTGTGCATGTCGTCACATGTGCACACGCGCAATCCACGTGCACTTTTTGGATTTTATGCACGTTGTTGTAGGGTTGGTTCCTAAGGTTTTTGGGCCTTCCAGATGCATTTTTGAAGTCTGTTTTGCCAAATTCAACCTTAATTTTAGCACATGACACCTATGAGCATTTATGCGTACTTCTCAATGATACGTGCTGATCCTCGGGTTGTGTTGGACCATCTCGAGACCACTTTCAGAGGTTTTTGAGCCTTCTAAACGTGTTTTTAAAGTCTTTTTTTTATCAAAATTGATTTTTTATTTTTTCACAAAGCTGGGTCCTAGTCTAACGAAATGCGCACTGGCCCAATAAACTAAGTATTCTAAGAGGAGTTTTCTTGAAATAAACCTCTCATTGTTATGATAATTCATATTTCACAAGGTTAAAGCACAACTTAATCGATTTTGCAAGTTGGTGGGGTCGGTTAGATTTTTTAAGGTTGCACACTTTAGAGGTGTTAGGAACGAGTAGACTCTAGTCATCTCAGAGATTCATTTCATCATTGGACCTTTTTAGGGACAATCAAATTTGAGGTATGATAATTTCCCCTTACTTTATGTGTGTTACATAGCCACCTAGCGCTAGTGTTAATACACATGAAGCAAATGCAAAGATGCAAAAAATGTTTTAGTAGGGAGGGAGGTACTTACCTTTGGGTTATCTTTAGAAGTCTTATCAAGAGTTGACTATTGTTGTTGTGTTTTATATATTGTTATTGTTTTGTGACTTGGTTATCACACAAGGTGCTATTTGGGACATATGCAAGCTTGTGATTCATGCAAAGTGCATTAGGATTTATACGACTATAACCTTCTTAGGTGACATGCAAATGAAGATGCCACTAAGCAAAAAGAGATGTGACCCTAACCTTTTTAGGTATCACGCAAATGAACACGCGACTATAATCTTTTTAGGTGTCACGTGAATGAATATGCAATTATAATCTTCTTAGGTGTCACGCGAAATGAAGATGCTACTAAGCAAAATGCGGATGAGACTATAACCTTCTTAAGTGTCATGCAAATGAACATACGATTATAACCTTCTTAGGTGTCACGCGAAATGAAGATGCTACTAAGCAAAACATGGATATGACTATAACCTTCTCAGGTGTCACACAAATGAATATACGACTATAACCTTTTTAGGTCTCATGCGATTATAACCTTTTTAGGTGTCATGCAAAATGAGGATGCTACTAAGAAATGAAAATGTGACTATAACCTTCTTAGGTGTCACGCAAAATGAATATGTGACTATAACCTTTTTAGGTATCACATGAATGAACATGCGATTATAACCTTTTTAGGTGTCACATGAAATGAGGATGCTACTAAGTAATGAAAATGCTATTATAACTTTCTTAGGTGTCACGCAAATGAACATGCGATTATAACCTTGTTAGGTGTTATGTGAATGAACATGCGATTATAACCTTCTTAGGTGTCACACAAAATGAACATGCGATTACATCCTTTTTAGGTGTCACGCGAATGAACATATGATTATAACCTTCTTAGGTGTCACGTGAATGAACATGCGATTATAACATTCTTAGGTGTCATGCAAATGAAGATGCAACTAAGCAAATGAGAATGCTCCTAAGTAGTGTGGATGTTCCTAAGAAATGTGAAGATGATTCTAAGTGGTGAAAGTGCTTTTAAGCAATGAGAAGATGCTTTTAAGCAAGCAATGTGAGAGTGCTTTAAGCAGTAAAAGTGCTTCTAAGCAATGTGAGAGTGCTTGTAAGCAATGAAAGTGCTTCTAAGCAATGTGAGAGTGCTTCTAAGCAATGTGAATGAGGTAGTAATAATGATGCAATAATGATGCAGTAGTGATGTAGTAATGATGTAGTAATGATGCAGTAATGATGCCATTATTTTTCATGTTGAGGATGTCATTTTGATGATTTAGAGTAAGATATCCTTATAGTGAATTTTCCTTGCTCTTTTTCTTTTATGAGATGTTGAGTTTTTTGAAGAAAGTGGTGCAAGGGCAATGTCTTTAGACAGTTGGAGCTCATATAAATGTACTTTTTTATGAGTTTGGTGCATGTCTTATGCTCAAATGGAAGTTTAGGACCAAAGAAATGAGTGTAAGAAGTCTCAGAGTACGCGTAAAACCATAAAAAAGCACGTGGAAGGGGGAAGTGCGCTTGACTACACATGGAAGGCATGTGGTCACACACTTCCTCCCCTCCAGGTCTAGTTAGATGGCTATTTCTGAGGTCTTAGAAGGCTTTGTCTAGACTTCTTTGAGTGTTTTCTGACTTTTCTTAACCCTTTTTGTGTTTCGGTTGCTAATTGTTCTATTTTGGCTTTTGTAATTCCATTTTATTTTACATAAAATGGAGTTTCCCAACATTCCTAAGGGTCTAGAGGATATTTTTGTTGATCTTAATGTCGATGGTGACTTTACAGAGGCCACTAGCATTGAGATGTCTGCTACAGGGATTAGCACATTTGGTGCTCAGAATTATCAGTTGTCCAAGCTTTCTCAGGGAGATCTAATCCCTATTGTTTATAGCTTAGAGACTCATGGTTGGGTGCGTCATCGTTGCCAAGTAGGTTCTTCTTTGCATTTATTCTTTCTAAAGCTTGTTCATTGGCTGTTCTATTGTTCATTTTGCTGTTTGTTGTAGTTGTAGCTCTTGTTGTAACTATCTATTAAGTCATAGCTTTATCTTGAATGCTAATGGTTGATAGCTCTTACTTTATTCCCTATTTTTTATTGTCTGCTAGTATTTGTCGTGATGTTTTTCTTTTCAGCTTTTGTTATTGATCATGTTAAATGATAGAGAGAGGGATGTGTTAGTATTTAGTAGTTGTGAAATTTTTTTAAAGTGTACCTATTATTTGTAGCCTCGTAGGTATGTTACTGTAATGCATGGGAGTTTCAATAAAGTCCAATATGTGTGAAGCAGATGGTTGTCGGGAAAGGCTTTGATGGAGTCATTGTTGCATTATCTTATGACTCGTATACATTGAGTCAGATTTCCATGTATGCGTTATTAGAGCAATGGATGGAAATGATGCACACTTTCCATCTACTTATTGGGGAGATGACTATTACCGCTTTGGATTTTACTGTTATCACAAGCCTGAGCTTTTCTGGAGAGCTTGTTCTTTTCAGTAAGGAGGAGTGTTCTACTACTATGGCTAAGAGGAATCTTACAATGGATTTGCTTAAGGTGGTCACATCTATAAAGTCTCGCTGCCTGAATATCGTTCGTTACATGGAGTTTATTTCTTTCATATGGACTCTGTACAATGATGGTCTTGTATCAACAGAGCAGCTAGCTCATTGCTTTTTGTTTTATTTACTGAGTGTTGTTATCTTCCTAAACCCTTTGGGTACGAGTGATCTGTGTTGCTGTCTGTCTTAAGAGATCTAGATGGCTTATTGAGCTATTGTTGGGGCACTACTGCCTTTGCTCATATGTACTCAGGCCTTAACATAGCATACTGAGGTGGCTCAAGGATCTATGGATGCTTGTTCATAATGGACATGAGTAGGAGTTCTGTTGTCTGTTCTTTTACTTTTAGTTTATTATTTTTGACCCTCTGATTTTAATATATTTGGGCATATGAGTTCAGGATTCTCCCTTTTCCATTCATTGAGCATTTCCTAGAGGACAACTTCCTTTGTTAATCTTGCTGGATTAGGAAGACTACTGATTTGATTAAGGATTGTACAGTAGCTCGGGACCATATGGGGAAGCTGTCCCCTGATCAGGTATGTCTGATTCCTGTTGTGTTGGTTGTTTTTTTTAATGATCTTTTTTTCATTTTTTCCCTTTGAGCAGATTTTTCTTTACTGGTAGGTGGCGAGGTCTCATTAGACGATAGAGATAATGATTGAACGACAGTTGATGAAGAGACGAGTGTTTCTCTCTGGCCTCATCGGTAGAGTATGGTATTTGGGCGAGTGAGTACATCATTGGTGGGATGGCCCATATATGAGGAGAGTTCCTCTCCCTCCTCTTAGTGACATATTCTGGGGCCATAAGCTTTATGGTGATGATCTTGCTACTGTTATGATAGGATTCCCCTCTGAGAGCCTCTTAGAGAGTGTGGGCTTGCCTTATGCTGATGTATTAATCCCTCAGCTGATTGACGCTGTAGCTAGTGGACCTTTCCTCCACCTCTACCTTCTCAGGCAGATGCATCTCGTCCTTCAAGTTCAAGGATTAGGCCATCACATGGGTCATCGAGAATCACTTATTCTGATCTAATAAGCTGTTATTCCTATTTTGGTGCAACCATGTAGCAAACTTTATTAGTAATAAACTGTAATTAATGTGAGTTATGAGAACTTATCTATAATAATGTTGGAGAAGATTTGGATTTTATTTTGAGGAGGATAAGGGCACGTTCTATACTAAGGCGATTGCCCATGCCAATGGTGTAGCTTCTAGTAGTACTACTCTTGGGGACTTGACGGTTCAACCATCTTTGTCTTTACTTAGGATAGATATCCTTAGTAGAGTTTCGATTTGCCTAGGCCTGGCTTTCCTTAGTCGGGTGTTACTCCTGCTAATGCTACCTATGTTCATGTTCTCCACTTATTCTTACTTGTGTTTCATTTATTTAGTGAGTGGTGATTGACTTATTTTCTTGCTTTTATAGATTTTTGTCTCCTTTAGTCAATATTGGTATACTGTTGTTGGAAGTGCGCAACAGTGCTTTTTGGAGTTTGCTACCACTCTGAGGGTAGGCCTTCTTTATCGCACCTACTTATTTTATGCAAATGTTTTATGTATGAGTGTATGATATGCAATATATAATGTAGGTTGAGCATTATCTTGTTAGTCACGAATGGGAGCGAGAGCGTGTAACTTATTATGACCGTGTTGGTGAGCTGGAGTCACGGTTAGCATCCTTTGCAATGAACGATGATGAGTCAGGATCAGATGAGGGGGATGCTTAAGTAGGATTAGTGCTTGCTTCTAATGGTAGCCACAACCGATGTAGTTGTTTTATGGGCTAGGTGTAGGAATTTTTATGGTTTGCTTTATTGTATTATTTTCTTAAGGTTATGGACTCTAGAAGTTAAATCTGGGCATTTGTCCCACATGTTGTATAATGCTTGTACGATGATGATTGTATATGGTTCTTGTTATGTATCATTGATGATGATGTTTGCCATTATTATTATTTGCCTCTTTTCCCTTTTTTGCCTAAAGCGTCTCCTCTTTGGAGCTTTTTGCACTTAGTTGGGTTTTCTTTTTCTTCCTTTTTTGCCTAAGGTGCTTCCTTTCAAAGCTTTTCACACCTAGCTAGGCTTTTTTTTTGTGGCTTCAACAATAGTAGCTGGTCTCGAGGAGACAACTCAGAGAAGATGGTAAGAATCATGGTCATGTAATGAAAGAAAATGCAAAGCATGCTTGATGCAATTCATGATGATAAAATGTATTGCAATTTTCAAAGATATTTTGCATAAATTGGCAATCATTCTTATTGCACTATAATCATTTAAGAAAAGCATGGGTGCATTCGTACAAATTTCAAACTTGAGGTTACACTTGTCCTTAACTAGCCTTCTCAAGTTTTCTAATTAAGTATTTTCTCTCTTTCCCTGATTTTTGCCTGAGTTGCCATTTTTAGGTTTTCAACTCAGCGAGAAGTCCTTAAATTTTTCTTGAGCTTCTATTTTTAGGTTCTAACTCAGTGGGTTGATTTTTTTATGCCTTAGACGTAGTACTTCTTTAGGCGGTCTATATTGACATGCTCAGAGAACTTATTGCCTTTAAAGTCCATTAGCTTGACTGCTCCTTTTGATAAGGCATGTTTGACTAGGTATGGGCCTTCCTAATTTGGTCCAAATTTCCCTCTAGGGTTTGGAACATTCTATCTTGCTTGCTTTAGCACCTAATCTCTTGATTTCACACTCTTGTGTTTTACTCTTCTGTTGAAGGTTTTGGCTAGTCAAGCCTAATATAACTATGTGTGATATAGAGCCTTGAGCCTTTTGCTGTCTAAGAAAGTGAGATTATTATGCCTCTGTTTAGCCCACTGTACTTTTGGCAATTTAGATTCGATTGCTACTTGAAGAGACTTGATCTCTGTTTTGACTAGAAGAACTGCTTTTGATCCGTACATTAGTGAAAAAGGAGTTGCTCTTATTGAAATTCTGATTGTTATTCGGTACCCCTATAAGGTATATGGCAATCTGTCTACCCAATCTCAGTAAGTCTGAGTCATCTTTGACAAGATCTTTTTGATATTTTTATTTGTGGCTTCAATGGCCCTATTTGCTTATGGTCAGTAAGGAGAAGATTTGTGATGTTCACCTTATAACTCCTAATAGCTTTTTAAATTTCCTTTGGAATTGGACACCGTTGTCAAAGATAATGTGATGAGGGATTCCGTATTAGTAGAATATATTTCTTTTGATGAACGTACCCACTTGCTTGGCACATATCTTTATGAATGATTCTATTTTAACCCATTTTATAAAGTAGTCCACTGCCACTAGGATGAATCTATGTCCGTTCGAGGTTGTTGGGTGAATTTCCCCAATTATGTTTAGTCCCCATGCTAAAAAGGGCCATGGAGAGGAGATGTAGTATAGTTCTATTGGGGGAAGGTGATTGACATTCCTGTGGATCTAACACTTGTGGCATTTCCTTATAAATTTGATGCAGTCTTCCATCATTGTCATCCAAAAGAACCCTTGTCTGATTAGCTTTTTAGCCAGGATTGCTCCATTCATGTTTGAACCACAAACACCCTTGTGTACTTCTTCTAATGCTTTTATAGTCTTAATTTCATCTAGTCATCAGAGTTGTAAACCATCTGAGGTTCTCCTATATAACAGACCTTGGTGCGATATGAATTTTGACAATAGTCATTGAATGACTACTTTGTCTCTTTCATCTAGTTGATTAGGATAGGCTCGTTCCTTTATATATCTCTGGATGTTGTAGAACCAGGGTTTTTTAGCTATTTCTGTCTTTGCTATTTTGCAATTTTTTTGACAAGGTTGTCTCGATTTGAGTAGAATCAGAGACTTTATAGGCATTTTGAATGGTCCTTCAGGTATTGATGCTAGGAAAGTAAGTGCATCTACCATCTGATTATGATTTATAGGGAGATGAATGAATCTGCATTTTCAAAAGGACATGGTAAGTAGCCTTAAGTGGTCCAAGTAAGGCCTTAAGTGCTGCTCTTTTAGTTCCTACTCCTCTGTGGCATGATTGATTAATAGTATGAAATCTCTAAAGATTTCAACTTTTATTCTGAGTGTGCATGCCTTGTATTTTGCTTTATTGTTTGTGACTCTGAATTTGAGCTTTTTAGCAATTGGTACCACTTCACCTTATAGAGATTGTAGTATAACACGGACTCCTGCATCGAACTAATTAACTAATCTATCAAAGTAAATGTGCCATCCTTGGATTTCAATGGCTAAGCTAAGGTCATTTGAGAAGTTTAGTTGGATTTCTTCTGAATTTGGAGTAGGGTTGAGAGCTAGAAATTCAACTACTACTCTCCATTTTACTACCTTTTTAGTCAGTTTTTGCACATCAAATTCTGTTAGCAGTACGAGCCACTTGGCAAGTTTCCTCACTAGAGAGGGAGCTTCGTAGAGGTAATTCATTAGGTCCATTTTAGACAAGGCCTAAATTTTGTAGGATTGAAAGTAGTGTCTAAGTTTCTTCATTGCCCATACCATTGCCAAGCATATATGTTCAACTTAGCTGTACTTCTCCTCATATGGTAGCATCTTCTTACTCAAGTAGTAGACTGCATGTTCTGCTTTCATTTCTCCCTCTTGGGCTAGCATTGCACCAATTGTATTCCCTTCGATGGCCAAATACAGGGTTAAAGGTATCATTGGTTTAGGTGGTCTAAGAACCGGTGGGTTGGCTAGGTAACTTCTGATCTTATTAAATACTAGCTGACACTATTTGTTTTATTCAATAGACTAATCTTTTCTAAGTAGCTTGAAGATCAGTTCACACACTGATATTAACTTAGTAATGAATCTATTGATGAACTGTAGTTTCCCTAGAAACCCTTTGTTTTGCTTCTCTATTTTTGGCACTAGCATCTCTTTGATGGCTTTTTCTTTGTCTAGATCCATTTCAATCCCATTTTGATTGATAATATACCCTAGGATCTTTCCTGAAGTGACCCCAAATATGCATTTCTTTGGATTTAGCCTAAGATTGTACTTTTCAACCCTTCTAAGGAACTTTTTAAGATTATATGGGTGTTCTTCCCTAGTTTTTGATTTGACCATCATGTCGTCAATGTATACCTCCACTTCTTTGTGTATCATGTCATGGAACATTGCAATTGCCATTCTTTGGTAGGTTGCCCTTGCATTCTTTAGTCTAAAAGGCATTACTCTGTAGCAGTAAGTACCCCATTTTATTATGAAAGTTATCTTTGCTTTGTCGATAATGGCCATTAGGATCTTATTGTACCCAGAGAATCCATCCATGAAGGAGTACATTGCACATATGGCAGTACTGTCAACCAGTATGTCTATATGAGGTATTGGGAAATCATCCTTTGGGCAAGTCTTGTTCAGATCTCTATAGTTGATGCAGATTCTAATCCTTCCTCTTTCTTCAATACTAGCACCACATTTGCTAACCATTTTACCTCTAGGAATTTTTCCTTGATTTATTTCTTGATGTCCTCTTTCACTAGTTGGGCCCATTTTGGTATGAGTCTTCTCAATTTCTATTTTACTGATTTGCACCCATCTTTGGTAAGAATATAGTGTTGAGCAATGTCTTTGTCAATACCAAGCATATCGTCATATGTCCAGGTGAATACCTTTGAATATTTTATTAATATTTTTTCAATTTCTCTCCTCTCTTCAAGGGTAAATCTTTCGAAATATATAGAATGCATGGTTAAGATTTCATGCCAATGTTAAATGATTCAGTGCATATGGAATGAATGTCAAATATGCTAATATTTTTATTAATGCAATGCACACTACCATTAGGAAAGGCGTCAAACAAGTAAGCAAAATTAGATTTCATTACATTAACTTTAGAGTTCATTATATCATCATTTTCAAATAAAGAAAAAGTACAGAGAACATCATCAACAATGTCTTCGAACAAAATGTCATTAATGCTCGATTCGAGGACAACAACTTGAGTATGATTGATAACTTCACTTTCAGATTCTATCTCCAGGTTTTTCATTAGCTTACAAATGTTAGTCTTAGTGATCATGTCTAGTAAGTGCTTCTCCTTGAGGGTGTCATTGAAGATCTCATACTTTGATTCCTTGATTCCGTTGCTCATTCACTCCTCAGCTTGTCCTTCATAGACTTTGGTTGAGCTTTCAACCATAAAAGAGGTTGACTTCTTACCCCCAATATCATTTTTAGAATTGTACCCTAGACCATATTTGTTAGTCTATCCTTAGAATTCAGGGAATTTTATGACTCCAATGTTTCTTCCTTCTAATTTTATTTTAGGCAGATATTGCATCTTCTTCATCATAATAGCAACTTTAGGATCAATATGACCATCATTGATCATAGAAACTTGGAATCCTAGTGGGACCATATTTAGATAGATAATAATGTTATTTGTTTTAGTAGGGATGGTAACAACCTTTCCATTCATAGGGAACTTGATCTTCTGATGCATAGTGGAAGGTATGTCCCCTAATGGGTGGAACCAAGGTCTTCCTAGAAGCAGGGAAAAATTCAGAGGGATATCTAGGATGGTAAATTCTATTACTGATTTGATATCTCCCATTGTAACTACTGCTTTGATAGTGCCAATGACTGGCTTCTTTGAATCATCATAGGCTTGTATGACCACATTGGATTCTTCCAAGTTCTCAACATTTATCCTGAACTAATGTAGTAACCTCAAGGGGCAAACATTAATGGCATACCTATCATCTACCATAATACATGTTCTTTTCTTATACCTGACAATTGCCTATATGAAGAGAGGACGATTATGGACCCTTCCCTTGAGGGGTAAATCTTAATATGAAAAGGTGATTGCATTGGAAGGAGCTTTCATTATTACCATCTCATAAGGTAAGGCATTAGTGGCAATCTTTGCTTCTTCCAGTGCTCTAATTAGGGAATCTCTGTGCTTCTTAGAGGACATGAATAGGTCCCTGATACTGGCTTATGCCTGAGTCTTTTTGAGCTATTTAAGGATAGTGTCTTCCTCTTTGACGGAGCTTGATCTCTTACTACTTCTTTCTCCTTAAAGTGTTCCTTCTCTTTCTCAAGAGATTGATATACTCGCCCATTATGAGTTACATGATTGATTGATTACTAGTGAGGGCTTTTCAGTTGCTTGCTTATCTGTTTTTGTACTACTAATCTGGTCCTAGATAATGATTTTAAGATCATCAGAGTCATACGATATATCTATCCCCATGACTTGCAAGTCCTGAAACTGAATAGTATTAACCATCCCATCTTCGTTGTCAAATTCTTCTCCCCATCCTGAGGGTACTATATCTTATAAGAGTGTGTGGGTAGCAGGGGGTGCTGTATACTTGACTTTATAGTCAAACTTCCTAAATTATTGGCCTAGTAAATCTTATGTCTCATGGTCACTACTAAGATTCTTGTATGTGTATGCTTCTTATGAGTAAGGGCAATCAATCACTTTGTCGTTCATATAGAGAGCTATATCCCTAGCTCTTTGTTGCATCATTATATGGGGAAGGAATTTCTAAGGAATTATAATGTATTTAAAGGTAAAAGGGCATTGCTCATCTTCACTAGAATAATGAGGCTCAAGAATGGGATTCGAGGGTTTATCCTCTGAGGACTTATCTTGGGTTTCTTATATGGCTTGGATTGATTTTTCAATAAGGTCTTCTGGTAGATTGGAGGAGATTATGTTGAAGGTTTGTGGAGGCATATTTTGATAGTTTGGGAGAGGAATGGTCTTAGTACTAGGTTATTTTTTTGGGTCATCAATTTTTCCAAAGTTAATAAGGTCTTGGATTGTATTTTTGAGAGTTCTACATGTATCAATAGGGTGGCCAAGCATTTGGTGAAAGTGGCATAACAAATTTTGGTTAATTTGAGGTGGTAATGGGTTTGGAAGAGGCTTAGGCTGTTATGGTTGTAGGAGGTTCTTTTACTGAAATCTTTAGAATACTTTGGATAATAGGAGGTAAAAGTTTAAGAATTTTCTTGGTGGTTTGATGACATTGATAGATGGTGAGTTGTGGGTGTTGGGTTGGATCATGTTTATTTCTACGGCTCGGGTGAAGGTGTTTTAGATGTTTGGTTGGGTATTGCGATAAAAAGTGTTTCTAGCTTACTGAGGTTTCTTATTCTCAATTCTAATCCTAACCTAATAGAGAGCTCTGAAGTCAGGATAATGAGCAAAGATCATCTATTTTTTGAAGTGTGGTAGTGCCTTTTTGATTATCAGCTTTATTTGTTCATCCTCAGGAGAATGATTTCTTATCTTGACTACCTTTCCCTACCATCCTATGCCATAATTAGAGAAAGCTTCATTGAGTTTTTGCTTTGTGGTCTCAAGGTCCTTTGGAGTGATATCTAACTAAGTGTTGTATTCATACTGCTTGATAAACTTCTAAGTGAGCAGTAGCCAATCACTTTTGATTTCATCTTCAAGGCTAAAAAACCATGCCCTTGGTCCTTCCTTTAGTGATGTGAAGAAGAATCGAACAATCTATGATTCTGTAAGCTTTGTGGCAGCTATGAAGGTAGTATATTGCCTTAAATGGACCCTTGGATCCTTTGTTCCATCAAACTTAGCAAAGTTTGGTAGCTTAAAATCATTTGGAAGCAACTCATCTTTGAACAGTGCCAGGTCAGTGAAGCTTTTGGAGCCATAAGTTCCCTTGTCTTTGAAGGCTAATTCCAATTGAGCCATCTTGTTAGCCAATAGTTTGACCTCCCCTATCAATTCAGGCTTGGTTAAGTCAATAATTTTTATAGCTTTTAATGCATTCCTGAAATCTTGGTAGTAGTCATTATCATTATTAGCTTGAACTAGAGTGCAGGGAATTCCCTTTTCCTTATCAACCCTCGGGTGAACAGATGCAGAGGCTTCATTTAGTGGTGTGTTATTCCCATCTCGGGCACTTTTGGCTTTGATTTGGGCTTAGAGGATTTCAGCTATGGCGCCATTAGTGAGCAACTTTTGGATCCCTTCTTTTAGATTGTCTTAAAATTATTGACAAGAGGTATCTTCTTGGTCACTTATACCATATTTCTATACATTTATTAAGGTTAGCTAAATGAATGATGCATGACGTGTGCCTGTAAAAGAAAAGGGTGAGCATGTATGCATAAAGTGGATGCAAAATCCTATGATGAAAAATGATTATTCCTACAAAAAATGGTGGTTAGCACATACTATCTACATGTATGTTATGCATGCATGATTAAAGCTGGTTAGTTTTTCTACACAGTAAACAAACTAATCACAAGCAAGTACTTGCTTCCAACCTTATTTCTCCATTAGGTCATTCAATCTTTTTCTTAAGTGGGTTTTAAACCTATAGTCATCAGGGGACTATGGTTCCGTTCTCGAAACTAGGTTATTCCAATCTATGTTGGTAAGAACTAAAGGGTAAACTGAGGAAAAATACTCAAGTGTGTTTGAGGTAATCACATGATTTCAATGTGAGGGTCAATTTTCAGGGTTTAAATGATCTCCAAAGCTCGTATGCATAAGACCAAGGTCAATCAAAGGGAGTCTGAGTTCTTGCCCCTATATCAATATTCGATATATTTACTGGGAGTCATAAAAGTATCATTTGATAGTTTACAATTTGATTTTGCCAACATAAAGGTCCATAATCTAGTTGGGTTCCTAACCCATTCATTTAATCTGATAAGGATAAATGGATGACATCTCGTAGGTTCAATCATCGTGAGATGTCATTATTTTATTAATTTGTATAGACTACTCAAGATGAGCTACATGATTCTTATCATTCCTCATGCTTCGGGCTCTCATGAAGTAGATGAGAATCACGTGGTCCTGGGCATAAATTTTTTATGAAAACTGACATTATGACATCATTCGATGATAAACATTATGAGGGTCATGTCATTTATGAATATCAAGTTAAACAAACAATGTTAGGACAAGGATAACATGCATAGCTTATTGGAATCTTAGTGGATATTGCTACTGGTTTATCTATATGAGCCGAGTCAGGGTGAAAGGCTAAGGGTTCC